>LR738711.1:826143023-826156784 GCA_902687465.1 Secale cereale | reverse complement strand
TGTGTGTGTTGATGTTATAAGGATGATCATGATGCCCTCATGTCCGTATTTTATTTTTATCGACACCTCTATCTCTAAACATTAGGACATATTTTTCGATATCGGCTTTCGCTTGAGGACAAGCGAGGTCTAAGCTTGGGGGAGTTGATATGTCCATTTTGCATCATGCTTACAAGTTGATATTTATTGCATTATGGGCTGTTCATACATGTTTTGTCACAATACTTATGCCTTTTCCCTCTTATTTTGCAAGGTTTACATGAAGAAGGGGGAATGCCGGCAGCTGGAAAAGTAGCAAACTCTGGAAATCTATTCTACATAACTCCAAAAGCCCCGAAACTCCAAAAACATTTTTTCGGAAAATATAAAAAATATCTGGCGGATGAAACCCACGAGAGGGGCCACTGGTTGGCCTCGAGGGTGGGGGCGCGCCCCCCTGCCTCAAGGGCCAGCCGGTGGGCCCCAGGTACCCATCTTCTCCTATATGAAGCGTTTTGACCTGGAAAAAATAAAGGGAGGGCTTTCGGGACCAGACGCCGCCGTCTCGAGGCGGAACCGACACGGAAACCAATCTAGGGCTCCGGCAGAGCTGTTCTGTCGGGGATACTTCCCTCCGGGAGGGGGAAATCGTCACCGCCGTCATCACCAACAACTCTCCCATCTTGGGGAAGGCTATCTTCGTCAACATCTTCACCAGCACCATCTCCTCTCAAACCCTAGTTCATCTCTTGTATCCAATCATTGTATCCAAACCTCAGATTGGTACATGTGGGTTGCTAGTAGTATTGATTACTCCTTGTAGTTGATGCTAGTTGGTTTATTTGGTGGAAGATCATATGTTCAGGTCCATTATGCATATTAATACCCCTCTGATCCTGTATAATACTATGTCTTGTGAGTAGTTACTTTTGTTCCTGAGGACATGCTAGAAGTCTTGCTATTAGTAGTCATGTGAATTTGGTCTTCGTTCGATATTTTGATGAGATGTATGTTGTCTCTCCTCTAGTGGTTTCATGTGAACGTCGACTACATGACACTTTACCATTATCTGGGCCTAGAGGAAGGCACTGGGAAGTAATAAGTAGATGATGGGTTGCTAGAGTGATAGAAGCTTAAACCCTAGTTTATGCGTTGCTTCGTAAGGGGCTGATTTGGATCCATATGTTTCAGGCTATGGTTAGGTTTACCTTAATACTTCTTTTGTAGTTGCAGATGCTTGCATTAGAGGTTAATCATAAGTGGGAGGCTTGTCAAAGTAAGGGCAGCACCCAAGCACCGGTCCACCCACATACCAAATTATCAAAGTACCGAACGCGAACCAGATGATCGTGATGAAAACTAGCTTGACGATAATTCCCATATGTCCTCAAGAGCGCTTTACTTTGCATAAGAGTTTTTCCAGGCTTGTCCTTTCCTACAAAAAGGATTGGGCCATCTTGTTGCACCTATATACTTTTACCATTTGTTACTTGCTACCAATTATCTTATCACAAAACTATCTGTTACCTATAATTTCAGCGCTTGCAGAAAATACCTTACTGAAAACTGCCTATCATTTCCTTCTGCTCCTCGTTGGGTTCGACACTCTTACTTATCAAAAGGACTACGATAGATCCCCTACACTTGTGGGTCATCATGAAGCGTGTCATAATAAACGGAACGGTGGAGTTACATGGCAATGTATCTCAGAATGGTAATGGAAATGCCATAATAGGTAGGTATGGTGGTTGTTTTGAGGAAGGTATATGGAGGGTTTTATGCACCGGCAAAAGTTGCGCGGCACTAGAGTGGCTAGCAAGGTGGAAGGGTGAGAGTGCTGATACGTCTCCAACGTATCTATAATTTTTTATTGTTCCTTGTTGTTATATTATCATTCCTGGATGTTTTACAATCATTTCATAGTCATTTTATATAATTTTTTGGTACTAACCTATTGACATAGTGCCAAGTGCAATTGATGTTTCCTGCATGTTTTTTACATCGCAGGAAATCAATATCAAACGGAGTCCAAATGCAACGAAACTTTACGTAGATTTTTTATGGACCAGAAGACACCCAATGGGCCAAGGCAGCACCTGGGGGGAGCTCCAAGGGGCGCACAACCCACCAAGGCGTGCCTAGGGGCCCAGGCGCGCCCTAGTGGGTTGTGCCCACCTTGGGTGCCTGCGGACCGCCTCTTTGCTCTATAAATACCCCAATATTCCAAAAACCCTAGGGGAGTCGACAGAATTTCGATCCAGCCACCGCAGAGTCCAGGGCCACCAGATCCAATTTAGACACCATCACGGAGGGGTTCACCACTTCCATTGGTGCCTCTCCGATGATGCGTGAGTAGTTCCTTGTAGACCTACGGGTCCGTAGTTAGTAGCTAGATGGCTTCCTCTCTCTCTTTTGATTATCAAGCCAATGGTCTCTTGGAGATCCATACGATGTAGCTC
Organism: Secale cereale; assembly: GCA_902687465.1. Classification (NCBI taxonomy): domain Eukaryota; kingdom Viridiplantae; phylum Streptophyta; class Magnoliopsida; order Poales; family Poaceae; genus Secale; species Secale cereale. Next base: position 826,154,346 of record LR738711.1, on the reverse strand, counting down.
TTTTGCGGTGTGTTTGTTGGGATCCGATGAACTTTGAGTTAATGATCAGATCTATCTTTTTATATCCCTGAAAGTTTTTTGAGTCTTATTTTGATCTCTTATATGCATGATTGCTTATAGCATCATATTTATTCTCTGATATTTGTGTTTTGTTTGGCCAACTTGACATATTTATCTTGCCATGGGGAGAGGTGTTTTGTAGTGGGTTCGATCTTACCGTGCTTGATCCCAGTAACAGAAAGGGAACCGACATGTATGTATCGTTGCTACTAAGGATAAAACGATGGGGTCTATTTTTACATAAATAGATCTTGTATACATCATGTCATTGTTCTTATTGCATTACTCCGTTTCTCCATGAACTTAACACTAGATGCATGCTGGATAGTGGTCGATGTGTGGAGTAACAGTAGTAGATGCAGGCAGGAGTCAGTCTACTAATCTTGGACGTGATGCATATATAATGATCATTGCTTGGATATCGTCATGATTATTTGAAGTTATATCAATTGCCCAACCGTAATTGTTTTCCCACCGTTTGCCATTTTCTCGAGAGAAGACACTAGTGAAATCTACGGCCCCGTGTCTCTTTCTCATATTATTTGCCTTTGCGATCTATTTTCCTTTGCTTTTATTTTCAGATCTACTAAACCAACAGCCCAAAAATACCTTGCTGCAATTTATCCTATTTATCATTCAACCTATCAATATTTACATCTCTATGACGTCTGTTACTCGAAAGGGATTGACAACCCATTTTACACGTCGGGTTGCGAGTATTTGTTATTTGTGTGCAGGTGCTGTTTACGTTGTGTCGCTTGGTTCTCCTACTGGTGCGATAACCTTGGTCTCATCACTGAGGGAAATACCTACCGCTGCTATAATGCATCATTCCTTCCCCTTTGGGGAAATACCGACGTAGTTATAGTAGACATCAAAAGGAATTTCTGGCGCCGTTGACGGGGAGCACCTTCAACATATACCAGGTTCCAAATCACAAATCTCATCTCCTCGCAATTTACATTATTTGCCATTTTCCTCTTGTTTTCCTCTCCCCCACTTCACAAACATTTGCCGTTTTTATTCGCCTCTTTTCCGTTCACCGTTTTTCTTGTCGGATCTAATTGATTTCCTGTCATCATGACTAGTGTGTCTACCCCTCCTTTGTCACCAGATTTTGAAGTTCTATACTTCAAGGAAAGACAAGGAGAAAACTTAAAATATGCTTGGTATAGGCTTATGGAATCCTATCGTGTTCACAATTTAAAAGGGGACGCTAAGATCTTACTTCGTAATTTTTACATAGAATTGGATTTGATTCATAGACAACTCTTAGATTTTGCCGCTAAAGGGAATTTTATTGAGCTTGATGTTAATACTGCCTATGAGTTACTAGAGGAAATTTTGGGTGTTCCACCTTTAAAGATGGGGTTTATTTCACCCAAAGGGAGTTAAATGATGAACAAACTTGGTGATCTACACAAACATATGGTTGAATTGCAAAAGTATAATGAACCTCTCAAACATCTTAATGGTAGTATCAATCGCATGAATACTTTGATTACTCTTTGCAATAAGTGATTGGATATATTGGATCTCAAGTTGGTATCTTTTCCTGAGAATTTAGGGAAGTGCAAAGAGCATCCCGGGTTTGAGAAAACCCTCACAAAAGTTGCCAAAACTACGGATGAGAAAACTTAGATCCCTGCTTTATGCCTAGCTAAGGGCGTAAAATGATAGCGCTTGTTGGGAGGCAACCCAACTTGTATCTTTTTGCTTTTTGATTTCCTTGCTGTTTTTAATAAAATACCATTTAATACATCTGTTTAGATGTGTTTTTGTGGTTTGAATAAAGGTTTGTGCGAAGCAAAGCCTTAGGAACAAGTTGGGTGTTAGTAGATTTGATCTTGCTGAAAAAACAGAAACTTTTGCGCTCAGGAGAAAAAATCTCATTTTTAACAGAAGAGTGCTTTTGGGTTGATTCTTTTTGCAGAAGATTAATATACAAATTTCCGACATGGCCCTATTTTTTCAAGATTTTTAGAGTTGCATAAGTATTCGAAACTTCTAGATTACTACAGACTATTCTGTTTTTGACAGATTCTGTTTTTGACATATTCTGTTTTTATTGTGTTATGTGCTTGTTTTGATGATTCTATGGTTTTCTTTGATGATTTTTTGCCATAGAAAAGTTGGAACACAGTAGATATAATACAAATACAAAATATTAATGGGTTTACTACAGTACTTATAGTAGTAATTTATTTTCTTCTACTAACGGATCTCACGAAGGTTTTGTTGAAGTTTTGTGTGGTTGAAGTTTTCAAGTTTTGGGTTATCTTACGATGGATAAAGGAAGAAGGAGTAAGAAGAGCCTAAGCTTGGGGATGCCCCAGAATCCCAAGCCATTATCTAAAAGAGAAGCAAGCAACTAAGCTTGGGGATGTCCCCGACTGGCATCCCCTCTTTCTTCTAACGACCATCGGTATATTACTCGAAACAATATTTTTATTCGTCACATGATATGTGTTTTGCTTGGAGCGTCTTGTATGATATGTGTCTTTGCTTATTTTCTTTTTTGCTTTTTGAGTCATCAATCCTTGCTGTACACATCTATTTGAGAGCCAAAATTATGCCATGACTTGTTAGAATAGCACTCTATGCTTCACTTAAATTATTATGAGCTATGGATTTGCTCTAGTGCTTCACTTATATCTTTTTGAGCATGATGTGCTTTAGTATTTTTGAAGAAATACTCTCTTGCTTCACTTAGATTTATTTGAGAGTTAGTAATTTTTTAAGAAAATCTCTCTTGCTTCACTTAAATTATTTTGAGAGAAAGAAAAAAATATGCTCATGATCTTCACTTATATTTGTTTGTGCATATCAAAAGCAACACATGAAAATTAGTCCCAAAGTGATAAATATCCAAGAAGGGTACAATAAAAACTTTCATGAACATCATTGGACAAAACAAACTTGATTCGTTGTAATAGTTTTGAGACATGATGATATCATATGTGAGTCATGTTAATGAGTAATTATGCTTTAGTAAGAATATTAGTGTGAAGGTTTGTGATTCCTTATGCAAGCACGAAAGTCAATAATCATGCAATGAAATTACATCCTACTTGTGGTGCATTATTCAGTGTTATTTATGCTCAATGCTCGCTTGTGAGATTATTCGTTTCATGGTTGGTCACTTCCCAGTCTTTTGCTAGCCTTCATTTTGCACTAAGTATGATCGCTATTGTGCATCCAAAATCTTTTATCCCGATTTTGCCACATGAGTCCACCATACCTATCTATATGCGGTATTTCCTTGTCGTTCTAAGAAAATTTGTATGTGCCATCTCTAATTTTCAAAATAAATTTCCCTTTTGTGTTCCCGTACCACTCGCGAGGTGGTGAGGGGTCACTACTGCAGGTTGCTGCTAACGCGACACTACGATCAGAGACCCTTCGAGAAATTGTGTGTGATGCAATCATCGCAAACTGTGGTGTATGAAAACCGTCAAAAATGTGTAAAATGTTTCCGAAGACGGATGCATCAAACACGATTCAGATTTTAGTTGTGTGTGAGATCAAGGGCATACGGTTCAGCTCAATTAACTGTTTGCGATGAGGAGGAACAAAATAAACGGGCAGCTAGGTGAAGGCATGTGCAATACACAGCATACGGTTCACTCGGATGAACTGTTTGTGATTAGGCAACACAAAAGAAACGGGCGGCCAGATGAAGGTGTGTGCGATATACATCATACGGTTCACTTGGATGAACTGTTTGTGATTAGGCAACACAAAAGAAATGGTCAGCCAGATCAAGGTGTGTGCAATATACGACATGCGGTTCACTTGGCCTTGTCGTCAGTGTGTGACCTCTGTGGCAACCGTCCGCTCCCCACTAGCCTCTTCTTGTACCGTGGCAACCATCCGCCGCCTCTTCGCCTTTCCTTCTCGATTTTGAACTGCTGTTGCACGCTCTTCCTCCCTCCATTTGCCTTCACCCTTCCTTCTACCATTGTTCGATCGTCTTCTCCATGGAGGGAATAGGCCGAAAACGATCCCGTTATTCTTGCCCCGATCTGAAAGATGACATGGTGGAGGAATTCATTGATCGGTGTGACGTCATCACCTCGGCTAGCAAGGCAGGTTCGTACAAGATCATTCTCGACTCAACAAATAGGATCATTACAAAGAACCCAAGGGTTCAAGAGCGGTTTGATCTCCCCAAACTTCTTCGCCACCCTGCTCGCCGTCGCGAGGACGACGGAAGCCTTGCCTTGTGCAAGTTTATGCCGCTTGATAATGATACGTGTGATGTTAAGATGCCATGGCTTAAGGGTAAGGCCTGGGCAAGCGCAAATGGAGATTGGGTTGTTTATATTGGGAACAACTATGAGTGGGAACTTGTGAATGTGTGCACTTATCACCGGGTTCCACTTCCAAACATCTCAGACTGTCATGAGGTTCAGCACACAGATAGTCTACGTACGTTCAAATATGATCATCATGACATTCGTCTATGAAAGATTTTAATTTCTCGAGTTCCCAACCACTCTTGGGAATACAAGAACTATGATGTTGTTGCTATCTTCGACAAGCTTGTTGCCATCTGTGCTTCCACGGATGGATGGATATTTCTCAAAAATCAATTTCTATACATGACTGAGTACTGTGATGCAATTCAATACGAGCGTCTTGTGTTGGCTGCCACCACTCGTGGCACTGTTTTTGCATGGGATCCTTATTATTTCGGTACGTTTGTCTTCCACCCTAATTAGAATTGTGTCATCCACATGCATGCTAGTTAGTATCACCGTACTAATTAACCTTCTTGTGTTTCCAAGGTCCTGTGAACATTCCACCACCTATACTTGAAAAAATTTATAACCAAGGGGGAGATAACGATGGTTATGATCACGAGCATGAGGACGAGCAGGACCCATATACTCAGTGGTGCTTGGCAACTTATTCCGATGGATCACCTCTTCTTGTATGTATACAGGGCACTGCTGATGTTACTAAGGAAGCAGGTGTTGTCTCCCATGGTCGCACTATCCGGACCTATTCCAACATCCGTTGCAGGGTATTCCGGATGGATACTAGTGTACTAGTGCCAACACCTACTTCTCCCTGGTTCAGTATTGATAGTCTTGGTGAAAACTCGCTCTTCCTTGGACAAAACAATCCAATGATGGTGAAAGGCGATCCAGCTGCTGTTGACACAATGTTGCTACCATTTATGAGAAGCAACTGTATCTATACCTTGGACATTGCTATGGTTCCCTACCATGGCTATCACAATATGCGTCCTGATATAGGCCGCTTCAGCCTGGATGATCAGTCCTGCGGTGGTCTCGAGATTGACAATAGCTGGCCCTTCCCAGAGAATCAGTTATGGTTCAAAGCAAGTGTTTCCAACACTGAGGATTGGTTGAGCTGAAGTTCATTTCATTGCTTTTATATTTGTTGTGTGAGAAAAACTTTACTTTAATAGAATGTTTTTTTTAAATAATCTATAATCCAACATGTATCAACGTTGTTGTTGTGTGTTGATGACTTGTTGTATGTAATGAATGGTACATTTGCATATGCGGCCATCAACTCATGCATGCTCCCACGTCACATGGGTCGCGGGGCGGCACGTATATTACTTTTCTATTTGGATGACAAAAAAAATACAGTGCCACTTTGTATTGGTGTCCATATGAACAACACTAGTAATTTTAGTTGCAAAAATTAGATAGTGCTAGTGATTTTTAGCTGCATATTTTCATAAATCACAGTGTTACAAGGTTGACAGATGGCAATGTTATTAGATAAACAAATGTCAATCTTTCCAGTTTGATAAATGGCAACATACCCAAAAATGGCAGATATGCAAATCTTACCCAATTGTTTGTACATGGTTGCACACGGGTCATGCAAAACAACCGTTTGCATTGTAGGGGTGCAGAAATCCCGCTCGACACATTTTCCCTTGGCTTCCTGGGGAAGCTATCGGTTTGCATCCGGGTGTTCTAACTATAACGTTTGCGATGAGTGTTTTATATTTCAAAATCATTGGCGTTTTTTTCAAAAGAAAACTGTTTGATAAGTATGTACATTAAGAGAGAAAAACGCAAGTTCGTTCAATCCATATCTTTCATTCAGTCACACTGCGAATTTATATTCATATGATCGAGAAATCGAGTAACAATATTAAACCCCAAAAAACTATTCATATGCCGCGCCGACGTTGTCGTTGTCATCCTCCGGGACGCCGTTGTTGAAGTCTTCAAGGCAGCACAAAATGTACTTCACTTGTAAATCAAACATCATGTCATTGTGCGATCGACGAACGAGGCGCCGGAGGACGGCAACTGACGCCGCTGAGAGGTAGCGGTCGACGGCGGCGTCTCATGCCGCTGAGGGAGGGGAGGGGGCACAGGAACGGGCGCAGCGGGTGCAGCCAAACGCACGGGGGCCGGCGCCACGGTGGGTGGAGGCGCGTGCACGGGCACGGGGACGGGCGCTGGCGCTGGCAAGTACACGAGCTCGCGCGGGTCCACGGAGACCTCGCTGACGCCCGCGGCTTCCAGCTCTGCGATAGTGCTCGGCGACCAGCCCATCAATGCTAAGGGGATGGTCGCTGGCGCGGGCGCGTGGATGGGAGCTGGGACGGGAGCGGGGGCAGCAACCACCGTGGCCAGCTCGTTCTGGGCCATGTCCATGAGGCCCCATTCCTCCTTATTTTCTCTCTCCTCCGGCGCGGAGTCGACTTCACCAAACTTGAAGAGTAGTGGTAGATGATCGTTCTGCACCATGGCATTGGTGGAGGTCTGCGGGAGGGAGGGGAATGGGAGGCAAACAGTAAGGCCGCCCGTATTAAAAAGTGGCTTGGGCGCCATTAATGGAGAGGAAGGCGGGCGGCCATGGAAGTCAAAGGGCTCGCTTCCAAGTGAGCCTGCGCAGCGTACAGCTCACACGCTTCCTGGTGAGCCTGCGCATTGGAGGATAGCTTGCACGCCTCTCGATCAGCCTACGGACCGGACTGCGCTCGCATGCCTCCCGTTCAGTCAAGGTCAAGCAGCTATCCGCATGGCACCTCCTACAGCCATTAAAACCAAGACATGTGGTGTCACGTGAATGGTTAACAGAACGCACAGGGTTTGAATTCTACGAACGTTTGAGATATTCAAGTGACAGCTAATTTTTTAATATTCCTTTGTTGGTTGTCATTATTCGAGTGCGCCTTCTCTCAAAATGGACATGAAAAATGCCACGACATGTCGAGTGCCATTCCATGATAGCATGCCAAGTTTCATGAATTTCAGACGAGTTTTGGGTTTACTAGAATTTAAAAACCAGGCATCTCAATGTTTTGCCAGCAATCAACGGTGCTCTCATGTTTGAAATTCATTCCCATTTCTTGCATGAGGCCTAAGCATGCACCCAAGGACACATATTTGATTTTCAACCAATTTATATGCACTAGAGCATCTGCATGTAGTTCAAATTTGAATTATGCACATAAATGCATTGAACTCAGTTAATGCATAAAAATGTCCAAACGAAACCCAGAAAATCCCAAAAATTGACACAACACTCCTGTTATTCTATCTTGACATGAGAAATTTTTTGAAAGCAATAAGAGGCAATGAATATCATTTCATCTCCAAAGGTGGGACGTTCCCTACCGAAAACCATCATGCTTGTTGTGAGAAGCATATACCCGAACATGCCCCGAATGGGACAATTGTTTTTTCCATGGCATGTTGATGCCGCTCCATGATAGCATGCCAAGTTTCATGAATTTCAGACGAGTTTTGAATTTACTAGAATTTAAAAACCAGGCATCTCAACATTTTGCCGGCAATCAACAGTGCCCTGGTGTTTGAATTTCATTCCCGTCTCTTGCATGGGGCCTAAGCATGCACCCCAGGACACAGATTAGATTTTCCAACCACCTTTAGTGCACTGGAGCATGTGCTTGTAGTTCAAATTTGAATTATGCACATAAAATGCCTAGAAAATCGAGTTAATGCATAAAAATTTCCAAATGAACCCCAAAAAATCACAAAAATGGACACAACACTCCTGTTGTTCTATATTGACACTAGAAAATTTTTGAAAGCAATAAGAGGCAATGGATATCGTTTCGTCCTGAAAGGTGGGACGTTCCCTATCGAAACCATCATGCTTGTTGTGAGAAGCTTTGTTTTGTCAGAAGCTTATACCCGAACCTGCCCCAAATGGGACAATTTTTTTACCACGGCATGTTGATGCCGCTCCATGATAGCATGCCAAGTTTCATTAATTTCAGACGAGTTTTGGATTTACTGGAATTCAAAAACCAGGCATCTCAACATTTTGTCGGCAATCAACAGTGCCCTGGTTTTCATTCCCATCTCTTTCATGGGATCTAGAAATTCACCCAAGGACACACATGTGATTTTTCAACCAACTTTGGTGCATTGGAGCATGTGCTTGTAGTTCAAATTTGAATTATGCACATAAAATGCCTAGAAACCCAGTTAATGTATAAAAAGGCCAAACGAACCCCGAAAAATTCCAAGATTAAACACAACACTCCTGTTGTTCTATGTTGACACTAGATTTTTTTTTGAAAGCAATAAGAGGCAACAGATATCGTCCTGTCCCCAAAGGTGGTATGTTCCCTATCGAAACCATCATGCTTGTTGTGAGACGCTCTGGTTTGTGAGAAGCTTATACCCGAACCTGCCCCAAATGGGACAATTTTTTTAGCACGTCATGTTGATGCCGCTCCATGATAGCATGCCAAGTTTCATGAATTTCAGACGAGTTTTGGATTTACTAGAATCTAAAAACCAGCTATCTCAACGTTTTGTCGGCAATCAACAGTGCCCCGGTGTTTCAAATTCATTCCCGTCTCTTGCATGTGACCTAAGCATGCACCCATGGACTCACATGTGATTTTTTTAACCAACTTTGGTGCATTCGAGCATGTGGTTGTAGTTCAAATTTGAATTATGCACATAAAATGCCTAGAAAACCCAGTTCATGTATAAATAAGGTCGAGCGAAGCCCGAAAAATTCCAAGATTAAACACAAGACTCATGTTGTTCTATGTTGACACTAGAATTTTTTTGAAAGGAATAAGAGGCAACATATATCGTCCTATCCCCAAAGGTGGTATGTTCCCTATCGAAACCATCATGCTTGTTGTGAGAAGCTCTGGTTTGTGAGAAGCTTATACCCGAACCTATCCCAAATAGGACAAATTTTTTACCACAACATGTTGAGATGCCGCTCCATGACAGCATCCCAAGTTTCATGAATTTCAGACGAGTTTTGGATTTACTATAATTTGAAAAGCCAGGTATCTCAATGTTTTTCCGGCAATCAACTGTGCCCCGGTGTTTGAAATTCATTCCCGTCTCTTGCATGGGACCTAAGCATGCACCCAAGGACACACATATGATTTTTCAACCAATTTATCTACACTGGAGCATGTGCATGTAGTTCAAATTTGAATTATGCACATAAAATGCCTAGAAAACTCAGTTAATACATAAAAATGTCCAAACGAACCCCAAAAATTCCCAAATATCGACACAACACTCATGTTGTTCTATGTTGACATGAGAAAATTTTTGAAACCGATAAGAGGCAATGGATATCGTTTTGTCCCCAAAGGTGGGACGTTCCCTAATCGAAACCATCATGCTTGTTGTGAGAAGCTCTAGTTTGTCAGAAGCTCTGGTTTGTGAGAAGCTTATACCCGAACCTGCCCCAAATGGGACAAAAATTTTACCACGGCATGTTGATGCCGCTCCATAATAGCATGCCAAGTTTCATGAATTTCAGACGTGTTTTGGATTTACTAGAATTTAAAACCCAGGCATCTCAACGTTTTGCCGGCAATCAACAGTGCCCTGGTGTTTGAATTTCATTCCTGTCTCTTGCATGGGACCTAGAAATTCACCCAAGGATGGACATGCGATTTTTCAACCAACTTTAGTGCATTGGAGGATGTGCTTGTAGTTCAAATTTGAATTATGCACATAAAATGCCTAGAAAACCCAGTTAATGTATAAAAAAGGCCAAACGAACCCCAAAAAATTCCAAGATTAAACACAACACTCTTGTTGTTCTATGTTGATGCTAGACATTTTTTGAAAGCAATAAGAGGCAATGGATATCGCCCCGAAGGTGGTACGTTCCCTATCGAAACCATCATGCCTGTTGTGAGTAGCTCTAGTTTGTGAGAAGCTTATACCCAAACCTGCCCCAAATGGGCCAAAAAATCACCACGACATGTTGATGTCCCTCCATGATAGCATGCCAAGTTTCATGAATTTCCGACGATTTTTGGATTTACTAGAATTTAAAAACTAGGTATCTCGACGTTTTGCCGGTAATCAACAATGCCCTGGTGTTTGAAATTCATTCCCATCTCTTGCATGGGACCTAGAAATTCACCCAAGGACACACATGTGATTTTTCAGCCAACTTTGGTGTATTCGAGCATGTGCTTGTAGTTCAAATTTTAATTATGCACATAAAATGCCTAGAAAACGCAGTTAATGTATAAAATAGGCCAAAAGAACCCTGAAAAATTCATTCCCATTTATTGCATGGGACCTAAGCATGCACTGAAGGACACAAATTTGATTTTTCAACCAATTTGTATGCACCGGAGCATGTTCATGTAGTTTAATATTTAATTATGCATGTCAAATAGCTAGAAACCCAGTTTAATGAATAAAATGTCCAAACGAACCCTGAATAATTCCAATTCTTTTACGACACACATATAGTTGCATGTTTACTGCAGATAATGGTCTAGCAATTCAAACAGCGTCCATTGCCGATGTGACCCCATTTTGTAATTCAAATCAAGTAGATCCCACACAGTTTATTATCACCAACCATGAGAGATGTAGTACAAAATATCTTGGAGCACCGTCGGTGTATAGTACAAGACAAGGTGTGTCGGCTACAGTCCACAGCCGGTGTGTCAAGCACACTAGCTCACTCCCCAAAAACTCCCGCCTCTACATCCCTCGCAATCTCGAAAATATCTACCGCGTGGAAGGTTTTAATGTTTGATAGCACATGATTAGTATGTGCGGTCCGTGTGCAATGTTTGTTACTCCCGCTTTGCTCCAGTCCCTTGATGCAAATTTTCAGTAGCCCCGGCATTTACTCCCGCCTCTGCATCCCTCGCAATCTCAAAAATATCTGCTCGCCCTTGATCCAAATTTTTAGTAGCCCCGCCTTGTTACTCCCTCCTAGTAAATTTTTCAGTTGCCGCAGTATTTCCTCAAACACAACCTTGCCCCCCCCCCCCCCC
>LR738711.1:826112545-826142936 GCA_902687465.1 Secale cereale | reverse complement strand
ACACCCCAAAACCTCCGCTCACACAGACACACACAACCCTCGAAACCATTGGTAGGTCGCCGCCATCGCCGGGGCCTCCATCCTGAACCTCTGCCTGTGTGCTGGGGAGCTCGAGGAGCCAATGGCTAAAAAGAGGTTTATGGCAGACTTTTCGCCCGACGCCGGCGAGATGGCCGCCGAGGTGTTGATACGTCCAAAACGTATCTATAATTTCTTCTTGCTCCATGCCTCTTTTGTGTGATATTGCTATGATATTTATGCACTTCCATACACTTTTGATCATATTTGGACTAACCTATTAACTCAGTGCACCCCAGTGCCAGTTTCTGTTTTCTGCTGTTTTTGTATTTCAGGTTTTCCCATTACGTAAACTGCCAGAAAAATTCCGGGAAAAATATATAAAAAATCAGCGTTCCGGAAGCTTCCATGCGGCCAAAGTAGGGCCGGAGGGGGGCCACCAGGGCTCCAGGCGCCCTGGCCACACGGCCCCCCTCCAGGCCGCGCCGGGGGGGCGCCTGGGCCCCCCTTAGCTCCCCTGGCGACCCCTTTGGCATATATTTACACCGCGTCGTAGAAACCCTGATTCCGGACCCCTTTTCTCCAGACGCAATTCCGATCTCCGCTGCCATCGCCATCAAGTTTCGGGGGACCAGAATTCCTGTGCCGGCACCCTGCCGGGACGGGGAAGTGCCCCCGGATTCATCTCCATCGACGTTGCTTCCTCCCTCCATGATGCGGGAGTAGTTCCTCCTCGGGACTGAGGTTTCTACCAGTAGCTATGTGGTCAATTCTCTCTCCCATGATGTGATCTTCGTTGTGATCATAGGCTATGTTAATCTAGGGTGATCCCATGATATTTCCCCTTCCTCTATGTATTGGATTGATGTACTCACTTGTCTTTATCTAGTATAATCCCCGAGACCAAGGTGACAGCGGTCTATTGGACATGGATTAGAAAAATACTTTCATGAGTGATTTCCTCTCTTGTGTGTTGATTGAAGATTGAGAGTCTCTTGGTGCTTGTCTTTGACTATCCTTTAGATATGTTTTGGTGATTGTGGGACTCTCTTTGGATGGCCGCGGTGACATTGGGAAATCCTTAGATTGAGAACTACGAACTTTGAGGTGTGCTTTTGTAGCCCTACATAATTCTCGTCCTCTCTTGACCACGAAGGAATGACCTCCAGGTGCGTCTCCATTGCATGTTTTATAGGAAATATCATGTGATTCGATTATGTTAATGTTGTTGGGAGTTGCCACTAGTGAAAGTATGAACCCTAGGCCTTGTTTCCACCATTGCAATACCATTTGTGCTCACGTTTACCACTTGTTTGCTTGCTGCACTTTTTATTACAGATTTATATTACTTTGTTTTGCCATCCATATCACTTGACATTTAACATCTCTTCGCCGAACTAGTGCACCTATACATCTAACAAGTGTATTAGGTGTGTTGGGGACACAAGAGACTTCTTGTATCTTAGTTGCAGGGTTGCTTGAGAGAGACCATCTTCAACCTCTACTTCCCTGAGTTCGATAAACCTTAGGTCATCCACTTGAGGGAAATTGCTGCTGTCCTACAAACCTCTGCGCTTGGAGGCCCAACATAGTCTACAAGAGTAGAAGCGTGTGTAGACATCAGGTGTCCCTGTCGTCCTTCGCGGGCCCGATCCGCCGTCGCCAGTCCCCCGATCCTCCCGCCGCCATGCCCCTACACCGATTTGAGGACTTCCCCATCCTCCCTCGGACCCCGCAACCCACGAAGTCCTACCTCGGGGTCCGGCAGCGGTGGTGGGGGACGTGGGTCGCCGAGATTACAGATCGAGAGACCCACACCCGCCGGTGGATTGGTAGCTTCCACATGGCCGCTGGTAGGTCCACTATCATGGCTCGGCGGATAGGCTCAATTTCCCCTCTGGCACACGTCCGGTCCACCTCGTCCTGCCGGAGCCAGGAGTGGTGAGCTCGGCTATGGCGCAGGAGGACCACGAGGCATGGGAGCGCCTCGAGGCCGAGGCCGCCGACGAGGCCTACATGCAAGAGCTCTGCCTCCAGCACTAGCAGCTCGTGGAGGTGGAGCGGGTGAACTTTGCTGGGGAGGAGGGCGGCGAGGTTATCGCGCTCTCCTCCGATGATGAGGTCGAAGGCGGCGAGGACGGCGGTGCGGAGGGCGGCAAGGTTATTGCGCTCTCCTCTGATGACGAGGTCGAAGGTGGCGGCGGCGGCGTGATGGGCGTCGAGGTGGGCCCCTAGGACGAGGAGATCGACATCGACGAATGGAGGAGTGCCTTCCCCAACGACCCCGACGACGGTACTGGCCCGGACCCGGCTCACGGCACACCGTACATGACGAGGAAGGATTGGCTCGACCTCTACTTCGACCGAAAGTAGTTTAGCTTAGTTTAAATTTATGTTTTATGTTCGGTTATGTAAAACTATCTATGTTTATGTTTGAATGCATGCTACTTTCGGTTGAACTTGCTTTGAACTTGATCAAATTGAAGTTTACAACCTTAAGTTTAGGAGATCGACTAGAAAAGGCCAAAAATTGCTGGAGTATATATATCCACTAAGGGTTTTAGTCCTTTAACTTTTTAAGGATCGCCTAGGGATGTCCTTATGACTTGTTTATTTCAGTTCTTCACAATGTGATGCTCTATATGTGCAACTATTTGCCGTGCAATTCAATTTCATCGATAACAGTTTCAACAATACCACTATGAATTACGATATTTGGTTGATGTTCAGGATATTGCAGTTAACATGCCTTTTCATTATTCAATTGTTGATTAGCAACATGCATTGTACTGAATGACTAAATATGCAATCCCAGGCTACATAGCAACAAGGAAGAGTGTTACCTTAATGTTCTGATGATGTCTAGGGAGTGTAGATATACATTAATCTTATATAATGGGATGGATGGAGTGTTGTACTACATCATTTTTCAATTCTTGTTTGGCTTCTAATATTAACTTGGTGCTTTTAGGTACATATATCATTGCCAAAGATCCACACTTCGACCCTTTCTGCATATGGGGCAATGAGATATTCATGAACCAGCATCAAGTGAGGAAACTGATAAAGCTTGTTATTAAAATGGGTCAAAAGATGTCAATCGAACTGTTTGTTTGCACTTTATGCAAGACAACAGTGAACTGTAGGATGATAAGTAAGAACCATGTAGCCTTCTTTTTACTGCCCGTAATGACTTGTGTTAGATGACAATATCTGAATCTTTAAGTAAGAACCCTATAGCCTTCTTTTTACTGCCTGTAATGAGTTGTGTTAGATGACAATATCTGAATCTTTTTTCTTTTGCAGTGGATCCTAAAGCAGTTTACTCAAGATTACCTCTCAAACTACATGATTGGCGGCCGACCATCACAAGGGGTTGGACTAGAGTCGTGCATGCCTTCTGCATCCAGGAGAGCGCCATAGGGCCATTCTGCTTCACCTTATTCAGCAACTGGAATATCTGTCGCCTCTTTATTTACCATCTATAGTAGTACAAGTATAGAACCCTGGTGCATCATTCTTTATTTGGGGCTTATGTAATTCTTACACATATGTACCTGTGAATCGAATAATGCATTGGTTTTTTGTATCTGATGGCTGATGGATATGAAAAAAGCTATAGCCTACTTTCAAGTTTAAATTAGGTACAATTTTAAATAGCAGCAACTAAATTAGGGCGAAATTACATTGTGCATGTCATTACGGCACACACGGTTGGTAAAACACAAACGTTTGCGATATACACCATAATTCGAGATGGTTCACAGAGAGGAAACGTGTGCAAGCATGCACACGGTTGCCGTTTGCAAAGCGTGTGTGATGTCAGACACTATCACATACGATGCAGGGAAATTAAATGTGTGTGATTGTCTACCCATCATACACGGTTTATAATCATGGACTGTTTGTGATGTGCCAGGCATCGTAAAACTCCCGTGCCTGGAATCTGCCTGGAAAACTGCCCTACCTGGAATCTGCCGATATTTAGGTAAAACCACAAAACTCCGACTGTGATGACAATGCAAGCACAAACGAGTAGCAAGGATGAAGCGTTTGGGATATTCGAGATATCGGAAACAATTATATATGGACAACTGTATGCATCGAGGCTACCTATCCCCGATGGTTTGTGGGTCGTGTGGGAAGTACCTCCCTATCGCCCACACTCACTTGGCGACGGTTCCAAATGCCGTCGCGGAAAGGGGTTAAAAACTGTTTGTATAGCACCGACGCGTACCAGGGGGTGGCCGATATTTTCCATGCTATACTCATGATGAGTGTTTATTCACTTGTCATTGCACGAGAGTAAGGCAAAGGTATTAGGGATGCCTAGTGCCGAAATGAAAAATAAATTTACTTTATGTTGTCAAATAATAAATTCCATGGAAAGTGTTGGTATGGAAGGCAACCGTGGATTTGGCTAGCCATGGCTTATGAAAGTTTGGTGGAAAAGGAATACACTTTATTTTTTGTTTGGGAACCGCCTATGATATATCTAGCATGGATATTGTTGGGAACCTCAAGTTGTTTCTATTGGTGGGAAAAGTACACCTCCCAAAATAATTTTATCTCTCAATTTAAGTTTTGAGCTCTGGCACCTCTACAAATCCCTACTTCCCTCTGCGAAGGGCCTTTCTTTTACTTATGCTATTTTTCTTTTAAATTTGAGTCTCCATCTTTTCTTCCAAAGCACCAACTAGGAAACACTATGATCGTACTTGAGCATTGGGTGTAACTAACATGCGAGTGTGTTTCATGAATGGATCAATGGTTGAGCATGATGGGCAAGGGATAACATATTTTAGCATTGATATTTTTGAAATACATGGTTGCTTGTCGATATGTTTGAGTATTTAAATCTCATGTCAAAACTAGACTATTGCTTTAACCATATAAAAGTCCAAATGTCCATGCTATAAACAAAAGAATATGATATGACATGATAGGCAGCATTCCACATCAAAAATTCTGTTTTTTATCATTTACCTACTCGAAGACGAGCAGGAATTAAGCTTGGGGATGCTGATACGTCTCCAAAGTATCTATAATTTTTTGTTCCATGATGTCATATTATCATTCTTGGATGTTTTACAATCATTTTATAGTCATTTTATATCATTTTTTGGTACTAACCTATTGACATAGTGCCAAGTGACAGTTGT
The DNA here is from genome assembly GCA_902687465.1 of Secale cereale. Lineage (NCBI taxonomy): Eukaryota > Viridiplantae > Streptophyta > Magnoliopsida > Poales > Poaceae > Secale > Secale cereale. The sequence goes on along the minus strand of LR738711.1, from coordinate 826,137,756 downwards.
TGTTTCCTGCATGTTTTTTACATCGCAGGAAATCAATATCAAATGGAGTCCAAATGCAATGAAACTTTACAGAGAGTTTTTATGGACCAGAAGACACCCAATGGTCCAAGTCAGCACCTCGGGGGAGCTCCAAGGGGAGCACAACCCACCAGGGCGCGCCTGGGGGCCCAGGCGTGCCCTGGTGGGTTGTGCCCACCTTGGGTGCCCCCCGGGCCGCCTCTTTGCTCTATAAATACCCCAATATTCCAAAAACCCTAGGGGAGTCGACGAAATTTCGATCCAGTCGCCGTAGAGTCCAGAGCCACCAGATCCAATCTAGACACCATCAGGGAGGGGTTCACCACTTCCATTGGTGCCTCTCCGATGATGCGTGAGTACTTCCTTGTAGACCTACGGGTCCGTAGTTAGTAGCTAGATGGCTCCCTCTCTCTCTCTCTCTCTTTTGATTATCAAGACAATGGTCTCTTGGAGATCCATATGATGTAACTCTTTTGCGATGTGTTTGTTGGGATCCGATGAACTTTGAGTTGATGATCAGATCTATCTTTTTATATCCCTGAAAGTTATTTGAGTCTCCTTTTGATCTCTTATATGCATGATTCCTCATAGCATCGTATTTCTTCTGTGATATTTGTGTTTTGTTTGGCCAACTTGATCTATTTATCTTGCAATGGGAAGAGGTGTTTTGTAGTGGGTTCGATCTTACGGTGCTTGATCCCAGTAACAGAAAGGGAACACACATGTATGTATCGTTGCTACTAAGGATAAAACGATGGGGTCTATTTCTGCATAAATAGATCTTGTCTACATCATGTCATCGTTCTTATTGCATTACTCCGTTTCTCCATGAACCTAATACAATAGATGCATGTTGGATAGTGGTCGATGTGTGGAGTAATAGTAGTAGATGCAGGTAGGAGTCGGTCTACTAATCTTGGACGTGATGCCTACATAATGATCATTCCTTGGATATCGTCATGATTATTTGAAGTTCTATCAATTGCCCAACAGTAATTGTTTTCCCATCGTTTGCTATTTTCTTGAGAGAAGCCACTAGTGAAATCTACGGCCCTGCGTCTCTTTCTCATATTATTTGCCTTTGCTGTCTATTTTCCTTTGCTTTTATTTTCAGATCTACTAAACCAAAAGCCTAAAAATACCTTATTGCAATTTAATCTATCAATATTTACAACTCTATCACATCAATTACCCGAAAGGGATTGACAACCCCTTTTACACGTCAGGTTGCGAGTATTTGTTATTAGTCTGCAGGTGTTGTTTACGTTGTGTTGCTTGGTTCTCCTACTGGTTCGATAACCTTGGTCTCATCACTGAGGGAAATACCTACCGCTGCTATACAGCATCATCCCTTCTTCTTTGGGGAAATATCGACGTAGTTCTAGCAGACATCAAGTGCGTATAATCCATGGACTCAACATTAGTCATAAAGAACTCACATACTTATTGCAAAAAGTATATTAGCTCTCGAAGCAAAGTACTACGACGCATGTTAATAGGTCTCCAATGTATCTATAATTTTTTATTGTTCCATGCTATTATATATCATGTTTTGGATGTTTAATGGGCTTTATTATACACTTCTATATTACTTTTGGGACTAACCTACTAACCCAAAGGCCCAGTGCACATTGCTGTTTTTTGCCTATTTCGGGGTTTCGTAGAAAAGGAATATCAAACGGAGTCCAAACGGAATGAAACCTTTGCGAGAGTTATTTTTGGAACAATATCAACACAGAAGACTTGGAGTACACGCGAGGGAATGAAGGAGGTGGCCACGAGGGTCCAGGGCGCGCCCCCTCCTACAGGGCACGCCCCTCACCCTCGTGGGCCCCCTCTAGCTCCCCCGATGCCCTCCTTCCTCCTATATATACCCATATACCCTGAAAACATCAAGGCAACAGAGAAAACCCTAATTCCACTGTCGCAACCTTCTGTTCCCGTGAGATCCCATCTTGGGGCCTGTTCCGGAGCTCCGTCGGAGGGGGGATCTTCCACGGAGTGCTTCTACATCAACACCATTGCCTCACCATGAGTTGTGAGTAGTTTACCACAGACCTTCGGGTCCATAGTTAGTACCTAGATGGCTTCTTCTCTCTTTTTGGATCTCAATACCAAGTTCTCCTCGGTCTTCGAGGAGATCTATTCGGTGTAATCTTTTTGCGGTGTGTTTGTCGAGATCCGATGAATTGTGGGTTTATGATCACGATTATCTATGAGAAATATTTGGTTCTTTTCTGAATTCTTTTATGTATGATTATAATATCCTTGAAAGTCTCTTTGAATTATCGGTTTGGTTTGGCCTACTAGATCTATAGTTCTTGCAATGGGAGAAGTGCTTGGCTTTGGGTTCAATCTTGTGGTGTCCTTTCCCAGTGACAGGAGGGGCACCAGGGCACGCATTGTATTGTTGCCATCGAGGATAAAAAGATGGGGTTTATATCATATTGCTTGAGTTTATCCCTCTACATTATGTCATCTTGCTTAAAGCATTACTCTGTTCTTATGAACTTAATACTCTAGATGCATGATGTATAGCGGTCGATGTGTGGAGTAATAGTAGTAGATGCAGAATCATTTCGGTCTACTTGTCATGGACGTGATGCCTATATATAATGATCATGCCTAGATATTCTCATAATTATTCGCTTTTCTATCAATTGCTCGACAGTAATTTGTTCACCCACCGTAGAATTTTGCTATCATGAGAGAAGCCACTAGTGAAACCTATGGCCCCCGGGGCTATTCTCAACATATCAATCTACAATCTACTTTACTTTGCTGTCTTTTACTTTCTGTTCTTATATCCAAAAATATCAAACTATCCTATCTATCAGATCTCAGTTTCGTAAGTGACCGTAAAGGGATTGTCAACCCCTTATCGCGTTGGTTGTGAACTTCTTATTTGTTTGTGCAGGTGCGAGGGACTCGTGCGTGGTCTCCTACTGGATTGATACCTTGGTTCTCAAAAACTGAGGGAAATACTTACGCTACTATGTTGCATCACCCTTTCCTCTTCGAGGGAATACAACACAAGCTTGAGAAGTAGCAAGAAGAATTTCTAGCGCTGTTGCCGGGGAGGCTTACGCAAAAGTCATATATCAAGTACCTATAACAAACCCTTATCCTTCGCATTACATATATTTTCCTCTCCCCCACTTCACCCTTGCCGTTTTATTTGCCCTTCATTTTGTCGTGTGTTTATCGTTCACCTTGCCTTGCCGTCATGGCTAGTCCCTTATCCGTTCCTTTGTCTCCCGAGTTTGAAGTTCTTCACTTCAAGCAAAATCAAGGAGAAAACTTAAAAGAGGCTTCGTTCAGGATGATGAAATCTTATCGTAACTGTACTTTAAAGGTGAATTTTAGGATTGTACTTTGCAATTTTTATGTTGGACTAAATATGCCCATTGACAACTCTTGGATTCCGTTGCCAAAGGGAATTTTATCGAAATTGATCCGAGTATTGTGCATGAACTTATAGAGGGAATAGTGGGAACACTACCTCAACAAAAAGGGTTACATCAGACCCAGGAAGAGACACAAGTTTTTGAGAAAATTTGCGAAGTAACAAAATGTCGGTGTACTAAAGTAGGGATACCTTAGTATCCCGACTAGTGCACGGGAAGAAGCAGCGTCCCGCGGCAGGGTTTGCCACGCGCTCGCCAAGGACCACTTTGGTTCCTTTGCAACCATTCAAGAACAAAGTATTCAGGTCAAAGAAACAAGGCCCCGGCAAGAGGAGCTTGCCGGGAAGGCCGCTCCAGGCTCAAAACCACCCCTTTAGCATAAGACCCTGGCAAGAGGAGCTTGCCAGGAAGGCCAAAGCATGGCATTTCAGGAGACTTGCCGTGGCGCATCGCGCGCCCCGGCAAGGCCCGGAGAGCGACAAGCTTCCGGGCGCGGCAAGGTAGCGACCGCGGCAAGGCGCTTGCCGCGGCAAGCTTCCACTGTGTGCCCGCGCTCCAGCTCATCCAGCCACGCGTCGCCCTGGGGCCCTTCCAAGGGCACGTGGCGGAAGGCTGTGCAGCCTGGGGTACACGGTGGCAAGCCACGATGACGAGGCCACCGTCGTGGCGAACGGAGACGCCCGGGCGAACGCTTTTTGCACTGTTTGGGGCGACGGTGACGGGCATTTAATGCCCTTGTCCCCCACCGTCAGGATTAGGTACAGAGCACTGTACATACACTGTTACAACTACCACCATTTTTACGTTTTTACCCTCACCTACGTTGCCACCTGTCGGTGATCCCTTTGACTTATAAAAGGAGGCCCATGCACAATGTAGGGGGGTTCCGATCTTCGATCACTCTCACGCTCGGTGTAGCTAGCAACCAGCACTGTAGCTCTTCTTGCTCCGGAGCCAAGAACGCAATACAAACCAAGGCAGGAGTAGGGTTTTACGCATCCGTGCGGCCCGAAACTGGGTAAACTGCTCACGTGCTCGCCTCGATCCGCTCTTCGTGCACCATCTGCTCCCTTGCCGTACCGAAAAGGGGCTCCGGTCCCATAGGTGTTCGTGGGCGATTAGTTTCCCTGACATCTTTGGCGCGCCAGGTAGGGGGCGTCGAGGTTGTGCGAACCTGATCCGGCGTTCACGCGGGCGCAACCTTCAGCAACTTCATCAACTGCGTTAACTTCGCCGACATGCCGCCGAAGAAGAAAGCTTCAGAGGTAGGAGGCCCGTCAGCGTCGATCCCGCCACCACCAGAACCAACGATTGGTGGGGTAGACGCTGGCGGAAAGACGGACGCCGGCGAGGAAACTCACGGCGCCGCCAAGTCCAAGGACAAGATGGACGACCGAGCGCACTCCAAGACCTCGGCGTCCGTGCATGCACCGCGCCCCTCTCAGGAGGTGCCGGACCGGCAGCGACGAGGTACACAAGGTACCATCCGCTTGCTTGGCCAAGGACAAGTTGGCGGGTCGCGGGACACTCAGGGCCAACATGCTGGCACGAGCAAGGCGCGGTCGCCGGGACGAGAACCTGCTCCTTCTAACGCTGTTAGAAGTCCGAGCATATCTCGCTCCTCGCACCGCTCGCCACCGCTCCCCTCGACTCCAGCAGAAGCTCTGGCTCGAGCTCAGCTGCTCCTCGACTTCCCTCCAGCGGCAGACAAGGCCGAAGACAGGAGGGCTACCATCCAAAGCCTCATCGCCTTCGCCAACAACGACACGCCGCAGCAGCCAGCGACGTCACGGCCGCGGCAAGTCAGCCAGGCGCGGGCTGATGGAGACAAGACCGCAGGGGGTGCCACTACCGTGCACTCCCGCCGCGAAGGCCGAAATCGCCGACTCGCCGGATCAACATCGACGACGACTCCACGGCGTCGTCGGATCCACGAGCTCGCCGCGATCAACGCCAAGTCCTCGACGATAGACGACAAGAAGACGCTCGAACTCGCATCGAGCGTCGAAGAGAAGCGCGACGACAGTCCGACCAGCGCGCTGGGACCGCTGTCGACATGCACGCGCCCGGAGAACCGGGCGACTTGCCGTACGCGGCAGGTTGCCCTGCGTTCACCCGCGAGCTGCGGCAGGTCCAGTGGCCCAGCATGAAGAACTTCAAGCCCGACGTACCCGAGAAGTACGACGGCAAGACCCATCCCTCAGAGTTCCTCAGCATCTACACCATTGCGGTGCAGGCTGCCGGGGGACGAGACGAGAAGATACTAGTAAACTACTTCCCGCTCGTGCTCAAGCCAAACGTCAGATCTTGGCTCATGCACTTGCCGGAAAACTCCATCTCTTCTTGGGCCGACATGTGCCACCAGTTTGTCGGCGCCTTCACGGGCGGCCACAAGCCCCATGGCCAGGAAAGTGATCTCCATATACTTGCCCAGAAGGAAGGAGAATCCCTGCGAAAGTACATCCAGAGATTCAGCCGCGTCCAGCACAACATCCAGGACGTCCACCCTGCCGCGGTTATTAGCGTGTTCCATCAGAACATGCGTAACCGCCGGATGAGGGAGGAAATGGCGATGAGCAAGATACGAGACGTCAGTGAGCTTTATGCCCTGGCCCACAAGTGCGCACGCGCTGAAGAGGGGAGGAGACTCCTCGGAGAGGATGCTGGAGCAGGAGGAACGGACAGTGAGGATGCCGCCCCGGCAAGGAAAAACCGGCGGCGGAACAACAAGAAAAAGAAGAACAAGGAAGTACTGGCCGTCGAGCAGTCCGGCAAGGAGGTTGGCGCCAAGAAAGCTCAGGCTGGTGGCTCCGGCAAGGAAGCTGCCACTGTAGCGGCCGCCGACAAGCAGGACGGCTCCGACAAGCAGGACTGCAAGATCCACCGCACCAAGGGCCACGATCTCCAGAACTGTAAAAGGGTCGAGTACCTCGTTGAACAGCAGAAGGCTGAGTACGAGCGAACAGCAGAGGAGAATCCGGCAAGAAGCGGCCATTCAATGGCCGGGGAGGACGCCGCGGCAAAGCCAAGCAGCGGCAAGGAGATAGACCTCCCCGCGGCCGCGACAAGGACGAAGACGAAGACGACGATGAAGACATGGACGACGGAGACAATAGCGAGCAGGAGTTCCAGAAGGCCACAGAAGTTCTGTGCGTCGATGGAGGTGCCTCTCTGCATACTTCCCACCGCCAACTCAAGCAATGGGTGCGGGAAGTTAACACAGCAGAGCCACCCGTCGAGTCGCGCAAACTCCTGAAGTGGTCCAGCACACCCATCATCTTTGACATTGAGGATCACCCTGACCGCACAACTGCGGTCGGGTGCTTGCCGATGTTGGTTTCGCCAACCATCCGCAACCTCAAGGTCACCAAGATGCTGGTTGACGGCGGGGCCGTCCTGAACCTGATCTCCTCTGCTGTAGTCCGAAAGCTACAGATCCCCGACAGCGAGCTCGAGGAAACCGGAACTTTCCAAGGAATTAACCCGGGAAGGAGCAAGCCGAAGGGGAAGATCACACTGCCAGTAACCTTTGGCGGAGAGCTGAATTTCAGAACTGAGAGGATCACCTTTGACGTTGCCGATATCCCATTTCCATACAATGGGATACTTGGTCGTCCGGCGCTCGCCAAGTTCATGGCAGCCTCTCATTACGCCTACAACATGCTCAAGATGCCAAGCCCGATAAGCGTCATCTCTGTCCCCGGTGACAAGAAAGACGCGCTTATCTGCGCCGACAAGATCTACCGGGACACAGCAGCTGCAACAGATAGCGAAACACTTGCCGCTGAAGCTCCCGGGGAGAAGAACAAGACCAAGTCCGGCAAGAGCTCTGGGGCCCACTCCGGCAAACGCACCTCTTCGGAGTGCTGCGCTGCCGTCGAGGACGCACCATCGAGCTCCACCGGCAAGTGCAAGAAGGGAATGGCAGCTCCACCTGCAACCAAGAAGGTGTCCGCCAAGGAGGACGGCACTGGTGGTACTTTCACCATCAGTGCCACGCTCGATCCTAAATAGGAAAGCGCGCTCGTTGCTTTCTTGCAGGCGAATGTCGACGTGTTTGCATGGCAACCGTCTGACATCCCCGGCGTTCCCAGGAAAGTAATTGAGCACAAGCTTGCCGTTTGTCCTCACGCGCGGCCCGTCAAGCAGAAGGTCAGAAAGCAAGCGATGGAGCGCCAAGAGTTTATCGCTGAGGAAATCAAGAAGTTGGAAGCAGCAGGCCTTGTTAGAGGTGTACTTCATCCCACGTGGCTGGCCAACCCTGTTGTCGTGCGCAAAGCTAATGGGAAGTGGAGACTTTGTATAGACTTCACTGATGTGAATAAAGCTTGTCCCAAAGATCCATTTCCCTTGCCGCGCATTGACCAGATCGTTGACTCCACGGCTGGATGTGAGTTGCTTTCATTCCTTGATGCATACTCCGGATACCACCAGATATTCATGGCTGAAGAGGATGAAGAGAAGACCGCATTCATTACTCCATGTGGCACTTACTGTTTCATACGCATGCCCTTTGGATTGAAGAATGCGGGTTCAACATTTGCAAGGGTGGTCCACACTGCTTTTGAGCCACAGATACACAGGAATGTAGAAGCTTACATGGATGATATAGTGGTCAAGAGCAAGGACAAGGATACCCTGATTCAAGACCTAGATGAAACTTTTGCGAATCTGCGCAAGATACAACTCAAGCTTAACCCCGAGAAGTTTGTGTTCGGAGTCCCCTCCGGCAAGCTTCTCGGGTTCTTTGTGTCCCAGAGGGGGATTGAAGCCAATCCCAACAAGATCAAAGCCATCGAGCAGATCGAAGCTCCGAAGCACGTCAAGGATGTACGAAGGCTTGCCGGCTGCGTGGCTGCTCTCAGCAGGTTCATTTCTAAGTCTGTAGAACGCGCCCTGCCATTTTTCAAAATCTTGAAAAAGGCAGGTCCAATGAAATGGACTCCGGAAGCGGAGGCAGCGCTGCAAGACTTGAAAGGGTACCTGTCCTCCACTCCAATACTTGTCGCACCTAGGCCACAAGAGAAGTTGCTGCAGTACTTAGCAGCAACCAATCAAGTGGTTAGTGCTGCGTTAGTAGCGGAAAGGGAAGCAGATGAGGAGCCCACAACCCCGGCAAGCGCATCCAGCAACAAGCAGAGGGCTTCCCCGACAAGCTCTGGCCTCGACAAGGATGAGTCTGCGCAGATGCAAGAAGAAGTGCGAAAGAAGATGGTGTAGCGCCCAGTTTATTTTGTCAGTTCCCTCTTGCAGGGGGCTAGGTCAAGATACTCTCGGGTGCAGAAGCTGCTTTTCGGCCTCCTCATGGCCTCAAGAAAGCTGCGCCACTACTTCCAAGCACATGAGATAACAGTGGTCACTCGCTTTCCGCTGAAAAGGATATTGCAAAATCCAGAAGCAACAGGCAGGATTGTCGAGTGGGCACTTGAGCTGTCAAGCTTTGGTCTTAAGTTCGAAAGTACTTCAACTATCCAGAGCAGAGCATTGGCAGAGTTCATAGCAGAATGGACACCAACGCCAGACGAAGAGATTCCAGAGACAAGCATTCCCGTCAGGGAAGCGAGCAAAGAATGGATAATGTACTTCGATGCTGCCTTCTCGCTGCAAGGCTCCGGCGCTGGCGTGCTGCTTGTCGCGCCCACCGGCGAGCACCTCAAGTACGTCGTCCAGATGCACTTTCCCAAGGAGCAAGCAACGAATAATACTGCAGAGTATGAAGGCTTGCTTGCCGGCCTCAGAATCGCAGCAGAGCTTGGGATCAAGAAGCTGATTGTGCGGGGTGATTCACAGTTGGTTGTCCGCCAAGTGAACAAAAGCTACCAGAGCCCATTGATGGAAGCTTACGTCGATGAAGTGAGAAATCTTGAAGAGCACTTTGAAGGCATACAGATGGAGCACGTTCCAAGAGCTCAAAATGACGTCTTAGACGGCCTGTCAAAGTGTGCTGCACTAAAGCTACCTGTGGAACCAGGGATCTTCGTGCTCAAGCTAACTCAACCATCCGTTACACCATCAATTGGGCAAAGCAAGAAGAGAAAGTTGGTCTCCGGTGACTACTTGCCGGCGGATCTTCCTGAAGTCGCCGCCAAGGTCCCCAAGAACAACGACCAAGTTGCTGAGGAACAGTCTGCTCCTGCGGACCCTAGGGTTCGTACAGTTGAAGCAGGCGTTCCCGACAAGTCTTGCCCCGGCAAGCTTGCCGGGGGACGTCCAGCTCCGGCCGAGCCGCAGGTTCTTGCCGTAGAAGCTGACGTTCCCGCAGCAGCACTGATGCCTTTAGTCCTTGTTGTTGAGCCTCAAGCTCCAGCCTAGGTGCAACAAATTGTCCATTTTCTTCAAACTGGAGAACTTCCCGAAGAGCCAGAAGAAGCAGAGAGAATAACCAGGCAGTCAAGTATGTACTAGTTCGTCGGCAATGAACTGTACAGAAGAAGACTCAATGGTGTCAGATTGAAGTGCATTCCCCAGGAAGATGGGCAAAAGCTATTGGCAGAGATACACGGAGGCATATGTGGCCACCACATTGGCGCAAGAGCACTTGCCGGGAAGGCGTTCCGGCAAGGTTTCTTTTGGCCAGAAGCCCTCCAAGATGCAACTGCACAAGTAACCAAGTGTGAAGCGTGCCAGTTCCATGCCAAGCAAATACATCGGCCAGCTCAAGCTCTCCAGACGATCCCTTTGTCCTGGCCATTTTTGGTCTGGGGGCTCGACATCCTCGGCCCCTTTCCCCGCGCAGCCGGGGGCTTTGAGTACTTGTACGTCACCATCGACAAGTTCACAAAGTGGCCGGAAGTGGAACCAGTGAGAAAGGTGACCGCACAGTCAGCAGTCAAGTTCTTCAGGTCAATTGTTTGCCGTTTCGGAATCCCTAACAGGATCATCACAGACAACGGCACACAGTTCACAAGTCGCACCTTCATGCAGTACGTCCAAGACCTTGGCCCCAAGGTCTGCTTCGCTTATGTTGCTCACCCGAGGAGCAATGGTCAAGCGGAGAGGGCAAACGCTGAAGTGCTGCACGGACTCAAGACAAGAACTTTCGATAGGTTGCACAAATGCGGAAGAAACTGGATTGAGGAGTTGCCGGCGGCTCTTTGGTCAATCAGGACGACACCAAATCGAGCCACTGGACAAACACCCTTTGCTCTTGTCTATGGAGCAGAGGCAGTTCTCCCCACGGAACTCGTATACGGGTCGCCTCGAGTGCTCGCTTACGATGAGCTCGAGCAAGAGTAGCTGCGGCAAGACGATGCACTGCTCCTCGAGGAGGACCGTCTTCAGGCTATTGTACGAGCTGCTCGATACCGGCAAGCTTTGCGCCGCTATCATAGCCGCAAAGTTAGAGCCAGAAGTCTCGAGGAAGGCGACCTTGTTCTTCGGCGCGTTCACTCCGCCAAGAACTCCAACAAGTTGATGCCAAAGTGGGAAGGCCCTTATCGGGTGAGACAAGTCACAAGGCCCGGCGCCGTCCGCCTTGAGACCGAAGAGGGCTTACCGGTGAGCAACTCCTGGAACATTGAGCACCTTCGCAAGTTTCACCCATAAGGCGCGGTTGCGGTGATCCGCTCCGGCAACCACCTTTTGTACAAGTCTTGCCGCTGTTGCATGTAAACCTTTGTAGAAAGCCGGGCGCAGACCCCGTGTCGGTGTACTAAGGAAGGGGTACCTCAGTACCCCAACTTGTGCACGGGCAGTCGCAGCTTCCCGCGGCAGGGTTTACCGCGTGCTCGCCGGAGACCTTCCTGCTCCCTATCAAACCATTCAAAAACAAAGTATACAAGACAGAAGATCGAGACCCCGGCAAGAGGAGCTTGCCGGGAAGGCCGTGCCAGGCTCAAGACTACCTCACTAGCACAAGGCCCTGGCAAGAGGAGCTTGCCAGGAAGACTAGAAGATTCTATCATAGAAGACCCGGCAAGGGCCCGGGGAGCGACAAGCTCCCGGGCCCGGCAAGATCAAGATCCCGGCAAGGTGCTTGCCGGGAAGGCTACACTGTGTCTCCGCGCTCCAGCTCATCGGCCCACGCGTCGCCCTGGGGCCTGTCCAGGGACGCGTGGCGGATGGCTGTGCAGCCTGGGGTACACGGTGGCACTCCACGGTGGTGGATCCATCGCCGTGGCGGACGGAGACGCTAAGGCGGGAGCTTTTGGGGTCGACGGCGACAGGCATTAAATGCCCTTGTCCCCCACTGTCAAAGTAGGTATAGACCACTGTTCTGTACTGTAGCTCCACTGTTCCCGCACTGTTACAACTACCACTTCTTTTACATTTTTACCCCTTTCTCCTACGTTGACACCTGTCGGTGACCCCTTTGGCTATAAAAGGAGGCCCATGCACAACGTGGAGGGGGTTCGGAACATAGATCACTCTCACGCTCGGTGTAGCTGCTTCTTCAAGCTCCCGAGCACTCAAACTCAATACACAACTAAGCAGGAGTAGGGTTTTACGCGTCTACCGCGGCCCGAACCTGGGTAAAACTGCCCGCGTGCTCGCTACGATCTGCTCTTCGTGCTCCCTCCGCCCTCGTACCGCACAGACAAGGGGCTCCGGTCCCATAGGTGTTCGTGGCGGACAGTTTCCCCCAACATCTTTGGCGCGCCAGGTAGGGGGCGTCGAGGTTGTGCGAACCTGATCCGGCGTTCGCGCGGGCGCATTCTTCATCAACCTCTCCAGCTTCATCAGCAACTTCACCAGCAACAACTCCATGGCCCCGAAGAAGAAGGCTTCGGAGGTCGGAGGCCCGTCTGCGTCTCACCCGCCACCACCAGAGCCAACGGTGGGCGGGGGAGATGCCGTCGGAAGAGTGGTCGCCGGCGAGGACACTCACGGCGCCACCAGATCCAAGAACAAGACGGACGACCGAACCTCGGTCTCCGTGGACGCGCCGCGTCCATCTCAACACACGACGACCCAGCAGCGCCATACCACGGGAGGTGGTATCCGCTTGCTGGGGCAAGGCCAAACCGGAGGCTCGCGGGACGCCCCGGACCCCCGTCCGGGCACAAGCAAAGCGAAGGCGCCGGCGCGGGACCCCGCTCCTTCTAACGTTGTTAGAAGTCCGAGCGTATCCCGCTCCTCGCACCGCTCGCCTGCGTTCCCCTCCACTCCAGCAGAAGCGCTCGCAAGGGCGCAACTGCTCCTCGACTTCCCTCCAGCGGCCGACAAGGCCGAAGACTTGAGGGCCACCATCCAGAGCCTGATCGCCTTCGCCAACAACGATTCTCCACAGCAGCCATCGGCCTCGCGGCCGCGGCAAGCTGAGAAGACGAAGGCCGACGGCGACAAGATTGCCGGGGGTGCGACAAGCGCACACTCCCCGCAGCGAAAGCAGAAGACGCCGCCCCGCCGGAACAACGCTGACGATGGCTCCACAGCCTCGTCGGACCCGCGGGCCCGTCGGGACCAGCGCCAAGTCATCGACGACCGGCGAGAAGAAGACGCTCGGACCACAATCGAGCGCCGCCGAGAAGCTCGGCGACAATCAGACAAGAGAGCTGGGAACACTGTCGACGCGCACGCGCCCGGTGAGCCAGGCGACTTGCCGTACGCGGCAGGCTGCCCTGCGTTCACCCGCGAGCTGCGGCGCGTCCAGTGGCCCAGCATGAAGAATTTTAAGCCCGACGTACCGGAGAAGTACGACGGCAAGACGCACCCCTCGGAGTTTCTCAGCGTTTACACCATCGCGGTGCAAGCTGCCGGGGGGCGCGACGAGAAGATCTTGGCGAACTACTTCCCGCTCGTGCTAAAGCCGAACGTCCGTTCGTGGCTTATGCACTTGCCGGAAGGTTCCATCTCTTCTTGGGCCGACCTTTGCCACCAGTTTGTTGGCGCCTTCACCGGCGGCCACAAACCCCACGGCCAGGAGAGCGATCTCCATATCTTGGCCCAGAAGGAAGGCGAGACCCTGCGCAAGTACATCCAACGCTTCAGCCGGGTGCAGCACAACATCCCTGACGTTCACCCTGCCGCGGTTATCAGCGCGTTCCACCAGAACGTGCGTAACCGCCGCATGCGTGAAGAGATGGCGATGACGAAGATTCGGGATGTCAGCGAGCTCTATGCTCTTGCTGACAAGTGCGCACGCGCAGAAGAGGGGAGGAGACTCCCCGGGGAGGATACTGGCGCGGGAGGAAGCGACAGCGACGACGCCGCCCCGGCAAAGAAGAGCCGGCGGCGGAATAACAGAAGGAAAGGCAAGAAGGAGGTGCTTGCCATCGAGAAGTCCGGCAAGGAAGCCCCCGCCAAGCAAACGCAGGCTGGCGGCTCCGGCAAGGAGCCTGCCCCTGCAGCGGCGGCCGACAAGCCGGGCAGCTCCGACAAGCAATACTGTAAGATCCACCGCACCAAGGGTCACGACCTCTCCAACTGCAAGCGCGTCGAATATCTCGTCGAGCAGCAGAAAGCTGAGTACGAGAGGCGCGACAAGGAGAAGGCCCAAGGTGGCGGGGAAGAGACGAGCAAGAAGCGGCCGTTCAACGGCCGGGGAGGACGCCGCGGCAAGGCCAAGCAGCGGCAAGGAGATCGACCTCCCCGGGGCCGCGACAAGGACGAAGAGGACGACGATGAGGACATGGAGGACGAGGAGAACAGCGAGCAGGAGTTCCAGAAGGCCACGGAGGTCCTGTGCGTCGACGGGGGCGCCTCCCTGCACACCTCCCACCGCCAACTAAAGCAGTGGGTGCGTGAGGTAAACGCAGCGGAGCCGCCCGTGGAGTCGCGCAGGCTCCTCAAATGGTCCAGCACGCCCATCGTTTTTTATCTTGAGGATCACCCTGACCGCACCACTGCGGTCGGGTGCTTGCCGATGCTGGTTTCTCCCACCATCCGCAACCTCAAGGTCACCAAAATGTTGGTTGACGGCGGGGCCGGGCTGAACTTGATCTCCTCTGCTGTGATCAAGAAACTCCAGATTCCAGATGGCGAGCTCGAAGAGACCGGTTCATTCCAAGGAATCAACCCGGGAAGGAGCAAGCCCAAGGGAAAGATCACTCTGCCGGTGACCTTTGGCAGGGAGCTCAACTTCAGAACTGAGCGCATCACTTTTGACGTTGCCGATATTCCATTGCCCTACAATGGAATACTTGGCCGTCCCGCCCTCGCCAAGTTCATGGCAGCTTCCCACTATGCTTACAACGTGCTGAAGATGCCGGGGCCGATAAGCGTCATCACTGTCCACGGCGACAAGAAGGATGCGCTTGTCTGCACCGACAAGATCTACCGGGACGCGGCAGCTGCGGCCGAGAAGGATACTCTTGCCGCTGAAGCTCCCGGGGGGAAGAAGATGAAGACCAAGTCCGGCAAGTGCTCTAGGACCCACTCCGGCAACCGCACCTCTTCGGAGTGCTGCGCTGCCGTCGAGGACGTTCCATCGAGCTCCACCGGCAAGAGTAAGAAAGGAATGGCCGCTCCTCCGGCAACCAAGAAGGTGTCCGCCAAGGAGGACGGCACTGGTGGTACCTTCACCATCAGTGCCACGCTTGACAGCAAATAGGAAAGCGCGCTCGTTGCCTTCCTGCGGGCGAATGTCGATGTGTTTGCCTGGCAACCATCTGACATCCCCGGTGTTCCCAGGAAGGTAATTGAGCACAAGCTTGCTGTCTGTCCTCACGCGCGGCCCATCAAGCAGAAAGTAAGGAAGCAAGCCGTGGAGCGCCAAGAATTCATCAATGAAGAAATCAAGAAGCTAGAGGCAGCAGGTCTAGTTAGAGGTGTGATCCATCCGACGTGGTTGGCAAACCCAGTCGTCGTGCGCAAGGCCAACGGGAAGTGGAGACTGTGTATAGACTTCACTGATGTGAATAAAGCATGTCCCAAGGATCCCTTCCCTTTGCCGCACATTGACCAAATTGTTGACTCCACTGCCGGATGTGAGCTACTCTGTTTTCTTGATGCATATTCAGGCTACCATCAGATTTTCATGGCCAAGGAAGATGAAGAGAAGACTGCATTAATCACTCCATGTGGCACTTATTGCTTCATACGCATGCCGTTTGGACTGAAGAATGCAGGCTCAACCTTTGCAAGGGTAGTATACACTGCTTTTGAGCCACAGATCCACAGAAATGTAGAGGCTTACATGGATGACATCGTGGTGAAGAGCAAGAGCAAGGAAACCTTGGTCCAAGATCTAGAAGAAACATTTCAGAACCTGCGCAAGATACAGCTCAAGTTGAACCCCGAGAAGTGCGTCTTTGGAGTCCCTTCCGGCAAGCTTCTCGGGTTCTTTGTGTCACAGAGGGGGATTGAAGCCAACCCCGACAAGATTAAAGCCATTGAGCAGATAGAGGCCCCGAAGCGCGTCAAGGATGTCAGAAGGCTTGCAGGTTGTGTGGCTTCCCTCAGTAGGTTCATTTCAAAGTCTGCAGAACGCGCCCTACCTTTCTTCAAAATCTTGAAGAAGGCAGGTCCCATGAAGTGGACTCCGGAAGCGGAGGCGGCGTTGCAGGATTTGAAACGGTACCTGTCCTCCACTCCTATACTTGTCGCACCTAGACCACAGGAAAAGTTGTTGCTATACTTAGCGGCAACCAACCAGGTGGTTAGTGCTGCGTTAGTAGCGGAGAGGGAGTCCGACGAGGAGTCAGCACCACCGGCAAGCGAATCCAGCGACAAGCAGGGGGCTGCTCCAGCAAGCTCTGGCCCCGACAAGGATAACTCTGCGCAGGGACAGGATGAGGTGCGGAAGAAGATGGTGCAGCGCCCGGTGTATTTTGTGAGTTCCCTTCTCCAAGGGGCTAGATCAAGATACTCCGGTGTGCAAAAGTTGCTTTTCGGCCTCCTCATGGCCTCGAGAAAGATGCGCCACTACTTCCAAGCCCATGAGATAACAGTGGTCACTCGCTTTCCGCTGAAGAGGATATTGCACAACCCAGAGGCAACAGGCAGGATCGTTGAGTGGGCACTGGAGCTGTCGAGCTTTGGACTCAAGTTTGAAAGTACTTCAACTATACAGAGCCGAGCTTTGGCAGAATTCATAGCTGAGTGGACCCCAACGCCCGACGAAGAAGTCCAAGAAACAAGTACACCCGTACAAGAAGCGACAAGTGAATGGGTAATGTATTTTGACGGTGCCTTCTCGCTGCAAGGCGCCGGTGCCGGCGTGGTACTCATCGCGCCCACCGGAGAGCACCTCAAATATGTTATCCAGATGCACTTTCCCAGGGAGCAAGCGACAAAAAACACTGCTGAATATGAAGGCTTGCTTGCCGGCCTCAGGATTGCGGCCGGACTTGGGATCAGGAAGCTGATTGTGCGGGGCGATTCTCAGTTGGTGGTCCGGCAAGTTAACAAGAGCTATCAGAGCCCTTTGATGGAAGCTTATGTCGATGAAGTGAGAAAGCTTGAAGAGCACTTTGAAGGTTTGCAGATGGAGCACGTCCCGAGAGCTCAGAATGAGATTGCAGATGGCCTTTCAAAGTGTGCTTCGATGAAGTTACCTGTGGAACCAGGGACCTTCTTGCTCAAGCTGACTCAACCATCCGTTACACCATCGTTTGGGCAGTCCAAGAAGAGAAAGTTGGTCTCCGGCGACTACTTGCCGGCGGATCTTCCAGAGCCCGCCGCCAAGGTCCCCAAGATCAATAACCAAGACGCTGAAGAACAGTTTGCTCCTGCAAGTCCTCGGGCTTGTACAGTTGAAGCAAGTGTTCCCGACAAGCCTCGCCCCGGCGAGCTTGCCGGGGGACCATCAGCTCCGGCAGGACCAGAGGTCCTCGCCGTAGAAGCTGAGGTTCCCGCAGCGGCCCTCGA
Organism: Secale cereale; assembly: GCA_902687465.1. NCBI lineage: Eukaryota > Viridiplantae > Streptophyta > Magnoliopsida > Poales > Poaceae > Secale > Secale cereale. The sequence continues at coordinate 826,120,582 of LR738711.1, read as the reverse complement.
GCCTTTAGTCCTTGCCGTTGAGCCTCGGGCTCCGGCATGGGCACAGCGGATAGTCCGATTCCTGCAAACTGGGGAACTTCCCGACGACCCTCAAGAGATAGAGAAGATAACCAGGCAGTCAAGCATGTACCAGTTCGTGGACAACGAGCTGTACAGAAGAAGACTCAATGGTGTCAGGTTGAAGTGCATCCCCAGGGAAGATGGACAGAAGCTGTTGGCGGAAATACACGGAGGCATATGCGGCCACCATATTGGCGCAAGAGCGCTTGCCGGGAAAGCTTTCCGGCAAGGGTTCTTTTGGCAAGAAGCCCTCCAAGATGCAACTGCACTAGTAACCAAGTGTGAAGCGTGCCAGTTCCATGCAAAACAAATCCATCAGCCAGCTCAAGCTCTCCAAACAATTCCTTTATCCTGGCCCTTCTCGGTCTGGGGGCTCGATATCCTCGGCCCTTTCCCCCGTGCTGTCGGGGGCTTTGAGTACTTGTACGTTGCAATCGACAAGTTCACAAAGTGGCCAGAAGTGGAGCCGGTGAGAAAGGTGACAGCACAGTCAGCGGTCAGGTTCTTCAGGTCGATTGTTTGCCGTTTCGGGATCCCTAACAGGATCATCACCGACAACGGTACGCAATTCACTAGTCGCACCTTCATGCAGTACGTCCAAGACCTTGGCGCCAAGGTCTGTTTCACTTCTGTTGCTCACCCGAGGAGCAACGGTCAAGCGGAGAGGGCCAATGCTGAAGTGCTGCGCGGACTCAAGACAAGGACCTTTGATAGGCTGCGCAAGTGCGGAAGAAATTGGATAGAGGAGCTACCGGCGGCTCTTTGGTCAATCAGAACGACACCAAGTCAAGCCACCGGACAGACACCCTTTGCTCTAGTCTATGGAGCAGAAGCAGTACTCCCCATGGAACTCGTATACGGATCTCCTCGAGTGCTCGCTTATGATGAGCTCGAGCAAGAGCAACTGCGGCAAGATGATGCATTGCTCCTTGAGGAGGAACGTCTCCAGGCTGCTGTACGAGCTGCTCGATACCAGCAAGCTTTGCGCCGCTATCATAGCCGCAAAGTCAAGGCCAGGAGTCTCGAGGAAGGCGACCTTGTTCTTCGGCGTGTTCAGTCCGCCAAGAATTCCAACAAGTTGACGCCGAAGTGGGAAGGCCCTTATCGGGTGAGGCAAGTCACGAGGCCCGGCGCTGTCCGCCTCGAGACCGAAGAAGGCTTACCGGTGAGAAACTCCTGGAACATAGAGCATCTTCGCAAGTTTCACCCATAAGGCGCGGTTGCCGTGATCCGCTCCGGCAACCACCTTTTTGTACAAGCTTTGCCGCTGTTGCATGTAACCCTTTGTACAAAGCCGGGCGCAGACCCCGCGCATCAGTAAAGTTTTTGTGTTTTCGCACCGATTGCCTTTTGCATGCTTCTCTTTGCTATTCGCGTGTTCTGTTTGGCATTTGGTGCAACACTCAAGTATAAGGTAAGCATTAGCACGCCGAAAGGCCATATGCTTGTTTCCCTCTCCCTTTTCTTTCCTCTTAAACAGAAGGAACGTTCCTCGCGCACAAGTTTGCCGGGGGGGAAGGAGGTGGAGGAGGAACCAAGTGCTGTTCAAGAAAGAGAAGTCTTACCGGAGTGCTGTTCAAGAAAGAGAAGTCTTACCGGAAAGCAAGCAATATAAGCAAGCAACATATGAAAGATAAGTTGTTAGAATTTGACCAGTTCAAATTTTAAATTTTAGTTGTCTTCCTTGAACAATCACACTTTGTATGGAAAACCTGTGCGCGGAGGAACCTATCCGTAGCTTGCCGCACCCTTATCTTGTTTTCGAGTTCGCTCAACGATTTAAGTGAGCTGCGACAAGTGTCGCGCCCTTGCTTCGTTTCCGAGTACGCTCAGCAAGCTAAGTGCGTTGCGACTAGCTGCGGCAAGGTTGCTTGCCGGTGAAGACCTTGGCCAGCAGGCTGCTCAGAGTTAGGCACTCAGCGCTCGCGGCAAAGGCCCCTTACCGGCAAGCTCCCCGGGAGCGTAGGGTGAAAAGCATACAAAGTAAAAGATCAAGACGAGGAAGATAACATTGCACTGATTGATTAAAATGAGATAAATATCTTACAAAGGATAACTTGTCGCAATGGACTAATGAGTTCATAACATAATGTGCTGCAGCAAGAAGAAATAAAGATAACAGAAGCCTAATCTACGCGGTCGCCCTCCTTCCTGCCGAGCTTAGCCACCTTGGCGATGATATGGGCGACCTGCTCCTTCAAGGCCTCCATGTCCGCATCAGCCGGCAAGCTGCGAAGAACGTTGGTGAGATTGATCCCCGGGTTGCGGTACACGATCTTCGTCAGCACCCGCTCCAGAGTTCCCGCGCAGAGCAGGCGCGACTCCTCGGCCAGCTGCGCGGGGATTTGGTTCCGGAGACCTGCAAGGGCCGGCGCGATCCCTCTGAAGAAGAGGCTGAGCTTGGCGCTGTGCGGGAGATCCGGATCCGGCGAGTAGATAAGATGTTCAACCTTCAGCGCCAGCAGCTCCTGGTCGATGTTGGACGCAGAAGAAACCAAGTCTTCGGTCCATACCTCAATGGTTTGGCGGAAGAGCTCGGATACTTTGTTGACGCTGTCCACCAAGGTCCGCTCCTTGCGGAGCTCCTCCTTCAGCTTGTTCTCCTGAGCCCGGGCAGCGTCGAGTGAGTCCTTCAGAGTGGTGACTTTCAGCTCCAAGTCCTCGATGGAGTCCTTGGCGGCCTTCAACTCGTCGCCCCTCTTGGAGAGGCTCACCTGGAGCTCAGAATTTGTGTGGGCGTCCTTCTTGCGCTCCATGATGAGCGCGGCAACCTTCTCCGTGCTCACCTTCAGCGCCTTCTCCAGCTGTGCAACCTTGGCGGCGAGCTCCTTCTTGGCGTCTTCCGCGGCAACAGCGGCGGCTTTCGCCTCCTTCAATTCTCCGCCAAGGGCCGCCTCGCGAGCGGCAAGGTCCTCCTCATGGGAGTCGAGCTCGACCTTCCGCTGCGCGAGCTGTCCCTCTCGCCGGGACATCTCCACTCCGGCGAGCCGCTGCTGTTCCTCAGCTTCGGCCTTCTCCAGCACCCATTCTTGGTACTCGCCGGCGAGACGCTCGCGCTCCTCCGCCACCTCGCGGAGGGCCGCCTGGTAGGCGGCGCTGAGCTCTGCCGCGCGCTTCTCCATTTCCGCGGCGGCCTTGGCGGCAAGGGCTTCCCGGGAGGCTAGTTTCGCCTGCCTGGCCCGGTAAAGGGCCAGGAGCTGGTGGAGTAGTTTCTCCTCCTCGGGGCCTTCGCTCCCGCCGGGCGCCTCGACGATCTTCAGGCCCGCGGAGGCGAGGACTTCTCCGTCAAACGCCTCGCCCTCCGCGGGAGCTCGCGATGAAGACCCCCAAGGCATCTGGATGAAGACGCCGTTGGGGGCCTCAAGGTAGTACCCCTGCTCCTTGCTGGCGGAGGGGTCGGTGGCCGGCGCAGCACTTGGTGCTCCCGCCGCCTCCGGGTCGGCGGTGCGGTCGCCGTCCCCCTCCCCGGCCGCTGCGTCCGCAGCCGGAGCGGTCTCCTGCGCGGCCGGCTCGGCGGCCTCGGCCATCTCCTCGGTGGCAGGGACGTCACCGCCGCCGCCCTGCGCGCCCTCCTCCTCGAGGTTGATAACCTCCGTCTCCATGGGCTCAGGAGGAGGAAGATCTAAGAAGAAAAAGAAGAAAAAGAAGTTCAAGATTCAAGCAAATATCCAAAAAGAGACGAAGCCAAGAAGATAAACTACAAAACATACCTTGGCGGACGTCCTCAGCGGCGGGCTCCCTCGTAGGGGAGCTCGGCCTTGTCGGAGTAGTCACCCTCGCCGGGCTGCTCGCCCTTGGCGGGGTACTCTGCCTTGGCGGAGTACCCGCCCTTGGCGGAGCACTCTCCCTTGCCGGAGAGTTCTGCCTTGGCGGGGACGGCGGGGCCTGCGGCTCCTCGACGACGGTCTCCGGGCGCTCTTCCCGCTGTGGCTCCACCTCTGCACAAATCAAGATAAGAAACATCAAGATATGAAGACAAGACCAATCCTCAGACGTACCCCGATAAGCGAAAGAGTAAACCCCAGACTTACGCTGGGGGCTGCGCTGCGGGCTGCGCTGGGGGCTGCTCCTCGGAGCAGCGCTCGGGTCCGGCAGGCTCGGCTCCGGCACACCTCCTGTTGCCGCGGCGGCTGAGTCTTCCGCGGCCTCGACTACAGGCGCCTTGGCCTTCTTCGCCGCGCGCTGTGTCAAGGTCCTGAAATCAAAACAATGAACAGAGTCAGCATCAACAAAAACCAAGACAAAAATCGAGAAGGTGTAAGATCTTAGGCTCTTACTCCTGGTCCTCCTCGTCGTCCTCGCTCAAGGCGGAGAAGTCGTACTCCACCGTCGGCGCGTCGGCGCGAGGAGCGGAAGATGAAGATTCCCTCGCGCGCTTGGTGGTCGCTGGGGCTGGGGGCCGTGAAGACCCAGCCCCAGTGGTAGCCGGCGCCCGAGGAGCGGGCGGAGCCGTTGCTCCGCTCCGAGAAGATCCCTGTCGGCTCGGCGCCGGCCTGCGTGGCGCCTCCGTCGTGGCTTGCGCGCGGGGCGCCTCTGCTGCGGCTGGTCTTCGACGATCCAGCACCACTCCGCACGCCATTCCTCCCACTTGCCGCGGAGCTCCCCCGGCAAGTAGGATCCCTTCTTATTCAGACGGAAAACCCAAGAGATTCCTCCGGAGAGGGGGGCGTCGGCCTCTGCTCTAGGAGTGAAAAAGTGCCTAAAAAGCGCTACATTGGGATGGATTCCTATGAAGTTTTCGCACATGTGTGCGAAAACAGCCATGGTGAGGACGGCGTTGGGGGTGAAGTCAAGCAGATGGAAGCCGTATGTGTGCATAATGTCGCAGAAGAAGTTTGAGAAAGGAGGGCACAGACCGCAGTGGAAGAAGGCTGCGAAGAAGTAATACCCGCCGGGATAGCTGTCCTTGGCGGCGGCCGGATATGCCAGGGTGCGGGGGTGCGCCTTGGTTTCCTTGGCCCAGAACAAGTAGTACTTGTTCCAGAGCTCCTCCACGCCGAGCTTCGGCGGGAAGACGAGATGCTTCTTCCGGTACGCGGCGAGCTTCGCCGCTTGCTCCGACTTCTCCCTCTTGGCCTTCTCCGCCTTCGCCTTGTCGGTCTTCGGGGCCATGGCGGACGCGGCGGAAGGAGAGGGATGAAGAACTCAGCGACGGCGGAGATGTGGAGGCGGAGCGCGAGAGGAGTTTCTGGAGGAAGAAGACGAGGTAATGAAAGCGCAAGGAGGGGAACCGCGCCCGTTTCCTCTGCTTTTATGGGGGAGTGGGGGGCGTTTCGCCCTTTCCATTAAGAGATCGTGGGCACGTCCCATCCCACGGCGCCGCAATCGACGCGTGCCGTTACAGGGGGATGCGGAGGATACGGAAGTGGATTCGGCACGCCGCGGGCCTCGTGTGCCCGTGCACTGTTTTGGGCCTGGCCCAACAGCGCTGGGCACCGTGTGTGGCCCAGGCCCGGGGGCTCCTGTCGGTGTACTAAGGAAGGGGTACCTCAGTACCCCAACTTGTGCACGGGCAGTCGCAGCTTCCCGCGGCAGGGTTTACCGCGTGCTCGCCGGAGACCTTCCTGCTCCCTATCAAACCATTCAAAAACAAAGTATACAAGACAGAAGATCGAGACCCCGGCAAGAGGAGCTTGCCGGGAAGGCCGTGCCAGGCTCAAGACTACCTCACAAGCACAAGGCCCTGGCAAGAGGAGCTTGCCAGGAAGACTAGAAGATTCTATCATAGAAGACCCGGCAAGGGCCCGGGGAGCGACAAGCTCCCGGGCCCGGCAAGATCAAGATCCCGGCAAGGTGCTTGCCGGGAAGGCTACACTGTGTCCCCGCGCTCCAGCTCATCGGCCCACGCGTCGCCCTGGGGCCTGTCCAGGGACGCGTGGCGGATGGCTGTGCAGCCTGGGGTACACGGTGGCACTCCACGGTGGTGGATCCATCGCCGTGGCGGACGGAGACGCTAAGGCGGGAGCTTTTGGGGTCGACGGCGACAGGCATTAAATGCCCTTGTCCCCCACTGTCAAAGTAGGTATAGACCACTGTTCTGTACTGTAGCTCCACTGTTCCCGCACTGTTACAACTACCACTTCTTTTACATTTTTACCCCTTTCTCCTACGTTGACACCTGTCGGTGACCCCTTTGGCTATAAAAGGAGGCCCATGCACAACGTGGAGGGGGTTCGGAACATAGATCACTCTCACGCTCGGTGTAGCTGCTTCTTCAAGCTCCCGAGCACTCAAACTCAATACACAACTAAGCAGGAGTAGGGTTTTACGCGTCTACCGCGGCCCGAACCTGGGTAAAACTGCCCGCGTGCTCGCTACGATCTGCTCTTCGTGCTCCCTCCGCCCTCGTACCGCACAGACAAGGGGCTCCGGTCCCATAGGTGTTCGTGGCGGACAGTTTCCCCCGACACCCCGTGCATCAGTAAAACTTTTGTGCCTTGCACGACTTGTCATTTCATGCCTTTTTGTTTTTCTTGCATGTGTTATTTGACACTTTGTGCAGCACACACCCCCGGTAAGCAATAATGGGCCGCAAAGCACCATGCCTATGTTTCCTCTGTTTTCTTTCTTTTCTCAAGCAGAAGAAGTTTTTCCTCGCGCATGCTAGGTGGATTCTCACCCCTCGTTGGTTACCCCAAGTGGAGGTATTGAGATGCAGTGTAGCAGAAGATTTCCCTTGGCAATACCAAGGATCGATTTCCCTGAGACTCCCTGTTTCTACAAGAAGGTGTCAACTGCTAACGGTGCCAGATATTAGTAATCAACGTGGACCTGCACACAGATACAAATAACTTTGCTCCCAACGAGTACAGAGAGGTTGTCAATCCCTCCGGCCTTGTAGTTTACAAAGGATCAAACGCAAGTGATAGTAGTGATAGATATAATTGCAATAGTAAGTAAAATGCGGAAAAGTAAATAGCGGATGTGATCAATGATGGTAATATGGACCGGAGTCTCATGATGTTCACTAGTGATGTCTCTCTCCCAAAAGACGATAAAACAGCTATGTGAGGTAAACGAATTACAGCTGGGCAATTGACAGGACCATGTGCGCAAACCAATGCTGACTACATTGCAAGGAAGGTAGAGGTTCAAAGCATGGGCGGTACGCTGAGGTAAGTAGACCGAAATCCATCTGCATCTACTACTAATCATCCACCTTGCGATATCTATCCAGAACATCTCGCTGGTATTAAGTTGCGAGTCCCACCCATAGTGTAAACTCAAAGCAACAGATAACTGCATTAAAAGAACTTTGTGTAAAGTAAACAGTCCTTGCACCCGCGGGCACAAGCACCGTTGTTTTCCCCCTTGTGGCAACAGCACATCCCCTAGACTCATGTTTCTGTCACTCAAACTAGTCATCGAGGGGCATGAACCCACAATCAAGCATAACATTCCCTCTTGGAGTCACTACCTACTACTTGGCCAAAGCAATAAATAACAACGGAGAACATGCAAGAATTACTTACGAACATAAATATAAAAGAGGTGAATCAAATATATTACTCAAACACAATCTGAACATAATCTCATAATCCATCGGATCCCAGCAAACTCATCATAGCAACAGCATAAGGATTACATATGTGCCTCGATCATGTAGGGCAGCTCACGAGGACTAATTAGTGAAGCACAAGAACGGGAGGAGAACATCACATAGCTACTGGTCATGGACCCATGGTCCAAGGGAGACTACTCACAACTCATCCGGGAGGCGTCCATGGTGGTGGAGAAGCTCCCGGTGGTGATCCTCCCCTCCGGCAGGGTGCCGGGAAGAGTTCCCCTAGTGCTCCCGATCTTGGAAGCGGCAGCGGCGGTGGAACAGAGATGAGATCGCGAAAAAGAGTTCCCGTCTCGAGGGTTTCGGGAGACGCTTTAAATATATGCCAAAGGGGGGCATCAGCGGAGCCTTGGGGGGCCCAGGCGCCCCCCCGGCGCGGCCCGGGGGGCGCGCCGCCAGGGCGCCTGGAGCCC
>LR738711.1:826082871-826105085 GCA_902687465.1 Secale cereale | reverse complement strand
CCGGCTGTACTTCGGGCGCAAGGTAGCTTCTGGAACGCTGATTTTTTATATAATTTTTCTGGATTTTTCCTGGCAGTTCTCGTAATGTGAAAACCTGAAATACAAAAACAGCCGAAAACAGAAACTGGCACTGGGGTGCACTGAGTTAATAGGTTAGTCCAAATATGGTCAAAAGTGTATGGAAGTGTATAAATATCATAGCAATATCACCCAAAAGAGGCATGGAGCAAGCAGAAATTATAGATACGTTTTGGACGTATCAGCGCACAAGTTTGCCGGGGGGAAGGAGACAGTGGTATGGTGCCGTTCAAAGAGAGCCTCGCCTTGCCGGGAACCAAACCGCACACAAAAGCTAAGTTACCAAAGTTTGAGCATTCAAATTTTTAAATTTTGAAAGTTATCTTCCTTGAACGACCGCCCTTTGTATGGAAAACCTGTGTGCGGAGGAACCTACCCGTAGCTAGCCGCGCCCTTACTTTGTTTCGAGCACGCTCAACGGCTTAAGTGTGCTGCGACAAGTGTCGCGCCCTTACTTCGTTTTCGAGTTCGCTCAACAACCTAAGTGTGATGCGACTAGCTGCGGCGAGGTTTCTTGCCGGTAGAGGCGTTGCCAGCAGGCTCCTGAAGTCCCACACTCAGCGCTCGCGGCAAGGGTCCCTTTGCCGGCAAGTTCCCTAAAAGCGTAGGGTAAAAGCATACAAAGTAAAGGAGTCGAACAAAGGAAATAACACTGCATTAACTACCCAAAATAAAGTTATATTACAAGATGATTTGTCGCTGCTCTAACAAACTACTGTCCATAACGTGATTGACAGCGACAAGGGAAGCGGAAAGAAAGCAGCCTAGTCTGCACGGTCACCATCAACCCTCTTGATCTTGCCCACCTTGGCCACGATGGGGGCGACAAGAGCTTTCAGCGCCTCCTGGTCGGCGTCGGGCGGCAAGGTCCTGAGGACGTTGTTGAGGTTGAGCCCGGGGTTGCGGTAAACTATCTTCGTCAGCACTCTTTCCACAACTCCCGTGCAAAGCCTGCGCGCCTTGTTCGCCAGCTGCGTGGGGAGCCTTTCCCGTAGCTGCTCGAGGGCCGGCGCCACTCCCCTGAAGAATAAGCTCAGCTTGGCGCTGTGAGGGAGGTTCGCGTCGGGGGAGTACCCGAGGTGCTCTGTCCCCAGCCCCGCCAACTCCCTGTCAATGTCAGCGGCGGCGGCGACAAGGTCCTCGGTCCACTGCTCCACCGTCTGCCTGAAGTTGTTTTGCGTGAGGGCGGCGCTGTCCAACAGTGCTCTCTCAGCCTGGAGGTCCTCCTTCAGCTTCGTCTCCCGGTTCCTGGCGCTGTCAAGTGATGTAGTGAGGGTGGACAGCTTCAATTCCAAGTCTGCGACAGAATCCTTGGCGATGGCGAGCTCCTTGCCCTTGTCGGAGAGATGGACCTGCAGCTCCGAGTGGCTGTGGGCGTCTTTCTCCCTCTCCAATGTGAGCGCGGCAACCTTCTCCTCGCTCGTCCTCAAGTCGATCTCCAACTGTGCCACCCTCGCCTCCAAGTCTCTCTTGGCGGTCTCTGCAGCTGCAGCGGCGTCCCTCGCTTCCTGCAGAGCCCCGCCAAGGGACTGCTCGCGCGCGGTATGGTCGTCCTCATGGCTATCGAGGTCGACCTTCCGCTGCGTCAGCTCACCTTCCCGCCGAGACAGATCTTCGGCGGCGAGCCGTTGCTGCTCCTCTGCTTCGGCCTTTTCAAGGATGAACGCCTGGTGCACCTCGGCGAGCTCCTCCCGCTCCTCCGCCAAGGACCGGAGGGCCCCCTGGTTGGCGGCCCGGAGCTCTTCGACACGCTTCTCCAAGTCGACGCCCGCCTTGGCAGCCAGAGCCTCTTGGGACTCCAGCTTGGCCTGCCTGGCACGGTACAGGGCCAGAAGCCGGCGCAGAAGCTGCTCCTCCTCGGGCTCGCTGCTGCTGCCGGGCGCGTCGACGAACTTCAGCCCCGCGGAGGCGAGGACTTCCCCATCGAAGACCTCCCCCTCCGCGGGTGCCCTAGACGTAGAAGCCCACGGGAGTTGGATGAAGACCCCGTTTCCGGCCTCCAAGTAGGCGCCAGTTCCGGCCGCGGCAGCGGTAGGATCGGCGGTCGGCGCAGCGTCAAACGCTCCTGCGGCCTCAGGGCTGTCAGTGCGACCGCCGGTCCACCCCTCAGCTGCCGCGTCGGCGTCCCTGGTTGCCTCTTCGACGGCGGGCTCCTCGGTGCCGATCGCCTCCTCGGTGGCCGCGGCACCACCAGTGTTGCCGCGCGCGGCCTCCTCGGTGGCGGCCTCCGTCTCCATAGGCTCTGGAGCGGACGAGTCTGAAGGCAAGAAAAAGAAAGAAGAATGGTCAAGCAAATATCCAAAAAGAAGAAGTCAAAAGAGGAAAAGTTCAAGGGTTACCTGCGCGGGCCTCTTCTTCTACGGGGTCCCTTGCCGGGGGGTTCTCCCTCGGCGGCGTAGTGGTGGCCCCCGCCGGTGGAGGGCCGCTGGCACCTTCCCTTGACGGAGTACCCGCCTTTGGCGGGGTGCTCGCCCTTGGCGGGGTACTCGCCCTTGGCGGAGTGTTCTCCCTCGCCGGAGAGCTCCTCCTTGGCGGGGAGGTCGAGACGCGCGGCTCGTCGGGAGCAGTCTCTTGGCGCTCCTGAAACTGCGGCTCTGCTTCTGCACAAATCAGCGAACATACAAGACATTAGCAAGGATAAGAAGCCCATGCGCGCCCGGCAAGCGAAGAAGCGAACAGAAGACTTACGCTGGAGGCTGCGCTGGGGGCTGCTCTGCGGGGCAGCTGGCTGGTCCGGCAAGCTCGTCGCTGGCGCATCCCCCGCCGCTGCGACGGGCTCGTCCTCAAGATCAACCACCGGGATCTTGGCCCTCTTCGCCACCCTCTGGGCCAGGGTCCTGGAAGACACACAAAGTCAGAATCAGACAAAGAGGATTCGAGACAAAGGCAAATTGAAAGAAACAAGAGTTGACAGTGCTTACTCTTCCTCCTCCTCGTCGGAGCTGAGAACGGAGAAGTCGAAATCCTCCTCGCGTGTCCCGGCGCGAGGAGCTGGAGGAGTAGGCTCCCTCGGGCGCTTGACGGGCGCTGGAGCGGTGGTCTGAGAAGACCCCGCTCCGGTCGTCGCCGAGGCCCGGGGGGCAGAAGGAGCGGTGGCGCCGGCATGGGAAGACCCTCCTCCACCCGCTGCGGAGGCGCGAGGCGCTCCCTTGACGGCCTTGCCCGCCGCGGTGGCGCGCGTCGAATGGCGCTGCGGCTGCTGGCCCACCGGCTGCCCCGCCGCGCCTGCGGCTTTGCGGGGGCGCCTCCTCGCTGGGGCTGGAGGACTTGCCGGTGGCGGAGAACTCCCCGAGGACGAAGAAGAAGAACCAAGGTTCAGAGACCCGCCCGAGTCTTCGGCAGAATCGCTCGATTCAGCGCCCTGCTCGGCGGGCTCGCTCGGCTCTGTTCCTTGCCCGGTGACCTCGCTCGTCTCGGCGGGTTGCCCGACAGGCTTTAACAGTTTGAGGATCTCTTCCTCCTCGGCCCGACTCACCGCCTCCGCTGCATCTGCCTCCTCCAAGGTATACCCAAACTCGCCCGCGGCCTCGGCTCCGGCTGCCTCCTCCAACCTGGTGGCGATATACGCCATCTCCCGGTCGGTGGTGTCGCGGGTGAGGCCCTTCTTCTCGTCGGGATCGATGGGCAGCTCCACCAAGTTATCGAAGAATGTTTGCACGGCTTCGTCAGAGGGCGCCAGCCAAGTGGGGTCAATCCCATGGGAGTCGCACCACGGCATCGCCGCGCGGATGGCGCTGAGCGACGAGTTGTTGCATAGCGGGACTACGCCCCGCGGCAATGCAAACCACTCCGGGTGCTTGGCGTCGTGCTTGAACAGCTCACGGAGCATCCCTTTGAGCTCCAGGACAGTGAAATTATAGTTGAGGCCTGGGCGCAGCCTCATACAGTCTGCCGCGTTACCAAAATCCCAAGCAGGCCTCTTCCTCTCCTGCAAGGGGGCGATGCGGCGGCGAAGGAAATCCGCCCCGACAGCCCATACGGTGAGCTTGGCTTGCCGGAGGCGAAGGATCCTAGTGATGGCTATCTTCAACTTGTCGTCCTCAGGAGCAAGGTCACTCCAGTCGTTGCCGCGCACTATTGCAGCTCGGCGCGGGGAAGTGAACTGCTCCGGGGCGTCCTCCATGATCCAACACCAATTAGTCCTCCACTCCTCCCACTTGCCGCGGAGTTCCCCAGTCAAGTATGCCTCTTTCTTATGGAGCCTAAATATCCAAGAAATCCCACCGGACAGAGGAGACCCAGACTCTACTCGAGGTGTATAATAATGGCGAAAGAGGGCTACATTGGGATACACCCCGACAAAGTTCTCGCACAGATGTGCGAAAACGGCCATGGTCAAGACGGCGTTTGGGGTGAAATCAAGAAGATGAAACCCGTAGGTGTTCATAACATCGCAGAAGAATTCGGAGTATGGAGGGCAGAGTCCGCAATGGAAGAACAGAGCGAAATAGGCGTACCCTCCCGGAAACATGTCGCAGGCCTCGGCGGGGAGTACCCTGGTGCGCGGGTGCGCCTTTGTCTCCCTCGACCAGAAGAGGTAGAAGGAGTCCTTCAGCTCCCTCGCGCCGAGCCTCGGCGGGAAGACCACCATCTTCTTCTGCATTGCTGCTAGTTTCTGCGCCCGGTCGGTCTTCGCGGCTTTCGCCTTATCGCCCTTCGGGGCCATGGCGGGGACAGCGAGGGAAGTCGACGGCGCTGGAGAGACTGGCGGCGGCGGAAGAAGGGCGGAGCGCTGCTCTCTTTCGACCTTCGGGGAGGAGGAGAGCGGCGGGGGTTTCTAAAGGTTGAAGAAGCAATGGGAGGAACTGCCCTTGTTTCCCCTGCTTTTAAGGGGGAGAGGGGGACGTTCCGCATTTTTCCCATTAAAGAAACAGGACACGATCTCTCCCACGACGCCGCAATCGACGCGTGCCGTTAGGGAGGGATGCGGCGGATACGGAGTGGGCTACGGCGCGCCGTGGGCCGCGTGTGCCCGTGCACTGTTTTGGGCCTTGCCCAACAGCGTTCGGCACCGTGTGTGGCCCAGGCCCGGGGGCTCCTGTCGGTGTACTAAAGTAGGGATACCTTAGTATCCCGACTAGTGCACGGGCAGTAGCAGCGTCCCGCGGCAGGGTTTGCCACGCGCTTGCCAAGGACCACTTTGGTTCCTTTGCAACCATTCAAGAACAAAGTATTCAGGTCAAAGAAACAAGGCCCTGGCAAGAGGAGCTTGCCGGGAAGGCCGCTCCAGGCTCAAAACCACCCCTTTAGCACAAGACCCTGGCAAGAGGAGCTTGCCAGGAAGGCCAAAGCATGGCATTTCAGGAGACTTGCTGTGGCGCATCGCGCGCCCCGGCAAGGCCCGGAGAGCGACAAGCTTCCGGGCGCGGCAAGGTAGCGACCGCGGCAAGGCGCTTGCCGCGGCAAGCTTCCACTGTGTGCCCGCACTCCAGCTCATCCAGCCACGCGTCGCCCTGGGGCCCTTCCAGGGGCACGTGGCGGAAGGCTGTGCAGCCTGGGGTACACGGTGGCAAGCCACGATGACGAGGCCACCGTCGTGGCGAACGGAGACGCCCGGGCGAACGCTTTTTGCACTGTTTGGGGCGACGGTGACGGGCATTTAATGCCCTTGTCCCCCACCGTCAGGATTAGGTACAGAGCACTGTACATACACTTTTACAACTAGCACCATTTTTACGTTTTTACCCTCACCTACGTTGCCACCTGTCGGTGATCCCTTTGACTTATAAAAGGAGGCCCATGCACAACGTAGGGGGGGTTCCGATCTTCGATCACTCTCACGCTCGGTGTAGCTAGCAACCAGCACTGTAGCTCTTCTTGCTCCCGAGCCAAGAACGCAATACAAACCAAGGCAGGAGTAGGGTTTTACGCATCCGTGCGGCCCGAACCTGGGTAAACTGCTCGCGTGCTCGCCTCGATCCGCTCTTCGTGCACCCTCCGCTCCCTTGTCGTACCGAAAAGGGGCTCCGGTCCCATAGGTGTTCGTGGGCGATCAGTTTCCCCGACACAAAAATATTACAAAAATCTCTTAAACCTCTTAAGAGTGTTAGTGGAAATCTCCACCGCATGAATATGTTGATTACCCTTTGTAATAAGCGGTTGGATTCATTAGATTTAAAGATTTCCGTATATGAAGGGAAACGTAAAGAACCTCCCGGATTCGAGCTTGACACCGTTAAAAGGGTAAAGATCAAAGATGGCAATACCTAGATATATCCTTGTATCGTGCCTAGCTAGGGGCGTTAAACGATAGCGCTTGTTGGGAGGCAACCCAATTTTATTTTCTTTGTTTTTGCTTCTGTTTAGGAATAAATATTGCATCTAGCTTCTGTTTAGATGTGGTTTTGTGGATTAATTAGTGTTTGTGCCGAGTAGAACCTTTGGGAAGACTTGTGTGAAGCTTATATGATCTTGTTGTAAAAAACAGAAACGTTAGCGCTCACGAGAATAGTCACCAGGTTTTACTGGAGAGTGCTATTTAGTTGATTCTTTTTGCAGATGATTAATAGACAAATTCCTCACGTTTACCAATTTATTTCATTTTTTGGAGTTACAGATTGCTACAGATTGTTCTGTTTTTGACAAATTCTGTTTTTCGTGTGTTGATTGCTTATTTTGATGAATCTATGAGTAGTATTGGGGAGTATGAATCATAGAGAAGTTGGAATACAGTAGGTTTAACACCAATATAAATAAAGAATGAGTTCATTACAGTACCTTTGAGTGGTGGTTTGTTTTCTTATACTAACGGAGCTCACGAGATTTTAGGCTAAGTTTTGTGTTGTGAAGTTTTCAAGTTTTGAGTATGGCTTTGATGGACTATGGAACAAAGAGTGGCAAGAGCCTAAGCTTGGGGATGCCAGAGGCACCCCCAAGGTAAAATTCAAGGACAACCAAAAGCCTAAGCTTGGGGATGCCTCGGGAAGGCATCCCCTCTTTTGTCTTCATCTATCAGTAACTATACTCGGGACTATATTTTTGTTCACCACATGATATTTGTTTTGCTTGGAGCGTCATGTATGATTTGAGTCTTTGCTTTTTAGTTTGCCACAATCATCCTTGTTGGACACACCTTTTTGAGAGAGATAAATATGGTCTAGAATTTGATAGAATACTCTATGTGCTTCACTTATATCTTTTGAGCTAAATAGTTTTGCTCTATGTGCTTCACTTACATCTTTTAGAGCACGGTGGTGATTTTATTTTGTAGAAATTGTTAATCTCTCATGCTTCACTTATATCCTTTGAGAGTCTTTTAGAACAGCATGGTAATGTGCTTTGGTTATAAAACTAGTCCTAGTATGATAGGCATCCAAGATGAATGTAGTAAAAACGTTCATACAAAGTGCATTGAATATGATGAGAAGTTTGATACTTGATGATTGTTTTTAGATATGAGGATGGTGATATTAGAGTCATGCTAGTGGAGTAATTATGAACTTGAGAAATACTTGTGTTAAAGTTTGTGATTCCCGCAGCATGCACGTATGGTGAACCGCTATGTGACGAAGTTAGAGCATGAGGTATTTGTTGAGTGTCATCCTTTGTGTGGAGGTCGGGGGCGCACGATGGTTAACTCCTACCAACCTCCCCCCTAGGAGCATGCGTTGATTGCTTTGTTTTGATAACTCGTAAATTTTTGCAATAAGTATATGAGTTCTTTATGACTAATGTTGAGTCCATGGATTATACGCACTCTCACCCTTCCACCATTGCTAGCCTCTCTTATACCGCGCAACTTTCGCCGGTACCATACACCCACCATATGCCTTCCTCAAAACAGCCACCATATCTACCTATCATGGCATTTCCATAGCCATTCCGAGATATATTGCCATGCAACTTTCCACCGTTCCGTTCATATGACAAGCTTCATATTGTCATATTGCCATGCTTGATCATGTAGTTGACATCGTATTTGTGGTTAGGCCACCATGCATAATTTTTCATACATGGCAGTCTTGATTCATTGCACATCCCGGTACACCGCCGGAGGCATTCACTTAGAGTCATACTTTGTTCTAGCTATCGAGTTGTAATCTTTGAGTTGTAAGTCAATAAAAGTGTGATGATCTTCATTATTAGAGCATTGTCCCATGTGAGGAAAGGCTAAAAAAAGGAGATGGCCCCAAAAAAATATAGAGAGGGGCTAAAAAAAGAAAGAGAAAGGCCCTCCCAAAAAAATGAGAGAAAAGACAGAAGGGACAATGCTACTATCCGTTTCCACACTTGTGCTTCAAAGTAGCACCATGATCTTCATGATAGAGAGTCTCTTGTTTTGTCACTTTCATATACTAGTGGGAATTTTCATTATAGAACTTGGCTTGTATATTCCAACAATGGGCTTCCTCAAATGCCCTAGGTCTTCATGAGCAAGCAAGTTGGATGCACACCCACTTAGTTTCTTTTGTTGAGCTTTCATACACTTATACCTCTAGTGCATTCGTTGCATGGAAATCCCTACTCACTCACATTGATATCTATTGATGGGCATCTCCATAGCCCATTGATATGCCTAGTTGATGTGAGACTAGCTTCCTCCTTTTTGTCTTCTCGACAACCACCACTCTATTCCACCTATAGTGCTATATCCATGGCTCACGCTCATGTATTGCGTGAAAGTTGAAAGGTTTGAAAAAAATGAGAATGAAAACAATTGCTTGGCTGAAACCGGGGTTGTGCATGATATGAATATTTTGTGTGATGAAGAGGGAGCATAGCCAGACTATATGATTTTGTAGGGATAACTTTCTTTGGCCATGTTATTTTTAGAAGACATGATTGCTTTGTTAGTATGCTTCAAGTATTATTATTTCTTATGTCAATATAGACTTTTGTCTTGAATCTTTCAGATCTGAACATTCATGCCACAATAAAGAAATTGCATTGAAAATTATGTTGGTTAGCATTCCACATCAAAAATTCTATTTTTATCATTTACCTACTCGAGGACGAGCAGGAATTAAGCTTGGGGATGCTTGATACGTCTCCAACGTATCTATAATTTTTTATTGTTACATGCTATTATATATGATGTTTTGGATGTTTAATGGGCTTTATTATACACTTTTATATTATTTTTGGGACTAACCTACTAACCCAAAGGCCCAGTGCAGATTGCTATTTTTTGCTTATTTCGGGGTTTCGCATAAAAGGAATATCAAACGGAGTCCAAACGGCATGAAACCTTCGCGAGAGTTATTTTTGGAACAATATCAACACAGAAGACTTGGAGTACACGCGAGGGAACGAAGGAGGCGGCCACCAGGGTCCAGGGTGCGCCCCCTCCTACAGGGCGCGCCCCCCACCCTCGTGGGCCCCCTCTAGCTCCCCCAATGCCCTCCTTCCTCCTATATATACCCATATACCCTGAAAACATCGAGGCAACAGAGAAAACCCTAATTCCACCACAACAACTTTCTGTTCCCGTGAGATCCCATCTTGGGGCCTGTTCCGGAGCTCCGCCAGAGGGGGGGTCTTCCACGGAGTGCTTCTACATCAACACCATTGCCTCACCATGAGTTCTGAGTAGTTTACCACAGACCTTCGGGTCCATAGTTAGTACCTAGATGGCTTCTTCTCTCTTTTTGAATCTCAATACCAAGTTCTCCTCGGTCTTCGAGGAGATCTATTCGATGTAATCTTTTTGCGGTGTGTTTGTCGAGATCTGATGAATTGTGGGTTTATGATCAAGATTATCTATGAGAAATATTTGGTTCTTTTCTAAATTCTTTTATGTATGATTATAATATCCTTGAAAGTCTCTTCGAATTATCGGTTTGGTTTGGCCTACTAGATCTATAGTTCTTGCAATGGGAGAAGTGCTTGGCTTGGTTCAATCTTGCGGTGTCCTTTCCCAGTGACAGCAGGGGCAGCAAGGCACTTATTGTATTGCTGCCATCGAGGATAAAAATATGGGTTTTATATCATATTGCTTGAGTTTATCCCTCTACATCATGTCATCTTGCTTAAAGCATTACTCTGTTCTTATGAACTTAATACTCTAGATGCATGCTGGATAGCGGTCGATGTGTGGAGTAATAGTAGTAGATGCAGAATCATTTCGGTCTACTTGTCACGGACGTGATGCCTATATATAATGATCATGCCTAGATATTCTCATGATTATTTGCTTTTCTATCAATTGCTCGACAGTAATTTGTTCACCCACCGTAGAATTCTGCTATCATGAGAGAAGCCACTAGTGAAACCCATGGCACCAAAATCACAGAAAGAATGGCACTCATAATCTTTAATCTTGATCTTAATAGTAGGTTCCCACTCATCATAAAGTTTTCTAGGGATAGAAACTTCTAATTCAAGCTTTTCTTCAAAAGATTGCATCATAGCATCAATGATATGTTTAGTAAAAGCTTTATTTTGATTATAAGCATGATGCAAATTCAACATGGATTGGAACAAGGAAATACAATCTATTAAAGAACCATTATCATAATTAAATCCTTGAGATCCAATCTAGTGGGTGAAAGATCGTGGATGTCGCCTAAAGGGGGGGTGAATAGGCGCTTTAAAATAATTACGGTTTAGGCTTGAACAAATGCGGAATAAACCTAGCGGTTTATTTGTCAAGCACAAAACCTGCAATAACTAGGCTCACATATGTGCACCAACAAGTTATGCTAATAAAGATAAACAACTATGTGTTAGCAAGATATATGACAAGAAACAATATGGCTATCACAAAGTAAAGTGCATAAGTAAAGGGCTCGGGTAAGAGATAACCGAGGCACGCGAAGACGATGATGTATCCCGAAGTTCACACCCTTGTGGATGCTAATCTCCGTTTGGAACGGTGTGGAGGCACAATGCTCCCCAAGAAGCCACTAGGGCCACCGTAATCTCCTCGTGCCCTCGCACAATGCAAAGATGTCGTGATTCCACTAAGGGACCCTTGAGGGCGGTCACCGAACACGTACAAATTGCTTGGGGCGATCTCCACAACCTAATTGGAGACCTCGACGCTTGTCCATAGCTTTACACCACAATGATTGAGCTCCGAACACCACCAAGCTAGGGGATATCTCCACAACTTCATTGGAGGCTCCCAACGACACCACGAAGCTTCACCACAATGAAATATGGCTCCGAGGTGACCTCTACCGTCTAGGGCGCCCAAGCACCCAAGAGGAACAAGCTCAAGGGTACCAAGCACCCAAGAGTAATAAGCTTCTCAACTTGTAACTTCCACGTATCATCGTGGAGAACTCAAAACGATACACCAAATACAATGGCAAGGGCACACGGAGCGCCCAAGTCCTTCTCTCCCAAATCCCACCAAAGCAACTAATGCTAGGGAGGAAAATGAGAGGAAGAACAAGAAGGAGAACAGCAAGAACTCCAAGATCTAGATCCAAGGGGTTCCCCTGACATAAGGAGAAAGTGGTTGGTGGAAATGTCGATCTAGATCTCTTCTCTCTTTCCCCCCAAAAACTAGCAAGAATCTATGGAGGGATTGAGAGATAGCAAGCTCGAAGAAGGTCAACAATGTGGGAAGAACACAAGCTAAAGAGATAGGTTCCAATGGGGAAGAAGACTCCCTTTTATAGGTCCCCATGAATCTGCCCGTTATGTGTAGAAAACTGTAGGACCGGCACAACCGGTGCACGAAACGGTACAACCGGTCAAAGCAGAGGAAAACCCAACCTGTAGGAAAAATTCCTAAGCAGTACAACAGCCCAGGGAAGGCGGTTGTTGACCGGTTTTACCGGTTAAATTGAACTAACCTGTACAACCGGTCAACAACCACCCAAGAACCGCTCCAAAATAGAAACTAATCCGGTGGTAGAGCGGTACATGGCCGGTACAACCATCAGACCAATTCAGAGCGGTACAACCGCACCAAACACCGATTGTACAGGTCAACCGGTACAACCTCTCTATGGGGCGGTACAACCTCTCTATGTAAATCAGGTAAGATCAAAACAGCCACAACTTTCGCATACGAGCTCCGAATTGACAAAATCAAGTTTGTTGGAAAGCTAAGGACAAGAGCAAACACAATCTTGATAGAAATATCAAGAATTAACAAATGAGAAAATACCCAAAATATAATGGTGAGAACCCTTTCTCAATTAAGATCGATAAAAACTCCAACACCAAAAACACAAAAGAAGATGCATATGAAATAGGTTTCGATGAACTCGAGCTTGTCATGAAGATGAGCACAAGATCCAAATCTCACAAGGATAAGAACCAAACAAGAACCAAGAGAGATGATGCAAGGATGCAATGGTTTGATCTCTCTATGAACGATACGATCAAGCTACTCACTAGAGAGCCCCCCTTGATAGTACGGTAATCAATCCTAAAACCCGGTCTCCCAACTACCACTATGAGACCGGAAAATTAGAAAACCTATCAAGGGAAAACCTTTTCCTTGCACAAAGTCCACTTGAGCTAGATGATGACGATCTTGACTTCCTCAACTTGGACCACCTTTCTTGATTGTGTTGGCTCGATCAAGACTAGTTGATTTCTCCCCCATACTCCACTATTGGTGAGCCACTCTTCGACACATATTCACAATTACATTGACACCATAATGTATGGCAAGTTTCAAGCTTGATTGCTCCCCATACTCCATTATGGATGAGCCACTCTTCGTGTTGCTCCACTTGAACTTGCACACTTCAAACTTGATGACGATCACAACTTGATGTCATCCTCCATGGGTTGTATGAGATCTACCTCTTGACGCAAAACCATGGAAACATACCTAACCCCACACAGAACTTTCATGTAGACCATGGGTTAGTACACAAAGCGTAATCGACAATGCCTACCATACCATGGGATCACTTGGTCCCTCTCGGTACAACTTGTACACTTTGTGTGTTGATCTACTTGAATCATTCTCTGTACTTAGTCTTGATCAACCTTGAATCTTTCTAACTCTCTTCATTAGGATGATGTCTTGAAGGTAAACTTGAATGTTCACACAATCTTCTTCTTCAAGACATGCTTTCAATAAGCTCAACTCTCACATGACCAATCTTTAGATAATTCCTTGAAAAACACTTTGGCCATCTCATAAACTCCTTGAAACCAACACATGGACTTCAAGACAATCCTATGGACAAATCCTTCAAATATAACTCAATGCAACCATTAGTCCATAGAG
Source organism: Secale cereale (assembly GCA_902687465.1). Taxonomy (NCBI): domain Eukaryota; kingdom Viridiplantae; phylum Streptophyta; class Magnoliopsida; order Poales; family Poaceae; genus Secale; species Secale cereale. The sequence continues at coordinate 826,091,866 of LR738711.1, read as the reverse complement.
AATGTCATCAATTACCAAAACCACACATGGGGGCACCACATGTTCTTTTAGTGGGTTCATTGCTACTTAAAGTTTTGACTTCATCAATCCCACTTTTATTAGTTTTTGCATCAAGATCTAAAAACTCTGAATTATTGGGTCACCTTTTAACTAAAGTTGGTTCATCTCTAGTCCCATATTTATCAAGATTTATTTTATAAAACAAAGATTCAATAGGAGTCACATCAATCACTTTAAGATCTTCATCATTATTTTCGCAGGAACTAGAAGAACATGTTTTTATGAACCAATCTTTTTAGCACGCATCTTAGCGGTTCTTTCTTTGCACTCATCAACGGAAATTATCATAGCTTTGAGTGACTCATTGATATCATGCTTGGGTGGAATAGATCTAAGCTTCAAAGAATCAACATCAATAGAAATTCTATCCATGCTCCTAGCCAAATCATCAATCTTAAGCAATTTTTCTTCAGTCATAGCATTAAAATTCTTTTGAGCACTCATAAATTATTTAATGCTATTCTCAAAATTAGAGAGCATCTTATTATAATTTACATAAGAATTGTTGTAGGAATTAACATAATTGTTAGAGGAATTACTAGGAAAAGGCCTAGGATTAAAATTTCCTCTATAAGCATTGTTACCAAAATTGTTCCTACCAACAAAATTCACATCCGTAGATTCATTATTATTCTCAATCAAAGTGGACAAGAGCATATCATTAGGATCAATATTAGTACCCATGCTAGCAAATAATTTCATAAGTTCATCCATCTTTCCACTCAAAACATTAATCTCCTCAATTGCATGCACTTTTTTACTGGTGGAAATCTTTCGGTATGCCATTGAGAATAGTTAACCATTATATTCTCTAGGAGTTTAGTAGCTTCTCCTAAAGTGATTTCCATAAAAGTACCCCCCGCGGCCGAATCTAAAAGATTTCTAGAAGCAAAGTTTAATCCGGCATAAAAATATTGTATAATCATCCATAAATTCAAGCCATGAGTAGGACAATTTCTTATCATAAGTTTCATCCTCTCCCAAGATTGTGCAACATGCTCATGATCAAGTTGTTTAAAATTCATAATATCATTCCTAAGGGAGATGATCTTAGCGAGAGGAAAACACTTGGCAATAAAAGAATATTTGCACTTAGTCCATGAAACGATACTATTTTTAGGCAAAGATGAAAACTAAGTTTTAGCCCGATCTCGTAGTGAGAATGGGAATAGCTTTAATTTAACAAGATCATTATCCACAACCCTTTTCTTTTGCATATCACACAAATGAACAACATTATTCAGATGGGAAACGACATCTTCACTAGGAAGGCCAGAAAATTGATCTTTCATGACTAGATTCACTAAAGCAGCACTGATTTCACAAGATTCCGCATTAGTAGCGGGAGCAATCGGAGTACTAATAAAATAATAATTATTGGTGTTGGAAAATTCACATAATTTAGTATTTTCTTGAGCCATCGTGACAAAGCAAGCAATCCAACACATAAGCAAACAAAAAGCGAGCGAACGAGACGAACGAAAGAAGGGCGAAGAAAAGGCAAAACTATTCGAAAATCGTTTTAGAAGTGGGGGGAGAAAAACGAGAACCGAATGGCAAATAATGTAAATGCGAGAGATGAGAGTTTAATGAAGGGTACTTGGTAGGTCTTGATTTGGCGTAGATCTCCCCAGCAACGGCGCCAGAAGTTCTTCCTGTTACCTCTTCAGCATGCGTTGGTTTTTCCCTTGAAGAGGAAAGGGTGATGCAGAAAAGTAGAGTAAGTATTTCTCTCAGTTTGAGAACCAAGGTATCAATCCAGTAGGAGATTACGCACAAATCGCCAAATACATGCACAAACAATCAAACAACTTGCACCCAACGCTATAAAGGGGTTGTCAATCCTTTCACGGTTATTTGCAAAAGTGAGATCCGATGGAGATAGATGAACTAGTAAAGTAAATATTTTTGGGTTTTTGGTTTATAGATTGAAAAGTAAAATATTGCAAAATAGCAGATCTAAAACTTATAACATATAAAATAGACCCGGGAGCCATAGGTTTCACTAGAGGCTTCTCTCATAATAGCAAATATTACGATGGGTGAACAAATTACTGTCAAGCAATTGATAGAGGAGCGAATAATTATGACGACATCTAAGGCAATGATCATGAATATAGACATCACGTCCGAATCAAGTATACCTACTCCTGCCTGCATCTGCTAATTTTACTCCAGACACCACGCACCACAGCTCCTCCCAACCCAACCCTAGCCGCCCCTCCTCCTCCCAACCCTAGCCGCCCTCCTCCTCACCCCCTCCTCCCTTCCTCACCGCCACCTGAGGCAGCCGTCGGGCAAGCCCGGGGCACCAAGGATGGTGGCAGTGGGGCCTCGGTTGCCCTGCTTCTGCATGGGGAACCCCAGATCTGGAGCGGTAGCTCCATTGTCAAGGCATGGCCGGCTAGCAGCTGTGCGGGCGGTGGATCCGGTGTCCTGACCGTGCGGGGGGTTGTATCTGGTGATCGTTGGTGGCCGGCGGCGGTCGGTGCGCGATCTGGCGCCTCCCCTCCTCCCTTGTTTGGTGTGAGGGCTAGCCTGGTCGAGCCGCGCTTCCTCTTGGTCGCCGGTTCTGTACAGGAGGCGCTGGTGGTGGCAAAGATCTAGTTCGGGCGAAATCCCTGGTCAGCCATGATCGGTCACGCCGATGGTGACGCCTGAGGGCGTCGTTCCCCTCCTTTGAGGCGTCGCTATGGACTGATATCCTCCCTTCACCTTCCCCTAGTTCTCTGGGGCGAAAGCCCTAACTTTGTTGGGCGGTGGTGGCGCTCACGATGTCGTTCCCTTCATGAAGGTGCCGCTTTGGGAACCTTGGGGTTGGGTGGCACTTCTGGGTGGTGGGTGACGGCGGTGGTGCGGCCCTATCCTAGCATGAATTTACGTCCGTTGCTTGGAGATGGTCTCGCGTAGGTGGAGGTCGTCGGCTGGCGTCGTGGTGGCGTCAATGGTGGAGGACCTGCCAAGGCTCGCGTAGGTGGAGGTCGTCGTTTGTCATCGTGGTGGGGTATATGTCGGAGGACCTGCTAAGGTTGTCACCTCAATCTGCTCTGGAGATGGACCAGTGGAAGATGGCAGCGACGGCACATGTGAGTGCGACGGACCGGTTTGAGCCCCAGACCGGGCAGATGGCTCGGTCAGGGCCTCCGGCTTTAGATGTTAGGCTTAGGTGCAAGGTCTGGGTATATGGACCATCTTCCACCCCTTCATCATTTGAATAGGAGTAGTGGCAAATGTTGCCAAGATGGCGGATTCAGGCATATTGTTGTTCTACTTTGTAAGGTCCTCGAGAATAATCAATAAAATGGCCACATGCATCTCCCATATGCAGAGGCCGGTGGTCATCCTCCTTTTCAAAAAGAATCTACTATTACTCCACACATCGACCGAAACGATTCTGCATCGAGAGTATTAAGTTCATAAGAACAGAGTAACGCATTAACAAGATGACATGATGTAGAGGAATTAACTCAAGCAATATGATGAAAACCCCATCTTGTTATCCTCGATGGCAAGAATACAATATGTGTCATGTCCCCTACTATCACTGGGATTGAGCACTGCAAGATTGAACCCAAAGCAAAGCACTTCTCCCATTGCAAGAAAAGCCAATCTAGTTGGCCAAACCAAACTGATAGTTCGAAGAGAAATACTAAGATATTAAATCATGCATATAAGAATTCAGAAGAAAAAAACTCAAATATTATTCATAGATAATATGATCATAAACCCACAATTCATCGGATCTTGACAAACACACCGCAAAAGAATATTACATCAGATAGATCTCCAAGAACATCGAGGAGAACATAGTATTGAGGATCAAAGAGAGAGAAGAAGCCATCTAGCTACTAGCTATGGACCCGTAGGTCTGTGGTAAACTACTCACTCTTCGTCGGAAGGGCAATATGTTTGATGTAGATGCCCCCCGTGGTTGAATCCCCCTTCAGCAGAGTATCGGAAAAGGCCTCCAGATGGGATCTCACGAGAACAGAAGATTACGACGGCGGAAAAGTGGCCTTAATGGATGTTCTGGTGTTTTTGGAATATTAGGGAATTTATAGGCGAAAGAAATAGGTCTGGGGGACTCAGGGGGCCACAAGGTAGGGGGGCGCCCTACACCCCAGGGCACGCCCTCCACCCTTGTGGCCGCCTCGAGGCTCCCCCGGCGTGTACTCCAAGTCCTATGGATGTCTTCTGGTCCAAGAAAAATCCTCGTAAAGTTTCGTTCCGTTCGGACTCCGTTTGATATTCCTTTTTTGCGAAACTCAAAAACAAGGAAAAAACATAAACTGGCACTCGGCTCTGGGTTAATAGGTTAGTCCCAAAAATCAAATAAAATAGCATATTAATGCATATAAAACATCCAAAACAGATAATATAATAGCATGGAACAATCAAAAATTACAGATACTTTGGAGACGTATCAGCAAGCATGGCACCTCATCATACGTTTATGAATGTGATAAGGCTCATCTCAAGATGCAATCATGCATGGGACAAAGACCCATCCAAACATTCAACCATGCATGGGTAAATGTTTTCCATTTAATTATTCTACTTATATTCAATAAATATTGTTACAACTATACATAATAAAATATAATAAGTCATTTGTATTTTTAATTTTTGTTCTCATATTATCAACTAATTTCCACAGCAGCGCGGGGTATTCTCTAGTGTCCTTAGTAAGAGAAGGGGAAAGAGAAGGAAACTGTAGATTAACAACCAGCTATAGCATGTGTTCCTAGGAACTTTGTGAGAGTGTAAGAGGGGTGATGGTAGTATATGTTTATAACTAACTATTTTTATGTTGGCTATAATTAAGATTGATTATAGATGACATGTCAACAACATATAGCCAAGAGATAGTAAAAAAACATATAACCAACAACCTATTCTATTAAGCGTGATCTTAGGATCACCCTTTTATCAAAATCCCATGGTAAAGGAACCACATAAAGATTTTGAACTTTAATGGCACCTTAGTCTTCCATGTGGTATGGCGTCTAAAAACCGGCCAACGTTCATTAGATCAGCGTACATGGGTTTACTAGAGAAAACACTAGAGGGGTGTAATTCCATCCATTGGAATACGTTAGGTTTGTTTGTTAAGTTGGGCCGACATCATCCGATGCACCAAGTGAAGCTACAAAGTCCACATGTCCCCTGTCAAAGCATGAAGGACTTGTATATTTAACCGATTCACTCAAAATACTAAGTCAACCAAAACATCTTTACGTTGCTTAATATTGTAAAAGCTTATGTGTTGAATGGTTAATAGAGCGCCCCCGAGCTAAGTGTCTTCCCAAGATTTGAAGTTCGTCCATCTTCGAGCAAGAAAGAGTTTGTAGTAAAGAACACAAACTTGTTACACATTATGCCCTTCCAAAACAGCGAAATAAATGGCTTCACCTAAATATGAGGTGACATCTAGGATTCAGTGTGTTTGTTCGAAACAATTCTTGCCAATCACCTACCTCGGTAAGTAATTTGTACATCATTTCTTGAGAAATCACATGTTCCTAATTTGAGGTCCCCCCCCCCCCCGATCCTTTGGTCCACCCAAAGTATCTCACTTAGCTAACTTGTACTTCGTCTCATTTTCATTGTTTTCCGAGACAAATCTAGACATATAGTAATACAATCCTTTTCGGCACCTGTTTGGGTATTTCAAAGATTGATAACATGACTATTGATAAGCTTGTGAGGAAAACATTGATAAAGACCATATGTCCTACGTAGTACATAAGCCGTCCTCAATGCACTTCCAATATTTATTACTCCCTCCGTTCCTAAATATTTGTCTTACTAGACATTTCAAATGGACTACCAATGCGGATGTATGCAGACATATTTAGGAGTGTAGATTCACTCATTTTCCTTCGTATGTAGTCACTTGTTGAAATCTCTAGAAAGACAATAGGGACGGAGGGAGTAGTAAGCATGCGGAAGTTGAAGCAGAAGAGTTTAATTTTGTGGAAGAATATCACTGGCGGTCATAGAGCTTGCGCTGGATATTCAGTTTGGTGCTAAAACTTGTAAAATACAGATTTATGGTCATCTTACTAGTTGTTTGGTGCAAATACGGTTCCTTTCTACTATATCCGGGCATACACCCTGCATGTATGGCATGCCAGCGTGGCAGCGGCCAACATGTCAGTGGCTAAGAGTAAAATTTTCCAGTTAACTCCCTAGAATTTTTTTTATTATGAAAAAAAAACTAAGTGAGATCCACCTGTCAGTCAAACAATATAAACGAAAATTAATAAATGTTTGAGCGGGCTGGATTCGAGCACCGACCTTCTTGTGGCGCACACACCATGTGAAACAACAAGCCAAACGACATTAGTTGTGTTATTAGAAGGATACTATGTCATGTATTTATTTATTCGAGACAAGGATGACTACGTTATATAACTCATCGACTAGAACACATGAGCCTGGCAGCTCAAATGGGCTATGATCAGTATAGCCATTTTGCACCTTCATTTTTTTGAGAAAATTGTAGATAGTATGTAAATTATGATCTCGGTCAGAAAAATAATGTTTAATTATTTGTGTTATAAATATTGTTAATACAAACGAAATAACTTACTTTCAAAACTTTCATGTATCATTTTAAAATATTTATATATTTAAAACAACATATATAAATTATGAATATGTTTTTATAATTTAAATTTAAAAAATATTTGTAAAATTACAACTCCAAAATATTATTTTAGTTAAAAAACATTTCAATAATTATATGCACATTTGTATATTTGAATTTCCATATAATTACATATTTCTAGTTTACAATTTAAATTGTTGATATGAATATTCAGTCGTGTCTAATATAATGCACAGGTTTATTTTTAAATGTTTTATTTACTATTCATCATTTGTATGTATACATTTTTTTACACACAAATATTTGAACATAGTTTTATTGCTTACATTATTGTTTATATAATACTCAGGCTTATCTTAAAAAGATGATTTACTAATCATCTTTTGTATGTATAAACAATAGAGCGTGAAGGTTGTCTTTGGTCGTGGCCTCGTGGGTTCGAGACCTAGCGGCTACCTTATTTTTATGTTAAAACATTCGCTCATCTATGACTAGTACCATTTTTATATAATTTTTTTGAATTATAATTTTACAAATATTTGAATTAATTTAAATTATACAAAAAATGTAATTCATAAATATATTTTCATTAGTTAGATTATAATTTACATACAAATTTCTAAAATAAATGAATGTGTAATATAGTCTCTGTTGATTATAGCCCATTTGAGCTGGTAGGCTCAGGTATTCTAACAGAATAGTTAGAGAACCTAGTTATCCTTCTAATGCAACAAGTATCTTTGGGCATGTTGGTTCACCTATTGTGCGCGCCATTAGAATCATTTCCCTCCAAATATAAACATATTTATCATTTTTCTCTTATACTGTTTTACTAGCAAGTGGGTGTCATATTGGCTCTTTTTTGCGTAATTAAAAACCTATGGAGTTATCTGGAAAAAAATTACTTCTAACATGTGGTTCGCTGCCATGCATGCAGGGTGTACGCCCGGATATAGTAGAAAGGAACCGTATTGCACGAAACAACAAGTTAGATGACCATAAATTCGTATTTTACAAGTTTTAGCACCAAACTGAACATTCAGCACAAGTTCTATGACCGTCGGTGATATTACCCCGAAAGTTGTTTGAAAATACAAATGATCAACTTGCCATCTCACTACATATCTTTATTATGCATGCAACCCTTCGACATGACCAAATTATGCATTCTTCTATGTCATCAACTTCTCATCATCATGATTAATCCTCATTAAGTTTTTTTCTTAGGCATGAACCATTCCGACTCAACAAATCATGCATGTCTGCCAAGTCATCAACCTGCCATCCTATCCTTTTATATAGCTAACCATTCATGTCGAATGGTCATCTTCATATTTCTTCGGAAAACAGCATGCAGACTTAGACACAAGATCTTTTTTTGGCTGTTAATCTGTGATAGCCTAAGCACGAGGAACTTAATTCATAGGAGGAACATGTTGTTGGAAGACTATACTTGTGCTCTATGTGCAGACGCCACTGAAGAGATGCCAGTGAAGAAACAGTAGCCCGTTTCTTTTGGGACTGTCAATTTTCTTGGAGATGTTGGCACTCCATAGCACCGAACAAGCTAAGAGGCATCTCAGTATATGATGAAATACACCTATCCATGAACAACCTCCCATCAGTCATCGCAATGGATATTATTATTATGGGCTACTTGGGTATTTGGATGAGCGGGAATGATAAAATCTTCAGAATGGCAACCCCTACTGTTGATACATGGAAATATTATCTGAAAGAGGGACTCCAAATTACAGAGCTCAGAGCCAAAGCATCCAAGGTAGAAACGATCAAACTTTGGAGAGAACAGAACACCTAATTTAATCATGTTGTTCCCTAGAGCAGGCATTGGCTGAATTTTTTTCTTCCTTTTGTATGTGTACATTTTAATTAATGAAAATATACCGTAGAATAAGGTTTCTGCTCAAAAAAATGTCAAATGGTCATCAACGTGTCAATTAATTGCATATTTTCTATGCGTACAATCCTTCTATATCAACAATTTTCGCATGTTTGTCACGTCACCAGCCTCACTTCTTATCAGTGTTAATCCTGAAAAAATAGGGAAATACTTCATGATGGTTTTTATTGTAAGGCAAAATACTTACATCGTTTGACATGACATGCACAAGAAATTAAGGAGGTTCGTCTTGCCAAAAGAAGGGCTAGAATTCTTTGACTTACTAGCTAAAACATGCGCGCCATATTGGCTCCCCTAGGACAAAATCAATGGAAACATCAGTAAACTCATGACAATGGAAGAAACAATCGTCATAGACGCCGCCACATGTCGTAGTGACTGTCCTATTTAATCCTCGTAGT
>LR738711.1:825890669-826082829 GCA_902687465.1 Secale cereale | reverse complement strand
CCCCCCCCCCCCCCGCCTTAACATCGGGGATTAGTGCATATTCACTAATGAACACTAAAAAATAGTGATTATTTGCTGCTAAAAATCAGTTTTCCAATGGTTTGGACCCCCCCCCTAATCAGTTTTAACAGCTCTTGGACCCGGTGATAGATGTTTTCTGGCTTTGCCACTGTAAACAGTTTAATTGTCCATGTCTACAACCAATTTAATAAAGTTTATTGTTCCCACAATGCACCTTTATCCCCATAAAAGTAAAAATGGATGTAGAAGATTTTTATTTTTTCAACAAAGAAGGGTTTCCCCCTCCGATTTCCATTAAGGGAAGCCAAAGGCGAGCTACACGCCAGATTTTTGACAGAAGACAACACCAAAAAGACCTGTTACCACTAAGACCAGAACTAGAAACTAGAAAACACTAGAAACTACTCCCTCTGTTCCCAAATATTTGTCTTTCTAGACATTTCAAATGGACTACAACATAGGGATGTATGTAGACATATTTTAGAGTGTAGATTCACTCATTTTGCTTTGTATGTAGTCACTTGTTGAAATCTCTAGAAAGACAAATATTTAGGAATGGGGGAAGTAGGAACCAGAACTAGCAGCAGCAGACAATAGGAGTCCCATATACCAGCAGAATGTCACATAATCCAGATACAGGACCTCAGGCCGCATATAGCCTGGAACAGGTTTAAGTATACTAGATGGAAACTACGGCTTGTCGCACCCCCGCACCCATGCCGGTGCGGTCATATCGAACCTGGTAGGAAATGCGGCTTGCCACACCCCTGCCTGGTGCAATCATATCCAACCTGGTAACAAAGAAACTTAGCATTGCATATAAAATAAAACATAGCAAGATATAGGTTACACAAAAGCACCATCCATGAATGGACCCAAAAAAATTTAGACATCTATAATACCTCATTTTTATGGGACCTTAACCAAAAGATGTATAGCAATCAAAGATGTAGTAGATGTCCTAACATACGGTATCTTTTAAGAGGAAAGGCCTTAGCCCGACTTTAAATTAATAAAGCCATCTAATATACGGTATTACTTGAAAGAATTGAAAATGTAGATAGTAATAGAAGTACCAATACGCCAATGCTTATTACTCACTCGGTAAAATATAAGAGCGTTTAGAGCACTACTTTAGTGATATAAACACTCTTATATTTATTTGCAGAGGGAGTTACATGTCTCTAGTGCATTTTTTCAATGCTTATTACATGTCGTTGGTGCATTTGTTCAAAAATATAACTTGAGATACGAAAGCAAGGAGATTTGGTTTGATGTACCAAAAACATGCCATGTTAGTGGTAGTCCTAGATAACTTACGTACGCTGCCTTTATACGGCATAGTAATTAACTACAATTGACTATTAGATCGATAGCTTTGTCCAACGGCCTTATGTAACATCCAAAATTCTAAATTTTGGAATGTTATAATAAATAGATAGATTTGATTGCTTGTTTGATGTGCTGAGTGAAATTGAGTGAATTTGAAAGTTAAATGAGAGGGATTAATATGACTTTCCCAAAACTTTCACTTTGCATCTGGATCTTCGGGAATTCAAATTCTTTTCATCACAAAACCCTGGAGCGAAGATAATATGACTTCTTCCATTTATTAAATGAAGAAGGGTTTGAAAGGATTTTGAATTTCATATCCGAAATATTTCAAATTCAGAAACTTTAACTCAATGATTTTCCCGAGAGAAGATAAAATGACTTCTTCAAATTATAGGAAATATGAGTTGGAAGTTTTTCTGAAATTTTCTATAACTCATTTTCAAAAATTGAGTTATTTGGGTTTTATTCAAATTATTTTTCTCCAAAAATAAAATATAAGGAAATTAGGGTAACATGATTCCCTACAGCAGAAAATTGGAGAGAAATAAATTTGAAATCTTTTTGGTATTTTTAAAATGATTTCTACTGGATTTTATTGCAACACTAGGACTTTTTGATTTATTAGAATTTGTGAGTATTTTATTTGGCTATAGAAAAATGTTCACGTTGTAGGTTTTCTTTTTCTAAAAATTTTGATATATAATATGCCTATAGTAAATTATATATTATTTGTTTTATTTTGTTTTTATGTCTGTGTTTAAAAAAAATATCTCTCTCCCGACTCGGCCGGCCCAGCTCCAGCCGAGCCAGGCCCAGCCCAGCGCGCGCAGCCTCCCTCCTCCCGTGCGTCCGCCGGACACCGCCGCCACCGCCTCACCTCTGCCCCTCCTCCAAGCCACCCCGACCCCCCCTCTATTTAAGCCGGGCCCCGGGCCCCGTTTCTCGCGCCCCGCTGCTTGCCCTTGCCGCTCGCCGCCGCCGCCGTTGCCGCTACACGCCGCCGCCTGAGCGCCGCCGCCGTGCCTGCTCGCCGCTGCTGCCTCGCGCCTCCATCGCGCCGCCCCTCGCATCACCTCGCCCCGCGCTGCATCGCCCAGCGCCGCCGCAACCAGGCCTCACCGGAGCTCACCGCCGGCGAGATCCGATCCGCCGTCCCGGTTCTCACTGCTGAACCGTCGGTTTTCGTCACAAAACCGCCTAGGTAATAAAAGCCGCCTGGTTTTCTGTTTTGGATCGGGGTTTTTTTAGGTTTAGTTATCTAGAGGACGTTCACTGGTTAGGTCTTAATAGTGAACGTTCGTTCATTAGTTCTTTTCTTTTGCTTTTAGTTTTCTGCCAGGGACTTAGCTGTAAATAATTTTTTTGCAGTTTAGCCCCTGAACTTCAAACGGTCCTAACTTTTTACTCGTTGGTCCAAATCCAATGAAACCAACGCCCACGTCTTCGTTACGATCCCATCTTTCCAGTAAAGCAACTTAAATATGTTTTTGAAAGTTTTAAAATTTGAATTCAACTAGATTTGAATTTGAACTTCGTTTGATCATAACTTGAGTTTTATAACTCCGATTTAGTTGATTCTTTTTGCAAATCGAAGCTCTTACCAAAACTTTCTGATAAAGCCAAATTCACCTAATTTTGGTACTGTTAGAAATTGTTTTATGTTTCAAGAGTCATTCGTTTGTTTTCGAAGTTTTCCGAAGTGTTTTATTCGTTCTTTCCGATCTTCTGAGTGATTGCTTATGTGTGGTTACTATTGTTTGCTTACGATAGATTGATCGGAGTGTGACGAATAGATCTATCACGAGTTCTGAGTGCGAATCTTCTACATCGTTAGTACAAGGCAAGCTCACACTTTGATCATACTTTCCAATTACCCAGTTTTCATTGCATTAGTTATATCCTCAAACACTTGCATGAGTAGGATCTCTTAACTTGTGGGACTGGGAAGTAGATTGAGGTAGAAGCTATTACCTGCATTATTTTCAAACCCCTGGGAGTTACTTCTACGTTAAGCTTAGGTTGATATGCTATGCTCGTAGACGTGGTTTGGGTTTGAGTGAAATCCATGACAGATGTGAGTTGTTAATTAATGTTTCAACTTAAGGTCGCTACTTGAATACACATCTGGGTGGATTGGTTGCAGGGCACCTGGGGTATCCAGTGTTGTCCTAGGAAATCCCGGGGTTTCCATGTGATTGTCCTATGGAATGCCATCCAGGCTCAAAGGGATCATAAAACTATTCATGCTAGTAACTTCCGTGTGCAGCCACAATGCCATTATGGGCTCTGGCATAGTTGAGTAAGTTGTGGGAAACCTTTCCATGATGGGCTAGCAGATGTAGATGGAATGTAGGTGTACCGGCCTATCTATCGGTTAAGGGGACCTCTTCGGAAAGACTGTGTCTCGGTCATCCATTTCTCAAACACCATGCAGTGGGAGAAATTAAACGGAGGCGATCGAGTCTTGTGGGGAAAGAGCACAAACCTCTGCAGAGTGTACAAACTGATCATGATTAGCCGTGTCCCCGGTTATGGACAATCTTGAGCATCTGGTACTTGAATTATTGGTTGATCTCATCACTCTAAATTTAATTTTGTTGGGTTAATGATTACTTTAATTGGGATTGAGTTGGAGGTACCTTCTCAATGATTTTCAACTACCATGATAGTTAAAATAAAATTTGTTCCTTTGTTGTAGGGAAAAATTGGCTTTACGCAAAAACTTTAAGCTTACAGCCTCCACCAGCCAAATATGCATGTAGTTGTAGGACTTGTTCAGTATCATTACAGTGTGAATTTGCCAGTACATTCAATGTACTGACCTACATGGCTGCAACGTCTCATGTTGCAGGAATTATTCGAAGAGTAAGTGTTACGTTAGGATTGCGCTGTCTACACTCAATTTTGACGTTGGTGTTGATGGAACTCCACAACCTTTGTTGCTTCCGCTATGATTGATTGAGGTAATAGTATTTACGTTACTTTATACATGTGATTTACCTCTGTTATAAATCCTCGAGTACTGTGTGTGTCAGCATACCGATCCAGGGATGACACTTAAGCACAGAGACTTGATCCATTCGGGTCGGGTCGCTACAAGATGGTATCAGAGCACATATTGACTGTAGGACGTGACCCTAGAAACTGGCAAGCCCCTAGGAAAGGATTTCCCTAAAATTGTATTTTCAAAAAGATTCTTACCTCTCTTCTTTTCTGAGTTTTGTCAAAATCTTCTCTCTTACCTCAAATAGTTAGACAATACCCATTACCATTTGGACCACTTCGGAGTAAAGAGGATTTCACCAAACATTGGAAGTGTTGAAGCTACAATAATGGATACTCCGAAGTTTTGAAGAGTTGATGACTTTGAGGATGATGTTGACCTCTAGAAGACCAAACCCTTGTTATGTACATACGTTAGATGCGACGAATGTGAGCCGTCATTTGTTTGATGTTTTCCGACGGCCACAAAACAAAACCATCTTTTCAAAACTTTTGTTTGTATTGAGTGTATCTCTCTCCATCTCCCAACTCTCATCCCAAAACCCTTGGACCCAATAGAGGATGAACGAAGATAGACTTGAAGTCTCTGGACCAATGACCCAACCGGAGGCAGAACTATGGATACAAAACATGGAGGATCACTTCAGGAAGAATTTGGTTGCAAGGAAGTATGAAGTTCAACACGCTCTCCAGTACTTTACAAAAAGTGCCGCAACATGGTGGAAAATGCATCAAGCCATACAAGGATGTAATGGAGCAGAAAGTTGGCAGGAATTCAAGAAGACTCTGCTAAGATCCCGTCTCACCTGAGAGCGTGATGACAAACTGAAGAAGAAGCCTTGTGCCTGCAGGATTTGTGGAGAAATAGGACACACCCAGAAGGAGCACAAGGATGAATGCCCTAATTGTGAAGGAAGTCACCTAGCTGAAGAATGCCCAACTAGGCAGATTACTTGTTTCTTCTGTGAAGGGACTACCCACTACCCTGCTCAGTGTCACATTTATCCCATGGTACAACAAACTGTCCAGCAGAAGAAAGAAGCAATGAAAGAAGTCCTCGAGGAAACCTTAAAGGAATCCGCGATGGAGGAAGATATTGACAACCCTGATGGAGAAGGCCTAAACAGATTTTCTCCCGTGCTTGCTATTCATGTGGAGAAGAAGGACATTTTTCACAGCATTGCACGAAGGAAAGCGATGAGTATCTGGGAGACTTCCCAACAGAAGAAGTGGAGTTTGATCCACCAAGGATAGAAGAATTGATAGGAACGAAGAAGGCGAAGAAGAGAAAGAGCATGTATCCCCAGAACAACCCAATTTCAGTGAAAAAGGACCGGAGTCACCTCACATGTTTTAGGTGCAAGGATTTAGGTCATTATGCTAGCAAGTGCCCAACCAGGAAGCGGAGAACCCAGTGAACCAGGACAGTCACCATGAAGTCCTTAGATTGATCTTATGCCATTAGTTTACGCTGCAAGGAAGTAGGGCATTTTGCCAAGAGAAGGTTCAGACCGGAGGAAAGATTGATCAGAGTAGTTGAGATCTGGATATTAGAATGGAGCATGTAGCTAAATATGGAATACACTTTTATTACGATGTTGAGTTAAGTTATGGAAAGAATATCGTAATAGTTCGTGAAGCAATAGAAGTTGAGATGTTTGGAATCTCATATGAAATGTTATGAATTGTTGGATGACTGTGAGTGCCTCTCTTGCTACCTCACCCAGACCAAGACCTAGAACCCATGGACCAGCTGACCCCAAACCTTTCTCGGAAAAACGACCCCGTTTTACCCAAGGATATATGTATGTTGTCCTGAGAACCCCTTTTGTCTTATACCTACAGATGACAACCCTTTACGAGTCTTTTCTCAAAGGCCCGGAAACCATCATGAGCCTGACTAGTGATTAGGACTACCCTAAGATCCTGAAGGACGTGATGAAGCATATTCACCTATAAGGAGATGCAGTTTACAAGGGTTATCCCTTCATGGAGAATGGAGTTGAACTTTGGTACGTGGAGGTACACCTCCACCGTGTGAAAGGAGTTTGCCCAAAAACTATGGGTCAATACTTTTTCATCTCCCGAGTACCGCGAACAACATTCTTCGACTCTGTTCGTGAAGCTGCTATGGAGGCCATACGTCAGATTGGAGAAATACTCGAAGCAAGACTTCGTTATACCCAGGAATGCCTGAGTAGAGTGCAGGCAGAGATGATGGAAATGAAGCACATGACCAATAGGATGAAGCAAGAGATTGATGATTTTAAGAATCACATTGCACAATTCCAGTGGGACTGAAGCGTCCTTAGCTAAGACAAGTGAGTAAAGATGGGAGGAATGTTTGACCATACCCGACTATGTGGATAGTAGCATTTGTAGTGATGCACCCTTAGAAATTGAGATTTTGAATACTGGTTCAGGAGGTAATAAGATATTGATATGAGGAGAATATGGATTATGGATGAACCAGTGCATTTTAGGGCGATACTTTCTGAGTAAAC
The DNA here is from genome assembly GCA_902687465.1 of Secale cereale. NCBI lineage: Eukaryota > Viridiplantae > Streptophyta > Magnoliopsida > Poales > Poaceae > Secale > Secale cereale. The sequence continues at coordinate 826,075,966 of LR738711.1, read as the reverse complement.
CCTGGACAAATAGAAAGGAAAGTGTTGCTCCAAGGAGTAGAGTTTGCACAAATAAGTTGAAGTATTATTTATGATGCTTACCCCAAGGATATGAAGGAATTGAGTACAATTGGATTTAAAAAGGAGGTAATGCTGAAGTGTGGAGCAATAGCGACTCCAAGGATGAGTTAAGGAATATACAAGTTCTGAAGTGGACCCAAGCCGAGGACCTAAGGAGGCTACGTAATCACAAGGGAACCACGAGACTTGTCAAAAGTTATGTGTTTCTGCTGTAGTAAAGCAGAGCACTATGGCAGTGATTGTCCCAAGAAGAAGGAGACTTGTGCTAAGTATTGGAGTTGAAGCATGCAATGGAAATGCAGTATAATCGGAGTGAGTTGAGAGTCAATACAGTTAGCATCATGGTTTTGATTTTGGATTTTATGAGTTGTTACTACAGAAGTGGTGAGTGAAGACATGATGCTTGGAATAAGATTTGAAGAAAACTAGTGTTATGAATTTTAAGTGTGGTAGAAACCAACACCATTACCCGAATACACTAGCTAGTGCTTAGTTACGTCAGACTTGGAATGATTGCCCAGGATGAGTGTGAGTAATTACACTTGGTTGTGTACCCAAAGAAGAAAGGGACACCAAACAAGTTGGATGGATTTAAGAGAGTCAAGGAAGTTGGATGTCGGAGGAATGAACAGTTGCAACCCGATGATGAGACCAAGTGTTGCTAGTGAGGAGATGAGCCATAACCCACAGGCCCCAGGACCTGTCAAGAAAGCAAGCACACTCTTGCTGAAGAAAGACCCCTGGTAGAAGTTACGACTTTGCCAACAGACGATCTTATAGGTGTTTACGCAAACCCCGAGGGTTGTGAGGAAACGCTAGATGTTTTGTTCAGCTTGCAGAATTAATGGATTTACCCGAACTTAGTTCGTTGACAAGAGAAATTTTGCAGTGCTTGTGAGGATGACCGAGTGTTAGAATGCGAAATTCACTAAACCATGTACAAGGTAATGATTTGGGTGCGGGATGGATTGATCACCATACCGACTTACTCTTATTATTCGCCTCTGTTATACGGGATGGTAAATTTGAGTGACTTACCTATAGTAGAGAGACGACGATGTCAAAACCTTGTTTAAACCTTAGAATGGTATAGAAATTTTTCCCTTGTACACGGCATGCCGTTGCCAACCGTAGGATATACGGTGAGAATGAAGCTCATACCCGTTTTCTGCAGGAACCCAGTAAAATTTGTTTGATGACCCCCATGAGATATCTATATTTGTTAGTACTGGCGCCAGACCTATCAGCTAGGAAGAACTAGTCTCGAAAGAACCTTATCAAGATGAAAGGATACAAGAATTAAGGGCAAAGGTTATGCCACTACCGAAAGAGCCCAGAGAAGGAATTACCCTGAAGATCTGAGAAGACCGACACTTCCAACAATAAGGATGGAGTACTTGAGTTTTGCACGAACCGTAACCATGCTTCTAAGTGTGGTAGCACACTAGACCGGACCGATCAGTGGATTTACTAGAAGACCCCCAAACCCCAACCATTTTTCTTGCTAGCCTCTCCGAATCTCGAGGACGAGATTCATTTTAAATGTGGTAGGTTTGTAACATCCCAAAATTCTAAATTTTAGAATGTTATAATAAATAGATAGATTTGATTGCTTGTTTGATGTGCTGAGTGAAATTGAGTGAATTTGAAAGTTAAATGAGAGGGAATAAAATGACTTTCCCAAAACTTTCACTTTGCATTTGGATCTTCGGGAATTCAAATTCTTTTCATCACAAAACCCTAGAGCGGAGATAATATGACTTCTTCCATTTATTAAATGAAAAAGGGTTTGAAAGGATTTTGAAAGGACGCCGTCGCCACCGCCTCTCCTCTGCCCCTCCTCCAAGCCACCCTGTGACGCCCGAAGACCGACGTCCCAGAAGATTCCAGAAGATTCCAGATGTTCCGGGTTGCCCGTGTGTTTATTTTGTGCTTGTGTTATTTATTTTGCATTGCATCATGTCATCATGCCATCATGTCATATTTTTTTTGCATCTCAACCTAAATAAATCGTGTGGACCTTCGGTCCATTTAAATCGAGGGAAGAATGACTTCTATGTATAACATATAAAAGCCTCTCAATATTATTAGGGAGCTATATAATAATATTCCATTTGTTTGGAATTAACCAACACACGTGCATAACTTTCCCCATGCCTCTTAATTCAAGTTTCACCGTCAAAAATCTTCCCTTTTTTCCTTTTCTCGTTATCGAGGCTCCTCCTAAATATCTAGACTCCGTTCAAACTCCTTTTTTTTGCAAGCTAAATGTTTTAGTTTGCATTTTCCTATTTTGTTGGAACCACTTTTGTTGGGTTGGAATTATTCCATAAAGCCTTTCAAAATTGTTCCATATTTTATTTCTTGTTCGTGGCCTTTCTTAATTTTTTTTTGAACTATCACTTTCTTTTCTGTTAAAGAAAAAGAAGAAGTGCAGCCGCAGTTTTCCTCCAGGCCCGGCCCTCCTCCTTCCTCCCAGCCGGCCCAACACCTCCTCCTCCCTCTTGGCCCAGCCACCAGACACCTCTCCTAGCAGCCTAGCCGCAGCTGAGGCCCAGGCCGACCGCACCTCTCTCCAGGCCACTGGCCCATCCGGCCTTTTTTTCCTCCAGCGTAACCCTAACTCCCCGACGTCTTCCCTCGCTCCTCCCATCTCCCACCGAGCGCCGCCAGTTCCCTCGAGCGTCCCCATCCCTCGCTCTTTCCCATCGACGACCGTCCCTCGAGCCCCTTCGCCTCTCGCGCCCCTCGTCCAGGAGCCCGTGCCTGGCTCCTCCAAGCCTCCTGGCCGCGACCTCCCTTTGGCTCCTTCCCTCGCGGCCCGCCTCTTCACCGATCCCACCGCGCCTGGCGCCCCGCGGGCCACCGCCGACGCGCCAGCCAGGACAGCGCCTGGCTCCTCCTCTCCAGCGCCCCGAGCGCCCCCTCCTCCTCTGGCAGAGTGCCACGGCCCCGAGCGCCCGCCTCCAGCCCCGCCGCGCAGCAAGGCAGCTCCCGCAGCGCCCAGGCCTCCTCAGGCCTCTGCCTTGCCCGCACCAAGCCTTTCGGCCGCCCCCGAGCTCGACGCCCTCCGCCTCCAGCAGCCGGCCCTCAGGCCCTCCTCGCGTCCCTCGCAGCCGGCTGCCTCCTGCAGCTTCGCGCGCCCGAGGTGCTCGACCTCCCGACCAGCAGCGCCGGCGCCGCCTCACCATCTCCCTCACCTTGCTGCCGTTCAGCTGTCCTTCGATGCCCTTGGCCGTGCTTCGTTTTGGAACGCCATGTACTGCTGCTGTGTTTTTACTTCGGCTCGTGTTGTTGTTTTGGTCCAGCAGGCTTTTGGCAAGATCGACGTGAGACCGAGACCTGCAATACCGCCAGACGCCTGTACGACTACATCCGATGCGATTTTAAAAAGTACCACGACGCATGCTCGGAGCCTCGGTTCCATCAAGTCCGGCTACTACATGTACAAGTACCACTACCGACGCCCGGAAACACCAAGTACCCCTCCGATGACTTGTACAACTACGGACGAGAACGACTACACATCCGGGACGCGACAAGTACCTCGACGGCCGTTGTTTTGGAGACCCCAAGTACCTCTACGGATATGTGTACATCTACGTAATGAGAACGTTTACCGTCGACAAGACCGAGACACCGAGTACCACGACGACCCGAACGACTACCGTCGCCGTGTACCACTACCGTCGCCGAGACCCTCAAGTACCTCTACGGACGTGTACCACGACTTGCGGAAGAACTACTTCCACTACCGCCGCGAGAACGCCTACTTCCTCTACGACCCGTGTACCACTACTTCCACTACTTCCTCGACGCTCTCGAACCGCCCCGAAACGCACGCTTCAAAGGTATAACGAGACGACCCCGTGGATGACCCGTGGATGCTTGTTGTGGTTGTATGAAATGTTTCCCGTGTGTGCTTCGTGCCGTTTCGTCCGTTTGTCATGTTCCTCGGTTGCCTTCGTCGCCGACCCGTGGGAACCCGGTGACGGGATCACCCCACCTTTCATCTCGTTTGTCTCACCCACGCCATCTTTCTTTTGCTCCGGACTCTCAACGAGTTACCGGAACCGATATGATGTCGTTGCATCATTTTCGGATCGTTTCCGTGGCACCCTTTCTTTCCACCACGGTGACAAATACTCATTTTCATCTTCATGTTCACTTTTAATAAAATTGCATAAATTTGATCATGTCATCCGCATCATGTTAACAACATTATAATGTGTGAATTGTTGTTTGCTTTATAATTCCTAAACATGCTTATGGGGTTTTTCCGGATATGTTGTTGTTATTCTTCCGGCCTCATTTAAAATGCCTAAATAGTGTGGTTTATTATGCTTCACCTCTTGCTATGTTAAAAACATTTAATCTTGTCCTGTAATTAAACAAATCACTAAATAAATAAATGTGGTGTTTCGTCAATATGCAACTCGTTGCATATTGAGCTCCACTTAACTTGTAGTTTTGTTTGTGCACTTTGCCATGCCATGCATATTTAAACCGGACATGCATCATACTTGGATGTGCATCGTATGCCATGTCTATGCTTGTGTGTTTACCGAGTTGTTTGCTTCTTTCCGGTTGCTTCTCTTGATAGCTTCGGTTTCGTTCCGGAGTTGTGAGGATTCGCTCGACTGTTGCTCCTTCTGCTTCATGGATTCGTTCTTCTCCCTTGTGGATTCCCAGGCAAGATGATCATACCCTTGGATACCTTTACTACCATTGCCATGCTTAGTTGTCTCGATGCTATCGTTACATGTCGCGCTACCCATCTTTTATGTCAGCCTCTCCTTATTGCCATGAAACCTCTAACATTTGAAACCTTCCTAGCAAAACCACTGTTTGGCTATGTTACCCGCTTGCTCAGCCCCTCTTATAGCGTTGTTAGTTGCAGGTGAAGATGAAGTTCGTTCCAGGAGGGAACTTGTTGTTGGATATATCACAATATCTATAATTATTATTTAACACACCTATATACTGGGCATGGGTGGAAGGCTTGGCCTTTTGCTCGGTGTTTTGTTCCACTCATGCCACCTTAGGCGCCGATAAACCGGCATTATGTTCCTTGATTTTGCGTTCCTTACACGATGGGTGAAATGGGGACCCCTTGACAGTTCGACTTTGAATAAAACTCCTCCAGCAAGGCCCAACATTGGTTTTAATTTGCTCATAATAACAACTTAATTAATCAATTAAATTGCATAGGGAGTTAGCGCTACCCGAGGATTCTTTCTACATAGCAGGGGTGCTGATGGTGTTGGTCCCAAACGGGGGTCCTGCAGGGCCGCCTTGGGGAAACCCGAGGTATCTGGTATAACCTGTAGCATCACCCATCCGGTAGTGTCCTGAGACGAGATACGCGCGGCTACTATCAGGGTGTCGACACACCGGCAGGTCTTGCTGGACTTGTTTTACCATTGTCGAAATGACTTGTGCTACCGGGATGCCGAGCCTGATCGGTTTTCCCTAAGATAAGGGGTGATGATATTATATTTATCACTTCAGCTAATCGTGAGAGCTTGTGATGGGCTAAGTTGGAACACCCCTGCAGGGTTATGATCTTTCGAAAGCCGTGCCCGCGGTTATGTGGCAGATTGCAATTTGTTAATGTCCGGTTGTAGAAAACTTGACAGAGGATCCGAAGTAAAACACACCACTGTGTGAGTAACCGTGACTGTCTCTTTTCACTTTGAGAAGAGAACACGGTGGGGTTATGTTTGACTCGTATGTAGTTAGGATCTTTAGCGATCACTACTTTTGCGAACGTTTGCGTAGATGCTCATCTTATTCTGGTACTCGTAAGTTAGCCACCATATTATGCTTAGCCGCTGCTGCAACCTCACCACCTTACCTCTTCCTACCCATAAAGCTTTGCTAGTCTTGATACCCATGGTTATGGGATTGCTCAGTCCTCGTGGCTCACAGATACTACAACACCAGATGCAGGTTCAGCCGAGTTTGATGCAGGAGCTGGCTCAAGTTCTTCACTGGGAGCTCGATGAAGAGAGTGGCCGTATGCTTGTTACGTTTCGACGATCAGTAGTGGTTTCTACTAGGATTCGATCCTGACCTGTGTCTTTATGTTGTTTTGGTATCTTTCTTTTGATCTTCGCCCGTAGTCGGGTTGTGATGTTTTGAATGATGTTATGCTTATGTAATGTATTGTGTGAAGTGGCGAGTGTAAGCCAACTATCTCCTTTTGCAATTTAATCCCTCTTTTACATGAGTCGTGCAAAGATACCAAACTTGAGATCATTCTAGGATGGGCTTATACCTTTAAGTCGTGCCTCGACACATAGGAGGTATAGTCCCATCCTGGGCATTACAAGTTGGTATCAGAGCCTTCTCCGACCTAGAAGCCCCCACTGATTGATCGAATTGTTGACGGTTGAGTCAAGGCACACACTTGAAAATGTTTTGAGTCCTATATATATACCGGAGAGTAGGATTTCTGTTTGCTTCTCATCTCTTTTTCATTCTGGTGAGGACTCCTGACGACTACTCTTGCCTCTTCTACTTTCAAAAATTGCACCAATTTTTTTTAGGATCTCGCGAGTATTGTTTGGATTGTTTCGATGTCTTTGTGACGAGAACATTGTTCTCGATGCCTCCTGTCATTAGGGGTTGTGGCAGTGTCCCGGGGAGTTGAGCTCCGAGGTGTTGTCGTCACAAATCCATCGCGGCAGTACTAGAATACTTAAGACGGCCGACATCGAAAACTCTCCTATGCGGTTAGTGGCAAGATAACCCCGACATCACCCAGTACTGGGGAGGTAGTTCGAGAGTATTGCCATAGCTTGTATAGTGGATGCGTTTCGAAGGTCTGAGGTAAACAGTTTCGGAGAACAACTGGTTATGTGTTGAAGGATGGATACAGCTGGATGTAGGTTTAGAGTTGAGTGCGCGGTGCTTCCCCTGTATCCCCAACACCTGATTGCATAACTGGAAACTTTCGGAAATTAATAGGTGGGTTCATCTAGTAGTTCTAGGCATTCTTCCAACGGATGCACGATATGAAGTTCGGGGTTCTACATTGAGTGAAGTGGTTTTATGGACTTGTTCTGATCGGGAGTTGCATCTTAAAGGGTCCTTGGCTATGCTGATCCGGGGATTGCAAAACCCTTTTGTAACACGTTCCATGAGCTTTCAGCACGAAGATGTCAAAGGAAGCTTCTATCTTGTATTTGTTCTATCTGTTCCTTGTTCCTTTTTATTTTCTTTTTGTTCTTCCAAGTGGCTTCTCGTCAAGTTGATGTACCTGCGGAATTCATTCGCCCAATTCTCTGTTCGGATGATATTCTGAAGATCATGTTGCATATCTATCCTTTGTTTTGTTTTGATTCTGGTATTCGAGTTGCTTCGATGTCAAATGTTGATTCCATACCTTTTCCTAATCGGTATTCTCATAGTTCTATGGGAGTGCTATCCTTCTTGATCATCAAGATGGTCATGTTAAATTCTTTTCCAACCGGTGTGCCTTCTCTTCAAGTTATTCCATACGGACGTCGTTGTGAAATCCGACGATTTGTCTGTTTCATTCGTCCCAAGTTGTCTTTGTTTTCCCCACCCTCCCACCCTTCTTCTTCTTGGAGTCAGAAATTCTCAGATGAAGTATCCATTTTATTCATGTGATATTTCTTCATTCTTTCCTTCAAAGTTCTTATCCGGTGATTCTCGTGAAGATGCTCAAGAGCTTCAAGTTCATCATTCTTTTGTTCTCAAATTCTGCCGGTGGATGTAATTCAAGATTTTGGTGTTGATCTTATCATTTTCCTCATTTCACAATGCTTTCTTATTCCGGTGCACCAATTAATCATTCTCCTCTTGCTATTCATATCCGGAGTGCTGAAGATTCATAATTCCATTCTTAATCCATTCAAGCTATTTTGAGGATTGCTATCTTATTCAAGCCATTTAATTCAACCGGTGCTATATCTCTTAAGCAATCTTTTCCAACGGTGATTTCTTTTGAGTGGTCCCTAACCCACAGGTCTTTTCCCAGGATCTTACCTGACTCTTCTAATTTTTCTGGAGTTATACTCAAATTCTTTTCAAAGTGTGACGAAAGAATGATTTCCATCAGTCATATGCCTTCTCCAAGTTTACTTTCAAATTCTTTTCATCATTGGTTCAACCTTTTTAATTCTTCATTCCGGAGTGCTCAACAACTCTTATGGCATTTCTCGTCTTCATTCTCAACATTTGGAGACCGGAGAAGTGTTTCTATCAAATCTTGGCCCGTTCTCGTGAAGATTCGTGGTTCTTGCTTCATGCCATCCTCATTATTATTTCGATTGTGAGGAATTATTTTTTATACCATCCGAAGCATTTCATGAATTCTTTTCTTTCTGTTCCTCCGAAGGCCATCATTTCAGTATATTTCTTCATTCTCAGTTTTCAACTTCGTTCTCCCAATATTCTTCATTGACGCCTCTTCGTTCGTCTCCCTATTCTTCCCGGTGATTCACTCTTTTATATTCACTCAATTTCAATTCCTTACGGTGGATTATTATCTTTCATCACCCGGTTTCAATTCTTACGGTGGTTCTTTCAAGATTACTCTTCCAATGTTATCGTTTCAATCCGTTTGTTCTTTTCGTAATCCTACCGGTGGGTCATTGAAGACTTTTCTCAAGCTTGTGCTAGATCTCTCTTTAATTCTTTGCAACGAGAATAAGTAGTATGCCAAATCCTTTGGTTGTCATCAATTTAAATTGGTGAAGGAGATGCATGACATAATTCTTATTCTTATTCCTTCAAAGTGATTATTCTCTGTTTCCGGAGCTTGTTCATCATATCATATCCTTGGTTCTAAATTTCTTCATCTTGTTTATCCGGAGCTCCAAGTTATTTCTATTATCATTTCAAAGCTCCATCAAATTCATCGTTGGCCTTGAGTCTTATTCTTTTTCATCTTTCACTTCTCATGCTTTCATTACCGGAGTTCTCTTGGTGGTTCTTCAAGATTTAATTCATCCTCGAAGTCTTCATCAAGATTCTTGTTGGAGCTCAAGCTTTCTTCGTCATGCTTTCCAAGTGCAATTCTTTCTACCTTATCTTTTCAGATGGTGTTATGTCATTCTTGACAATTCCTTCATGTTTCATGATTCACGAGTTGTCAAGAATGAGATATTTAAAACCATCATTTCTTTCTCTTAGGAGATCCTTTCAACCCCCTCATTTTTATCTCTTGGAGTTATCTTGGGTTGTATTTCACCTAAAACTTTCCCTGAGAATTGTTGCAATTATGGTGCTTATAAATGACCTAAGCTCTTCATTATCATTCCGGCGAGATAAGTTTATCGTCTCCTTGTGGATCTCAATCCAATCAAATGTTTTCGTCAGTGGCTGGTTGTCACCTTATAATTTTGAGATGTTTTCCATAAGCCCACATCAAGCTTATTCGTTTCGTTGTGATTTTTTTCATCAACTCCATTCATCCCTTCTTTGTAAGGAGGTTTTCCTAATTCAATTTTGAGAGAAGTTGTCATTTTCTTCTCCGTTCTTTCTTCCCAACGATCTTGCATCTATTCTTTCGTTCCGGAGGCTTTGTGATATTGCTCTCTTCGAACCATTATCTCGTTTTTATCGAGATCATGTTCTTTCCTTGTTTATCTATTCAACTGCAGTGTGTATTCTCCATTCTAGTTCTCCCATCTTATCAAGTTTTGCCTCTCTTTTTAACCGGAGTGCTGTCTGAATCTTTCTTACCTTGTGCCATTCTTTTAATTGTTTCTAAGGCTATATGTTGTTGATTTCTTCAAGTATCTTCCCAACTTGGCTAGTTTATGTTCAATTCCTTCCATTTTCAGACGGAGTGCTGCCCAAATTTTGTCATTCTTATTCCTTGGCTATACCATTGCGGTTTCATATTCTTTTGGTTCGTAAGCTCTCGTCTAATGTCTTTCATCTACAAGGTTCTCATAATGCTCCTTGTTCCTCTTTTCTAACGGAGTTTTTATATTCGTTCATCTCCGTTGTATTCTTCTTTCATTTTGTTCAACCTCTCAAGGTTCTTTGGTTTCACTCGTCTGTCAAAGAAGCAACTTTGTTTTACCTCCTCCTCTTCCGTTTTTACCCGGTGCTATCTCTAGGATCTCGGGTCGAGATCCTATGTTAGTGTGGGTGAGTTGTGACGCCCGAAGACCGACGTCCCAGAAGATTCCAGAAGATTCCGGATGTTCCGGGTTGCCCGTGTGTTTCTTTTGTGCTTGTGTAATTTATTTTGCATTGCATCATGTCATCATGCCATCATGTCATATTTTTTTTGCATCTCAACCTAAATAAATCGTGTGGACCTTCGGTCCATTTAAATCGAGGGAAGAATGACTTCTCTGTATAACATTTAAAAGCCTCTCAATATTATTAGGGAGCTATATAATAATATTCCATTTGTTTGGAATTAACCAACACACGTGCATAACTTTCCCCATGCCTCTTAATTCAAGTTTCACCGTCAAAATTCTTCCCTTTTTTCCTTTTCTCGTTATCGAGGCTCCTCCTAAACATCTAGACTCCGTTCAAACTCCTTTTTTTGCAAGCTAAATGTTTTAGTTTGCATTTTCCTATTTTGTTGGAACCACTTTTGTTGGGTTGGAATTATTCCATAAAGCCTTTCAAAATTGTTCCATATTTTATTTCTTGTTCGTGGCCTTTCTTATTTTTTTTTTGAACTATCACTTTCTTTTCTGTTAAAGAAAAAGAAGAAGTGCAGCCGTAATTTTCCTCCAGGCCCGGCCCTCCTCCTTCCTCCCAGCCGGCCCAACACCTCCTCCTCCCTCTTGGCCCAGCCACCAGACACCTCTCCTAGCAGCCCAGCCGCAGCTGAGGCCCAGGCCGACCGCACCTCTCTCCAGGCCACTGGCCCATCCGGCCTTTTTTTCCTCCAGCGTAACCCTAACTCCCTGACGTCTTCCCTCGCTCCTCCCATCTCCCACCGAGCGCCGCCAGTTCCCTCGAGCGTCCCCATCCCTCGCTCTTTCCCATCGACGCCCGTCCCTCGAGCCCCTTCGCCTCTCGCGCCCCTCGTCCAGGAGCCCGTGCCTGGCTCCTCCAAGCCTCCTGGCCGCGACCTCCCTTTGGCTCCTTCCCTCGCGGCCCGCCTCTTCGCCGATCCCACCGCGCCTGGCGCCCCGCGGGCCACCGCCGACGCGCCAGCCAGGACAGCGCCTGGCTCCTCCTCTCCAGCGCCCCGAGCGCCCCCTCCTCCTCTGGCAGAGTGCCGCGGCCCCGAGCGCCCGCCTCCAGCCCCGCCGCGCAGCAAGGCAGCTCCCGCAGCGCCCAGGCCTCCTCAGGCCTCTGCCTCGCCCGCACCAAGCCTTTCGGCCGCCCCCGAGCTCGACGCCCTCCGCCTCCAGCAGCCGGCCCTCAGGCCCTCCTCGCGTCCCTCGCAGCCGGCTGCCTCCTGCAGCTTCGCGCGCCCGAGGTGCTCGACCTCCCGACCAGCAGCGCCGGCGCCGCCTCACCATCTCCCTCGCCTTGCTGCCATTCAGTTGTCCTTCGAGGCCCTTGGTCGTGCTTCGTTTTGGAACGCCATGTACTGCTGCTGTGTTTTTCCGTCGGCTCGTGTTGTTGTTTTGGTCTAGTAGGCTTTTGGCAAGATCGACGTGAGACCGAGACCGGCAAGACCGCCCGACGCCTGTACGACTACATCCGATGCGATTTTGAAAAGTACCACGACGCATGCTCGGAGCCTCGGTTCCATCAAGTCCGACTACTACATGTACAAGTACCACTACCGACGCCCGGAAACACCAAGTACCCCTCCGATGACTTGTACAACTACGGACGAGAACGACTACACATCCGGGACGCGACAAGTACCTCGACGTCCGTTGTTTTGGAGACCCCAAGTACCTCTACGGATATGTGTACATCTACGTAATGAGAACGTTTACCGTCGACAAGACCGAGACACCGAGTACCACGACGACCCGAACGACTACCGTCGCCGTGTACCACTACCGTCGCCGAGACCCTCAAGTACCTCTACGGACGTGTACCACGACTCGCGGAAGAACTACTTCCACTACCGCCGCGAGAACGCCTACTTCCTCTATGACCCGTGTACCACTACTTCCACTACTTCCTCGACGCTCTCGAACCGCCCCGAAACGCACGCTTCAAAGGTATAACGAGACGACCCCGTGGATGACCCGTGGATGCTTATTGTGGTTGTATGAAATGTTTCCCGTGTGTGCTTCGTGCCGTTTCGTCCGTTTGTCATGTTCCTCGGTTGCCTTCGTCGCCGACCCGTGGGAACCCGGTGACGGGATCACCCCACCTTTCATCTCGTTTGTCTCACCCACGCCATCTTTCTTTTGCTCCGGACTCTCAACGAGTTACCGGAACCGATATGATGCCGTTGCATCATTTTCGGATCGTTGCCGTGGCACCCTTTCTTTCCACCACGGTGACAAATACTCATTTTCATCTTCATGTTCACTTTTAATAAAATTGCATAAACTTGATCATGTCATCCGCATCATGTTAACAACATTATAATGTGTGAATTGTTGTTTGCTTTATAATTCCTAAACATGCTTATGGGGTTTTTCCGGATATGTTGTTGTTATTCTTCCGGCCTCATTTAAAATGCCTAAATAGTGTAGTTTATTATGCTTCACCTCTTGCTATGTTAAAAACATTTAATCTTGTCCTGTAATTAAACAAATCACTAAATAAATAAATGTGGTGTTTCGTCAATATGCAACTCGTTGCATATTGAGCTCCACTTAACTTGTAGTTTTGTTTGTGCACTTTGCCATGCCATGCATATTTAAACCGGACATGCATCATACTTGGATGTGCATCGTATGCCATGTCTATGCTTGTGTGTTTACCGAGTTGTTTGCTTCTTTCCGGTTGCTTCTCTTGATAGCTTCGGTTTCGTTCCGGAGTTGTGAGGATTCGCTCGACTGTTGCTCCTTCTGCTTCATGGATCCGTTCTTCTCCCTTGTGGATTCCCAGGCAAGATGATCATACCCTTGGATACCTTTACTACCATTGCCATGCTTAGTTGTCTCGATGCTATCGTTACATGTCGCGCTACCCATCTTTTATGTCAGCCTCTCCTTGTTTCCATGAAACCTCTAACATTTGAAACCTTCCTAGCAAAACCACTGTTTGGCTATGTTACCCGCTTGCTCAGCCCCTCTTATAGCGTTGTTAGTTGCAGGTGAAGATGAAGTTCGTTCCAGGAGGGAACTTGTGGTTGGATATATCACAATATCTATAATTATTATTTAACACACCTATATACTGGGCATGGGTGGAAGGCTTGGCCTTTTGCTTGGTGTTTTGTTCCACTCATGCCACCTTAGGCGCCGATAAACCGGCATTATGTTCCTTGATTTTGCGTTCCTTACACGATGGGTGAAATGGGGACCCCTTGACAGTTCGACTTTGAATAAAACTCCTCCAGCAAGGCCCAACATTGGTTTTAATTTGCTCATAATAACAACTTAATTAATTAATTAAATTGCATAGGGAGTTAGCACTACCCGAGGATTCTTTCTACATAGCAGGGGGGCCAGTGCTGATGGTGTTGGTCCCAAACGGGGGTCCTGCAGGGCCGCCTTGGGGAAACCCGAGGTATCTGGTATAACCTGTAGCATCACCCATCCGGTAGTGTCCTGAGATGAGATACGCGCGGCTACTATCAGGGTGTCGACACACCGGGAGGTCTTCCTGGACTTGTTTTACCATTGTCGAAATGACTTGTGCTACCGGGATGCCGAGCCTGATCGGTTTTCCCTAAGATAAGGGGTGATGATATTATATTTATCACTTCAGCTAATCGTGAGAGCTTGTGATGGGCTAAGTTGGAACACCCCTGCAGGGTTATGATCTTTCGAAAGCCGTGCCCGCGGTTATGTGGCAGATTGGAATTTGTTAATGTCCGGTTGTAGAAAACTTGACAGAGGATCCGAAGTAAAACACACCACTGTGTGAGTAACCGTGACTGTCTCTTTTCACTTTGAGAAGAGAACACGGTGGGGTTATGTTTGACTCGTATGTAGTTAGGATCTTTAGCGATCACTACTTTTGCGAACGTTTGCGTAGATGCTCATCTTATTCTGGTACTCGTAAGTTAGCCACCATATTATGCTTAGCCGCTGCTGCAACCTCACCACCTTACCTCTTCCTACCCATAAAGCTTTGCTAGTCTTGATACCCATGGTTATGGGATTGCTCAGTCCTCGTGGCTCACAGATACTACAACACCAGATGCAGGTTCAGCCGAGTTTGATGCAGGAGCTGGCTCAAGTTCTTCACTGGGAGCTCGATGAAGAGAGTGGCCGTATGCTTGTTACGTTTCGACGATCAGTAGTGGTTTCTACTAGGATTCGATTCTGACCTGTGTCTTTATGTTGTTTTGGTATCTTTCTTTTGATCTTCGCCCGTAGTCGGGTTGTGATGTTTTGAATGATGTTATGCTTATGTAATGTATTGTGTGAAGTGGCGAGTGTAAGCCAACTATCTCCTTTTGCAATTTAATCCCTCTTTTACATGAGTCGTGCAAAGATACCAAACTTGAGATCATTCTAGGATGGGCTTATACCTTTAAGTCGTGCCTCGACACGTAGGAGGTATAGTCCCATCCTGGGCATTACACACCCCGACCCCCCCCTCTATTTAAGCCGGGCCCCGGGCCCCGTTTCTCGTGCCCTGCCGCCTGCCCTTGCCGCTCGACGCCGTTGCCGCTGCACGCCGCCGCCGCGCCTGCTCGCCCCTGCTGCCTCGCACCTCCACCGCGCCGCCCCTCGCATCACCTCGCCCCACGCCGCATCGCCCAGCGCCGCCGCCGCAGCCAGGCCTCACCGGAGCTCACCGCCAGCGAGATCCGATCCGTCGACCCAGTTCTCACTGTCGAACCGTCGGTTTTCGTCAGAAAACCGCCTAGGTAATAAAAGCCGCTCGGTTTTCTGTTTTAGATCGGGTTTTTTAGGTTAAGTTATCTAGAGGACGTTCACTGGTTAGGTCTTAATAGTGAACGTTCGTTCATTAGTTATTTTCTTTTTCTTTTAGTTTTTTGCCAGGGACTTAGCTGTAAATAAAAAAAATTGCAGTTTAGCCCGTGAACTTCAAACGGTCCTAACTTTTTGCTCGTTGGTCCAAATCTAACGAAACCAACGCCCACATCTTCGTTACGATCCCCTCTTTCCAGTAAAGCAACTTAAACATGTTTTTGAAAGTTTTAAAATTTGAATTCAACTAGATTTGAATTTGAACTTCGTTTGATCATAACTTGAGTTTTATAACTCCGATTTAGTTGATTCTTTTTGCAAATCGAAGCTCTTGACCTAAACTTTTTGATAAGGCCAAATTCACCTAATTTATGTACTATTAGAAATCATTTTCTGTTTCAAGAGTCATTCGTTTGTTTTCGAAGTTTTCCGAAGTGTTTTATTCGTTCTTTCCGATCTTCTGAGTGATTGCTTATGTGTGGTTACTATTGTTTGCTTACGATAGATTGATCGGAGTGTGACGAATAGATCTATCCCGAGTTCTAAGTGCGAATCTTCTACATCGTCATTATAAGGCAAGTTCACACTTTGATCATACTTTCCAATTACCTAGTTTTCATTGCATATCCTCAAACACTTGCATGAGTAGGATCGCTTAACTTTTGGGACTGGGAAGTAGATTGAGGTAGAACCTATTACCTGCATTATTTTTAAACCCCTGGGAGTTACTTCTACGTTAAGCTTAGGTTGCTATGCTATGATCATAGACGTGGTTTGGGTTTGAGTGAAATCCATGACAGATGTGAGTTGTTAATTAATGGTTCAACTTAAGGTGGCTACTTGAATACACATCTGGGTGGATTAGTTGCAGGGCACCTCGGGTATCCAGTGTTGTCCTAGGAAATCCCGGGGTTTCCGTGTGATTGTCCTATGGAATGCCACCCAGGCTCAAAGGGATCATAAAACTGTTCATGCTAGAAACTTTTGTGTGCAACCACAATGCCATTATGGGCTCTGGCATAGTTGAGTAAGTTGTGGGAAACCTTTCCATGATGGGCTAGCAGATGTAGAGGGAATGTAGGTGTACCGGCCTATCTATCGGTTAAGGGGACCTCTTCGGAAAGACTGTGTCTCGATCATCCGTTTCTCAAACACCATGCAGTGCGAGAAATTAAACGAAGGCGATCGAGTCTTGTGGGGAAAGTGCACAAACCTCTGTAGAGTGTACAAACTGATCATGATTAGTCGTGACCCCGGTTATGGACAATCTTGAGTATCTGGTACTTGAATTATTGGTTGATCTCATCACTCTAAATCTAATTTTGTTGGGTTAATGATTACTTTAATTGGGATTGAGTTGGAGGTACCTTCTCAATGATTTTCAACTACCATGATAGTTAAAATAAAATTTATTCCTTTGTTGTAGGGGAAACTTGGCTTTACGCAAAAACTTAACCTTACAGCCTCCTCCAGCCAAATATGCATGTAGTTGTAGGACTTGTTCATTATCATTACAGTGTGAATTTGCCAGTACATTCAATGTACTGACCTACATGGCTGCAACGTCTCATGTTGCAGGAATTATTCGACGAGTAAGTGTTACGTTAGGGTTGCGCTTTCTACACTCAATTTTGCCGTTGGTGTTGATGGAACTCCACAACCTTTGTTTCTTCCGCTATGATTGATTGAAGTAATAGTATTTACGTTACTTTATACATGTGATTTACCTCTGTTATAAATCCTCGAGTACTGTGTGTGTCAGCATACCAATCCGGGGATGACACTTAAGCATAGAGACTTGATCCATTCGGGTCGGGTCGCTACACCTTGTCATCCAATTTGCTTGGTGTTGCAATTTATGGATCTGCGCTTTCAGTGTAGAGAAAGTTCATCGGCTGACATCACCAAAAGGTTGAGCTCGGATGGGCGTTGGAACTTCTCGGTGTCACTATGGAAGTCTTGGAGCACTCCGAGCAATGTGTCACTCTTGCCTTTTACTTTGCAAGCACGACCCCTTAGGAGGTGCAAAAAGGAAACCAACATGCTCGTGTGCATATACAAATAATTGTAATTTTCTTTTGAAGATAATGTCGCATAGACAATAAATTGCTCCATTCCTAATATCATCATCTTAGATGGGATCATATCTTTTAGTAGTGCATAACAAGATAACAAACCAAGGTAAATAAATTGCCTTATCAAAATTTCAAGACTAAAGCATAACTGTAACTGAGTTTAGATATCCTAATGTGGATAATATCATATTTGACAAAAATACCAAAAGGCTTCATACTCAACCAATTTCTGAAATAGAAAAAAATATAGTGGAAAGCAACCACTGAATTAACATCGTGATAATCTTTAATAGGCACATAACACCAAGCAATTGCATAATCATACTCATCTACCTAAAGGGCAAGTACTCTTACCCATGACAGAAAATCCATGGTCTCTAAAAGATGAAGCAGAAATGTGCTAAACTAAGGGGAGAGGGAAAACCATGCAAGATCAACCCATCTAAAGAGAGGCTTGTGTTATAGATGCAATCGATGGACGGAGCAGTAGCTGCAACAAGACAAAAAAGTTACACATTAAACTAAGGTGAACTGCATGACCAGGATGCAACATGAGAGCAACCAGGAAGATAAGTTTGGGGGGTGTTCAACATTTCCTCCTCTTCGTAGACGCAACACCATGTCATGTGAGGCACAGTGAGTTATCAATTCCTATAAAAATGTTGTTCAATCCTAAATAGTCCAAAGGAATCTCTAACGATTAAACCAAATGGAACATAATTGTTGAATCAGAGTAAATTGCGTGATTGAGTAAATTAGTCAGCACTCGCCAACCATACAACTGAGATAGTTAGTTCATACAATATGACATTTGCTATTTCTACAATATTATAGAGAAGTGAAGGACTAAAGAGGACACCATAATTTAACTGCAGGACCAGTATACACAATGCCCTTGCAGGTATATTTATGTCATTGATGATTGTAGACATATAGAGTTGATCTTTCAAGCATAAAATAGCGTCTACTGAGTGGAGGCAATATTATGGCGAACCATCAGTCAAACAATCCACAGGGGGGAAACTATTAAGTATTAACTACCAGACCAAACTTAAAATTTAAAGTCAGATGGATACCTAGAATCTACATCTGTTCATCACCCCAACATCCAGAAAACAAGAGAAAGGTACGCTATCAACCAAGACAGAGCACAGGAAATATATTCTCTAGGATGACTTAGTAATCGATGGAACATAAGAGAGCTCACCCTCTACAAAGGCGAATGGCACAGTCATGGGAACGACAACCATAAGGCTCTGTAAATTAGTAGAAGACAACATCACAAGAACCATGGACCTATAAAGCATAACACCTATTAAAAAAGCAAGAAATCCCAGAAAATGGTAACAGGGGAACCCAAAGGCCCACCATAAATATATCATCATCTAACCACATGAGTAATTGCTTGGATGTTTCACACACAACTTGAAATAAAATCATACCTACCCTATCATTACTACATGCTCTCACTTTACTGATTCATCTACTGGGCACCAATATATTCAAATATATAGCACAAATATTGGAATTCATTGGTATGCAGATCATATTTAAAATATAAACTCATCCAACCTCTCAGAAAGGCCTCAATGGATTACTATAACGAGAGGTGCATAGGGCTAATGCAGAATGCCAAACATCACAGTTGGTCAAAAATCAGGAGACAAAGAGGGTTGTTACAACACATATAACTTACCATGATATGATACAATAGTTTTGTTTCTATCGCAACCATCCTATGGAAAAGTAAAATGAACTGAAAATCAAAAAAGTAACATTAGCCTAAGCAAAATTCTTAACCTTTATCAAATTTAAGCAAGAATTTTCAGATTCTGAGAGAATGATCAAAAGAAAAAATGCAGATAACCAAGATGACACTAATTCAAGCTAACCATCATACTTAGCAGAAAAGCATATAGGCGTGGATAGTAATCTGACATTGAAAAATTTCATAGCAATTAAGCAGGTAAAGAATACGGGAAACTAAACATAATTTTTACTCATGATTTCTACGAAAATGGATAAACATTCATAACGATTAAGAGTGATGGATACTAATGAGGGAACTCTAAAAATGGATAAAGTACCTCACATAATCTTTACTTGTGTTCTCTATACAAAACATTTTGTAATTATTTGTTAAAGGCCTTCGGAATACAGTCCATGTCATGTTATGAGAGTATACCGATAGAAGGAAAATGTACTGACAATCAGGGTGGAATTTCCCAAGATACATATGGTTGTTGAAAAGCTCACAATAAGCTTGTGATTTCAGGATGTAAGATTTACTTAGGTATGTCCTGGGCTCACGGTATTTCAGTCATGGTGATGGTGATGTAGGCTTCTTGTTTTCATATCTCTGCACTTGCAAGAAGCGGCAGTTATAATCATCATAACACAAACCCAAATAGTGAAAGATAGTTCACAAGGTTGAGTCTTATACTGACAGCAGGGGATAATCTTCACCATCCCACGACTTCAGTTCACGATCTTGTTGTACATCATGTAAGTCATCGATGTTGAGGAAGATGTTCACCATACACACGCATCAGAAGCCCTTCAGTCCACAACACCCACTCGTCCTGGTAGACCAGGTTGTATGGCACAAGCTAAACTGAATGGTATAAACACATCATGTCCCTGATACACCTAGAAACAGTTGGCATAAACACAAATGTATTTAGTTTAATGACTAATTACCAAAAGCCCAACTGAAAAGAATAAACCACATTTTCCTAAACAAATAGAAAGGACAATTAATCCACCACTTAGGTAGTCAATTGCATCATGTTTGTAAATGTAATCTAGGAAAATACACACTATACCAAGGCTATATAAACCTGAAGCATTCGACAGTGCATAAACCAGTGAAGGAAAATACAATCGCATGGCATAGGATTATTAGCTATTTGTGGAACACAAATAACTGAAGACACAACTGCCAAAAAAACCATACCAAATAAATAGGCAACTAATATGGGAAACCATAAAAAAGACAAGTGTTCTTTCTATCAAAAATTTCGCCTCTTTTGCCTCGGACAAAAATACAGAGAAATATTAGTAGTGTAACATTAAGCAATGCCTCATTTCAAGAAACAGAAGATCACCGCCACCTATGATGCATTTGTAGATCCACTTCTCCTCTTCCTTCCTCTCCCTTCCTCAAGCTCCGACATAATAAAAAATGGCAGGATTTGATCCTTGCTTAGTTGCACGTAGATAATCAAACTTAAGAAGTAACTAAATTTGAAAAGAATCGATCTCTGAGTTGTTCCATGGAGTCAAGATGGAAATCAATACACACAGCCTAGAAATTGGTTCCTCCTACTCCAGGATGCAGGGCAGCACGACCGGGCCATCACGCAACAGGGACTCCCCACCGGCGGCATGAAGGAAATATGCCCTAGAGGCAATAATAAAGTTATTATTTACTTCCTTATATCAAGATAAATGTTTATTATTCATGCTAGAAATGTATTAACCGGAAACTTAGTACACGTGTGAATACATAGACAAAACAGAGTGTCCCTAGTATGCCTCTAGTAGACTACGCCCCCGATTTGTCCGTACACTAATCATGCACGCAAATCTATACGACCAAGATTAGGGACTCACTGGAAGATATCACAACACAACTCTAGACACCAATTAAAATAAAACAAGCTTTATATTACAAGCCAGGGGCCTCGAGGGCTCGAATACATAAGCTCGAAAACACAAGAGTCAGCGGAAGTAATAATATCTGGGTACAAACATAAGTTAAACAAGTTTGCCTTAAGAAGGCTAGCACAAAAGTAACAACGATCGAAAATGCGAGGACTCCTGCCTGGGACCTCCTAACTACTCCTCGAAGCCGAACTTCACGTAGAAACATCATCGGGATCCTCTGGGTCCTGGACTCCACCAACTGGTTGCGTCATCCGAGAAGAAGGGACAAAAGGGGAAAAGGGGGAGAAAAGAAACCGTGAGTACTCATCCAAAGTACTCGCAAGCAAGGATCTACACTACATATGCAATGGTATCTGTATAAAGGGGTAATATATGTGGACTGAACTGCAGAATGCCAGAATAAGAGGGGGATAGCTAATCTAATCGAAGACTACGCTTCTGGCCACATCCATCTTGCAGCAGTAGATGAGAGTAGCTGGAAAGTAACAAGTATCCTCGCTTCTCTCAGCCTTCGTCTTGCAGCAGTAGAAGGGAGTAGATGGTAAGTTCACCAAGTAACATCGTATAGCATATACCTACCCGGCGATCCTCCCGCACATCACCCTGTGAGAGAGCAACCACCGAGTTATATCTGGAACTTGTCTGGGTGTGTTTTATTAAGTATCTGGTTCTAGTTGTCATGAGGTCAGAGTACAACTCCGGGTCGTCCTTTTACCGAGGGACACGGCTATTCGAATAGACTAACTTCCCTGTAGGGGTGCACCACATAACCCAGCACGCTCGATCCCATTTGGCCGGACACACTTTCCAGGGTCATGCCCGGCCTCGGAAGATCAAACACGTCGCAGCCCTACCTAAGCACAACAGAGAGGTCAGCACGTCGGTCTAAGTCCTAGGCGCACAGGGGTCCGGGCCCATCGCCCAACGCACACCTGCACGTTGCGTACGCGGCCGGTGAGCAGACCTAGCAACCTCCATTACTAAGGAAGTTACGTTACGCGGTCCAACCTCACGCGCGCCGCTCAGTCGCTGACGTCAAGAACGCTTCGGCTGATACCACAACGTCGAGTGCCCATAACTATTCCCACGTAGCTGGTTAGTGCGTATAGGCCAGCGGCCAGGCTCAGATCAAATATCCAAACTCGTTAAGCGTGTTATTATGAAATTACCACGGACAACGACCAGGGCCAGGCCACCTCTCCACTGGGTGTCTCAACCCGCCCTGTCGCTCCGCCACAAAGATCCACTCGGGGGGCCGTCAAGAACTCAGGCCCATCACTACCTGGATGGAGCCACCTGTCCTTTCAGCCCCCACATCAAATCACTTGCGGGTACTCAAAGAGCCGACCCGACTTTAGTCACATCATGTGTCATATAAAGTATGTATATATACACACGTGATCACCACCCGAGTGACCACGGCCCGATAGTATAGCATGGCAGACTGACAAGAATGTAGGGCCACTGATGGAGTACTAGCATCCTATACTAAGCATTAGGATGGCAGGTAAGGTATCAACGGTTGTAGCAACAATGACAGGCTATGCAGCAGAATAGGAGTAACCGAACAGTAACATGCTACACTACTCTAATGCAAGCAGTAGAGAGAAGAATAGTCGATATCTGGTGATCAAAGGGGGGGCTTGCCTGGTTGCTTTGGCAAGAAGGAGCAGTCGTCGTCGACGTAGTCGATCACAGTGGCACCGTTAGCAGTCTCAGTCCCGGTGTCTATCGGAGAGAAGTAATGGAGGGGGAACATAATAAATAACAGAGCAATCAAAGCATCACAAAGTGTAACATGGCAAAACACGGTGCTACGTGTGACCTAACGCGGTACTGAGTGATACTGGCGAGGATGGAAAACATCCGGGAAGGTATTCCCAGTGTTAGGCATTTTCGGGCAGATGAAACGGAGGGGAATGTTGCATGTTTGGTATGATAGAGATGTGTGGCGGACGAACGGATAGCGTATTCGGATTCGTCTCGTCGTTCTGAGCAACTTTCATATATAAATTATTTTCATCCGAGCTACGGTTTCTTTTATATTAATTTTTAAAGTTTTATTCAATTTTTGAAATTATTTGGTTTATTATTAAGTCGTATTAAAAACAGAATATTCCTTTTATACACAGCAGGGGCTAGCCACAGTCAATGACATGTGGGGCCATGGGACCCAGTTGACCAAGTCAACTGTTGACTGGTCAAAGGTGTGAATAGTGTGTGTGGGACCCTCATGTCATTGTCTCATTTTAAATAAATAGTTCTAATTAGTTTAGTTAACTAATTAGGTTAACTAACACATGTTAATTAAGTTAATTAGTTATTCTAATTAATTCAATAATTAATTCTTATTTATTTACTTATTTTTATTATATATATATATTTTATGTTGTTATTTTTATTTTCTTTGGGGGGGGGCTGGGCCCCGGCTGTCATTAGGCCATGGGCCTTAGCGGGCATACGGGTGCGGGCGTTGGCTTCTGGCGCCCGACTGGGCGAGCCAGCCGTGGGGCGAGGGGTGCGGGGCCCCGGCGAGCATGCGCTGGGCGCCGGCGGCCGAGCCAGGCGCGCCCGTCGTGGGCATCAGCCGGCGGCGACGGCCGTGGCAGGCAAGGCAAGGGGGCGGCCACAGCGACGAGCAGCGGTGGCGGAGGAAGGATGCGGCAGAGAGGCTCGGCGGGAGGATGTGCGTCGCGGGGCAGAGACGGGGCCAGCACGTACGGCCGGCTGCGGCCGGAGATCGGCCTCACGGCACACGGCACCAGGGACGGCCAAAACGAGCAAAGGGAGGGGGAAAGGGACGGCAGCTCACAATGGAGCGTAGGGATGGCAGCGGACTCGCGGTCGTACTTGAGGAAGCGAGGCCAGGGCGGAAGTGGCGACGACGGGCGTCGGGATGCCGGCGTCGTGTGGCGGTGACGTCGGGGCTGCCTCCCTCTCGATCCAGATGGGATCGAACAAAGGAGTGGCGAGGGAGATGGGGTCGACGAGGAGGAGGTCGACGATAGTGCGGCGAGGTCCGGCGACCGGGGGGCGGCGACAAGCGACGCCGGCGGTGGGGCGTAGGGACGAGTCGACGAAGGGGAGGGGGAGAGGTCATGGGGGGGGAATCGTGGGGAAGTGGGGAGTGACCGCTAGGGTTCGGCTGCCCGAGGCGGTGCTGTAGGCGCCGGTTGGGCCAGCCTGATAGGCCCCGAGGCCATCTGGGCCGTGACCTAGTGGGAGGGGGTGTTAAGCAAAAGGGATGGGCCGGCCTGGCAGCTTGGTGGCCAGGTGGGCCGAGGCCCAGTGGGGGGAGAGGGGGATCTCTTCTTCTTTCTTTTTTTTGGTTTTATTTTCTGTTTTGCCTTTTTCCTTTTATTACTTTTATTGATTTAGTTTGTTTCCTGTTAAATTTAGTTTTAGTAAAATATACTTGTAGCATCTAAATTAGTATTTCAACTTAGTCCATAGTCAACAAGAGCCTATTCCTCAATCAATTAGTTTGACTTTTTATTAATTACAAAAGGTATTTAAATAATTGTTTTTACTATTGTTTTATATAGCTTATAGTATTTAAGAATTTCAAAAGGTGTGGTTTCTCCACCATAATTACCTAGGCAATATTTGGTTCACACCAAACATTTTAGTTTTAATATTTGAAAACTTTTATTGTTTGTCTTTATTTTAAATTTGAAATTTGAACTTGGTTTCGAACTGACACGAGTTTATGCATAGTAATCGAGGTGACATGGCATCATTAGCGAAGTTTTACTGTAGCTTGATTACCCGGGCGTCACAATTCTCCTCTACTACAAGAAATCTCGTCCCGAGATTTAAGCGGTGTAGTAAAGTGGGGGGTGGGGGAAGTGCTGGTAGCGCAACCTAACGAGTCTTCTCGGTCTTGACTGCCCTTCCTAAGAGGTTGATCCCTTTCGTTGATGTCTTCATTTCTCTGTTTCAAGTCATCGTGATCAAGTCGTCATCCTTTCTTCCGGAACTCCATCGTCCTACGAATGCGGCCAGGGGGAAATACTCCGGAAGAATGCATCTCCACAAAGTTGGCCATCAGACGGTGAACTCAATGGGAAATACACGAGGTACCCCACGAGTTGTATTCAGTGAATTCGTTGACTGCAATATATGATGGTACCAAAGTTTCAAATGGGTAGGCAATCATTTGATGCCTGGACAGAAGCTGGAATGGGGGCTTGAACAACAAGAGTAACATGGTGTTTGATTCCAAGATGAGTAATGGTATAGAATTTAGCTCGTGAATCACATACGAAGCCAGGTGCAAAGGATACATTAGAATCTGGGTTGTAAATAAGAGTCGGGTTTCGATCCAGTGGACCTGTGGGTTATGGGCCCACCATGTGGGTTGAAAATAGGAATGGTGGTGACATCTTGCACAGCCGCGACAGGGAGGCATATCAGTGGATAGCTTGTCAGCTATGTCGGCAACAATGTCGATACCAAGGACTGGGAATGAAGAGAACCATTTCCCCACTCGTTAAAATGATGCGGACCAATAGGCAAAGTTCTCGCCCATCGGTGGTTACCGGAATATTATCAACAGTAGTAATAGGGTCTTACTGACAAAGTTGTACACCAAGGTATTTACATAAGCAGAAAATTATTATTGCTTAGATTATATGTAGATCAAAGAAAGGTTAAACAAACAAATGGAAAGGAAAATCGTGATTACACACAATTAATAGGAGTATAACCTTCCCATGGACAAGCAGAACATGGCATACAGGGTAGAAGAGCAAGTACCCAACCATTTAGATAAAGAGGCAAGGATTAATCAAGATGTTACCCATACAACGGTGTTTGGATACTGACCAAGAAACATTTAGCATTGGGCCTCAAATGCTCTTGTTGAAAATCGGAGTACCACATACATGCTTCGAGATAGCGTTGGCATGGTCTTGAAGTAAAGGTCGGACTTGGATACACAACGGATTCATCAGGAACAACTTACAGAATAAGTCTTACAATTTCCTTCTGGAAGAATGGTTATCCTTGCAAAAGAAATCATAATAATAGGTCCTCCAGCGAGGGTTGTTAGGCATGACCTCATATTACCAGGTCATCAAAGGACCAACATTATAACTCCTGGAAAGTAGTCCCAACCGTCATATCTGACTGAGATTCAGATCTAATTGGTGTCATGATACCTCAGACTAAGGAGGTTCGAGAAGAAAAGGTGCAACACAAAATCGACGAAAGGTGATTGCAAGATTCTCAGGAAATGATCTATGGGAGCAGGTTCCCAAAACAATAGTTCATCATTAAACCAAGGATAGAATGAGGATGTGGCTGATGGGCTCAGCGACAATCCATCGAGAATTCCAAACGGATGGATTTCCACAATAATGTGAACAAGAAGATGACACTTGTCAATTCAAAAGATATAATGTTGTATACTTGAGGAAAACATACACCATTAATCATTAATTGAAAAGTGTGCCTGAAATATGACGTTAGGCCGCAAGATCAATGTTAGAGTGGCGATTCAATAACCTACAGTCTAAGAACGAACTATCGATCGTTAACCTCAAAGTAATAGGGTTGCTAGAAGTACATAACTCAAGCAGCATCGTTAGCATATTGGTATCCCAGTTAAAAACAACACGGGGACCAAGGCAGAATGGTGATGGTGAGAAGTATCATCATACCAAGAATTTCTAAGAGGTGGAGCAATCCCCACAACATTCTCGACATAAAAGACAGTAATACTTCAATGCAGAACACAACACTATCTGGAGAGCAAGTTATATTCATAATGTGGGCAAGTTCGCGATGAAAGGAAGTCAAGGGTGTTGTCGATGATAAAAATAAAATAAAAATCATCGAGCGCAAGGATGGTATTTCTCATCATGAACACAGTTGACATCTCGGTAGTAGTCAAAGTGTTGAAGGTGATCTGACACATTTGCCGGGAGGTTTCAAGAGGATGCAATCAACAACAACGGCAACAAGCAAGAGAATGACGAAGTGGCAAGTTATAGGGTCAATATAAAAGATGCAAGATCGGAACCAACGTTGCCTTTCGAGACAAGCAACATGATGTTGAAAGCTCGACGTAAGTCGTGCTCACACACTAAAGAATTCGTGCACCAGAGAAGGACGAGGTAGCACGGTCAAAGATAGCAAGACCAGGATGCAGCTGATAGTCTAGGAATGACCATATTGAGTTCAGAATTTCCCAGTAAAATACTATGGGTATTTGATTTGTAGTGCGAAATAATTTCACTAGTCGGTGTCCTCGGTTGACAACAACCCAGAACTCGTAGAGTGCTTACGACAAGGAAAGACATTACTTCAACAAGGTTAGTAAGATGTGGTGCAATGGCAAGACATCTTCGAGCTACCAGGGGGTAATACTCGACGGTAGAACATGATAGAAGTAGAACCGGATCATTGACCTATGACAGTAGATACTTCAACCTTGCCAAAAATAGACGAGGCACTGGAATGAATTCCTAACAGATATATTAGATCAGGACAGCATGGTCAGAACCATAACTGACAGGGATCAATTCAGAAATATCGAAAGAATCATACAGCTGGATAATCATTTTGCAAGAAGCTTCCGAGAAGATCTACATCATTTTCATGGGCATGAACACAAAGTTCAAGGTCGACTCCCACTTCTTTAATGCATATCAATTTCATTCACCTCTCGCTTTGATAAAACTGTAGTGTTGGAATTTTATCTGGTAGAACACCAGAAGAGTATGATTTGTGAAAACTTTTGGGTTCTCACGGATTTAGGGGAAGGCATAGGTTCAACCCATCGGGCACCTTAGTAACATATACCACAAGGTTCAAAAGTAAAAACACAAGCTCGAAAGCAGAGCATGGTTGGCCGAGCAGAGGATACAATTTACAGAAGGCATTATGTATCAGGGGAAGAACTCACAAGGTGATCGAATAAGAAGGACAATGTCAGATAACAATCCAACAATGGATCGGGCTATCCACAACGGAGTTGATGTGAGTATCGGTACTCACTCAGAGGAAGAGAGATTGCAGAGGCATCAGATTCAAGAATCACCTGATCAGTATGATGCTTAAATAGAAAGAAATTATGGTTTCCAAAACGAAGGATCAGAAGCAGACGCTCTGATCAAGGATAGATAAGTTGAAAACACTTAGTTGGACAATCAATAAAGGTTTGAATTGCCGAGAACCAACTCATGTCCGGAATGACGTCTAAGTCGGAAAGATAATTTTATAAAGGATAACCTGATGACTGTGTGCATATGCACAGATTGAATCAATAGGCTCAAAATGGCTAAGACAAGGGATGTTAACGAAGACTACTAGTCATATGGAATTAACCATAATGCAAGCAGACAAGAATTTCAAGAGTAACATGCTGCAGAGGATTTTCGAAAGATCGGAAGTATTCCGAAGAATTTTGAGAGACACATGAACAATCGAGAAGAACGGATTCTCGATAAATGTGAGGAAATAACCGTAAGGATTTTTATGCGAAATAAAACTATAAGACAGTAAACTCAAAGGATTCTCGGGATAACGGAGAATATTTCGAGGCATCTTGTAACAACAAGAGCGACGAGGAATGATCATGAGAATGACAAGTGCATGCAGATATCCATAGGGATATATCGGTGGCCGTGAATTGCAAAGGCGATGAGCACAAGGGTCTCGGGAAAATATCGAGGGATATCCTCAGAATCTTCTGACGAAGCACATGATCTTCCGAAATGTGGGCTCTCCGAGAGAAATAGTTACGAGAACCTAGAGTCAGAGTTAGCAAAATCTTTTAACCCGAATAGAAAAGAGATCAGAGTCCTAGAGCATAGAAGAGGAAAAAAAAGATCCTAACACCACCCATTGGTGTTGTGGGCCCGTAAGCCACACAACAAGTTAGTAAATTTGTTTTTCAAAGACTAGACTCAACTTCGGCCAAGCAGTTGGAAAGGGGAATTCCTACAGGCAGTCGGCTCTAATACCAACTTGTGACGCCCCCGATTTGTCCGTACACTAATCATGCACGCAAATGTGTATGACCAAGATCAGGGACTCACTGGAAGATATCACAACACAACTCTAGACACCAATTAAAATAAAACAAGCTTTATATTACAAGCCAGGGGCCTCGAGGGCTCGAATACATAAGCTCGAAAAAACAAGAGTTAGCGGAAGTAATAATATCTGGGTACAGACATAAGTTAAACAAGTTTGCCTTAAGAAGGCTAGCACAAAAGTAACAACGATCGAAAAGGCGTGGCCTCCTGCCTGGGACCTCCTAACTACTCCTCGAAGCCGAACTTCACGTAGAAACATCCTCGGGATCCTCTGGGTCCTGGACTCCACCAACTGGTTGCGTCATCCGAGAAGAAGGGACAAAAGGGGAAAAGGGGGAGAAAAGCAACCGTGAGTACTCATCCAAAGTACTCGCAAGCAAGGATCTACACTACATATGCAATGGTATCTGTATAAAGGGGTAATATCTGTGGACTGAACTGCAGAATGCCAGAATAAGAGGGGGATAGCTAATCTAATCGAAGACTACGCTTCTGGCCACATCCATCTTGCAGCAGTAGATGAGAGTAGCTGGAAAGTAACAAGTATCCTCGCTTCTCACAGCCTTCGTCTTGCAGCAGTAGAAGGGAGTAGATGGTAAGTTCACCAAGTAACATCGTATAGCATATACCTACCCGGCGATCCTCCCGCACATCACCCTGTGAGAGAGCAACCACGGAGTTATATCTCGAACTTGTCTGGGTGTGTTTTATTAAGTATCCGGTTCTAATTGTCATGAGGTCAGAGTACAACTCCGGGTCGTCCTTTTACCGAGGGACACGGCTATTCGAATAGATTAACTTCCCTGCAGGGGTGCACCACATAACCCAGCACGCTCGATCCCATTTGGCCGGACACACTTTCCAGGGTCATGCCCGGCCTTGGAAGATCAACACGTCGCAGCCCTACCTAAGCACAACAGAGAGGTCAGCACGCCAGTCTAAGTCCTAGGCGCGCAGGGGTCCGGGCCCATCGCCCAACGCACACCTGCATGTTGCGTACGCGGCCGGTGAGCAGACCTAGCAACCTCCAATACTAAGGAAGTTACGTTACGCGGTCCAACCTGGCGCGCGCCGCTCAGTCGCTGACGTCAAGAAGGCTTCGGCTGATACCACGACGTCGAGTGCCCATAACTATTCCCACGTAGCTGGTTAGTGCGTATAGGCCAGCGGCCAGACTCAGATCAAATATCCAAACTCGTTAAGCGTGTTATTATGAAATCACCACAGACAACGACCAGGGCCAGGCCACCTCTCCACTGGGTGTCTCAACCCGCCCTGTCGCTCCGCCACAAAGATCCACTCGGGGGGCCATCAGGAACTCGGGCCCATCACTCCCTGGATGGAGCCACCTGTCCTTTCAGCCCCCACATCGAATCACTTGCGGGTACTCAAAGAGCCGACCCGACTTTAGTCACATCATGTGTCATATAAAGTATGTATATATATACTCGTGATCACCACCCGAGTGACCACGGCCCGATAGTATAGCATGGCAAACGGACAAGAATGTAGGGCCACTGATGGACTACTAGCATCATATACTAAGCATTAGGATGGCAGGTAAGGTCAACAGTTGTAGCAACAATGACAGGCTATGCAGCAGAATAGGAGTGACCGAACAGTAACATGCTACACTACTCTAATGCAAGCATTAGAGAGAAGAATAGTCGATATCTGTTGATCAAAGGGGGGGCTTGCCTGGTTGCTTTGGCAAGAAGGAGCAGTCGTCGTCGACGTAGTCGATCATAGTGGCACCGTCAGCAGTCTCAGTCCCGGTGTCTATCGGAGAGAAGTAATGGAGGGGGAACATAATAAATAACAGAGCAATCAAAGCATCACAAAGTGTAACATGGCAAAACGTGGTGCTACGTGTGACCTAACGCGGTACTGAGTGATACTGGCGAGGATGGAAAACATCCGGGAAGGTATTCCCAGTGTTAGGCATTTCCGGGCAGATGAAACGGAGGGGAATGTTGCATGTTCGGTATGATAGAGATGTGTGGCGGATGAACGGACCACGTATACGGATTTGTCTCGTCGTTCTGAGCAACTTTCATATATAAATTATTTTCATCCGAGCTACGGTTTATTTTATATTAATTTTTAAAGTTTTATTCAATTTTTGAAATTATTTGGTTTATTATTAAGTCGTATTAAAAATAGAATATTCCTTTTATACACAGCAGGGGCTAGCCACAGTCAATGACATGTGGGGCCATGGGACCCAGTTGACCAAGTCAACTGTTGACTGGTCAAAGGTGTGAATAGTGTGTGTGGGACCCTCATGACATTGTCTCATTTTAAATAAACAGTTCTAATTAGTTTAGTTAACTAATTAGGTTAACTAACACATGTTAATTAAGTTAATTAATTATTCTAATTAATTCATTAATTAATTCTTATTTATTTATTTATTTTTATTATATATATATATATATATTTATGTTGTTATTTTTTTCTTTTGGGGGGGTGCTGGGCCCCGGCTGTCATTAGGCCATGGGCCTTAGTGGGCATACGGGTGCGGGCGTTGGCGCCTGGCGCCCGACTGGGCGAGCCAGCCGCGGGGCGAGGGGTGCGGGGCCCGGCGAGCAGGCGCTGGGCGCCGGCGGCCGAGCCAGGCGCGCCCGTCGTGGGCATCAGCCGGCGGCGACGGCCGTGGCAGGCAGGGCAAGGGGGCGGCCGCAGCGACGAGCAGCGGTGGCGGAGGAAGGATGCGGCGGAGCGGCTCGGCGGGAGTATGTGCGCCGCGGGGCAGAGACGGGGCCAGCACGTACGGCCGGCTGCGGCCGGAGCTCGGCCTCTCGGCACACGGCACCAGGGACGGCGAAAACGAGCAAAGGGAGGGGGAAAAGGGACGGCGGCTCACAGTGGAGCGTAGGGATGGCAACGGGCTCGCGGTCGTACTTGAGGAAGCGAGGCCAGGGCGGAAGTGGCGACGACGGGCGTCGGGGTGCCGACGTCGTGTGGCGGTGACGTCGGGGCTGCCTCCCTCTCGATCCAGATGGGATCGAACAAAGGAGTGGCGAGGGAGATGGGGTCGACGAGGAGGAGGTCGAGGATGGTGCGGAGAGGTCCGATGACCGGGGGCGGCGACAAGCGACGCCGGCGACGGGGCGTAGGGACGAGTCGACGAAGGGGAGGGGGAGAGGTCGTGGGGGGAATCGTGGGGAAGTGGGGAGTGACCGCTAGGGTTCGGCTGCCCGAGGGGGTGCTGTAGGCGCCGGTTGGGCCGGCCTGATAGGCCCCGAGGCCATCTGGGCCGTGACCAAGTGGGAGGGGGTGTTAAGCAAAAGGGATGGGCCGGCCTGGCGGCTTGGTGGCCACTGGCCAGGTGGGCCGAGGCCCAGTGGGGAGAGAGGGGGATCTCTTCTTCTTTCTTTCTTTTTTGGTTTTATTTTCTGTTTTGCCTTTTTCCTTTTATTACTTTTATTGATTTAGTTTGTTTCCTATTAAATTTAGTTTTAGTAAAATATACTTGTAGCATCTAAATTAGTATTTCAACTTAGTCCATAGTCAATAAGAGCCTATTCCTCAATCAATTAGTTTGACTTTTTATTAATTACGAAAGGTATTTAAATAATTGTTTTTACTATTGTTTTATATAGCTTATAGTATTTAAGAATTTCAAAAGGTGTGGTTTCTCCACCATAATTACCTAGGCAATATTTGGTTCACACCAAACATTTTAGTTTTAATATTTGAAAACTTTTATTGTTTGTCTTTATTTTAAATTTGAAATTTGAACTTGGTTTCGAACTGACACGAGTTTATGCACAGTAATCGAGGTGACGTGGCATCATTAGCGAAGTTTTACTGTAGCTTGATTACCCGGGCGTCACAAGCTCATTGATCAAAGATGGTTATGTTTCCTAGCCATAGACACGAGTTGTCATTTGATCAATGGGATCACATCATTAGGAGAATGATGTGATGGACAAGACTCGTCCGTTAGCTTAGCACTATGATCGTTTAGTTTTACTACTATTGCTTTCGTCATGACTTATACATATTCCTATGACTATGAGATTATGCAACTACCGAATACCGGAGGAACACCTTGTGTGCTATCAAACGTCACAACGTAACTGGGTGATTATAAAGATGCTCTACAGGTGTCTCCGAAGGCATTGGGAAGTAATAAGTAGATGATGGGTTGCTAGAGTGACAGAAGCTTAAACCCTAGTTTATGCGTTGCTTCGTAAGGGGCTGATTTGGATCCATATGTTTCAGGCTATGGTTAGGTTTACCTTAATACTTCTTTTGTAGTTGCAGATGCTTGCATTAGAGGTTAATCATAAGTGGGAAGCTTGTCCAAGTAAGGATAGCACCCAAGCACTGGTCCACCCACATACCAAATTATCAAAGTACCGAACGCGAATCAGATGATCGTGATGAAAACTAGCTTGACGATAATTCCCATGTGTCCTCGGGAGCGCTTTCCTTTATATAAGAGTTTGTCCAGGCTTGTCTTTTGCTACAAAAGGATTGGGCCACCTTGCTGCACCTTATTTACTTTTACCTTTTGTCACTTGCTACCAATTACCTTATCACAAAACTATCTGCTACTTATAATTTTAGTGCTTGCAGAAAATACCTTACTGAAAACTGCCTATCATTTCCTTCTACTCCTCGTTGGGTTCGACACTCTTACTTATCGAAAGGACTACGATAGATCCCCTACACTTGTGGGTCATCAAGACTCTTTTCTGGCGTCGTTGCCGGGAGTGAAGCGCCTTTGGTAAGTGGAATTTGGTAAGGAAAAATTTATAGTGTGCTGAAATTTATTGTCACTTGTTACTATGGCTCAAAATCCTTTGAGGGGCTTGTTCGGGGTATCTTCACCCCGATCGGAAGAGCAAAGAGTTTCTCCTCAACCTACTGCACCTACTGAAAATGTTTGCTTTGAGATTCCTTCGGTTATGATAGAGAAACTGCTTGAAAATCCTTTTATAGAAGACGGAACATTGCATCCCGATTTACATCTAATCTATGTGGATGAAGTTTGTGGATTGTTTAAGCTTGCAGATATGCCCGAGGATGTTATCAAGAAGAAGGTCTTCCCTTTATCTTTGAAGGGAGATGCATTGACATGGTTTAGGCTATGTGATGATATGGGATCATGGAACTATAATCGTGTGAAGTTGGAATTTCATCAGAAGTTCTACCCTATGCACCAGGTTCATCGTGATCGTAATTATATTTATTATTTCTGGCCTTGCGAAGGAGAAAGCATCGCTCAAGCTTGGGGGAGGCTTAAGTCAATGTTATATTCATGCCCCAATCATGAGCTCTCAAGAAAAATGATCATTCAAAATTTTTATGCTCGTCTTTCTCTCAATAATCGCACCATGCTCGATAATTCTTGTTCTGGCTCTTTTATGATGAAGACTGTTGAATTCAAATGGGATTTATTGGAAAGAATTAAATGCAACTCTGAAGATTGGGATCCCGACGAAGGTAAGGAGTCAGGTATGACCCCTAAGTTTGATTGTGTTAAAGATTTTATGGATACCGATGTTTTTCGTGAGTTTAGCACTAAATATGGACTTGATGAGATAGTACCTTCTTTCTGTGAATCTTTTGCTGTTCATGTTGATCTCCCCAAGGAGAAGTGGTTTAAATACCACCCCCCTATTGAAGTAAAAGTAGTTGAACCTGTTAAAGTTGAAGAAAAGACTATCACTTATAATGTTGATCCTATTATTCCTACTGCTTATATTGAGAAACCACCTTTCCCTATTAGGATAAAGGATCATGCTCAAGCTTCAACTGTAGTTCGTAAAAGTAATACTAGAACACCTACACCCTCTGAGCAAATTAAAGTT
The DNA here is from genome assembly GCA_902687465.1 of Secale cereale. Classification (NCBI taxonomy): domain Eukaryota; kingdom Viridiplantae; phylum Streptophyta; class Magnoliopsida; order Poales; family Poaceae; genus Secale; species Secale cereale. The sequence continues at coordinate 826,041,317 of LR738711.1, read as the reverse complement.
GAACCTAGTGTTGTTATGGTTAAAGATCTCTTGGTAGAAGATTTAGATGGACATGTTATTTACCTCCAAGAAGAGTCTGCTAGAATAGCTAAACCCAATGCTAGGAACAAACATAGACCTATTGTGGGCTTGCCTGTTATCTCTGTTTAGATAGGAGATCATTGTTGTCATGCTTTATGTGACGTAGGTGCTAGTGCGAGTATTATCCCTCTTGATTTATATCGCGAAATTATGCATGATATTGCACCTGTTGAGTTAGAAGGGATTGATGTTACTATTAAGGTTGCTAATAGAGACACTATTTCACCAGTTGGGATTGTTAGAGATATTTAAGTCTTGTGTGGGAAGGTTAAATACCCTGCTGATTTTCTTGTTCTTAGTTCCCCACAAGATGAAATTTGTCCCATTATATTTGGTAGGCCCTTCTTGAATATTGTTAATGCCAAGATAGACTGCGTGAAAGATATTGTTACTGTGGGATTAGGGGATATGTCTCATGATTTTAACTTTGCTAAATTTCGTAGACAACCCCTTGAAAAGGAACCACCTAGTAAGGATGAAATTATTGGTCTTGCTTCTATTGTCGTGCCTCCTAATGATCCTTTAGAACAATACTTGCTAGACCATGAAAATGATATGCATATGAATGAGAGAAGGGAAATAGATGAAATATTCTTTAAACAGGGACTCGTATTGAAAAACAACTTGCCTGTTGAAATCCCAGGGGATCCTCCTCCACCCAAGGGTGATCCCGTGTTTGAACTTAAACCCTTGCCTGATAATCTTAAGTATGTTTATCTTGATAAAAGAAAATATATCATGTTATTATTAGTGCTAACCTTTCAGAGCAGGAAGAAGAAAAACTATTGAAAACTCTGAAGAAGCACCGTGCTGCTATTGGATATACTTTGGATGATCTTAAGGGCATTAGTCCCACTATATGCCAACACAAGATAAATTTGAAAGAAAATGGCAAACCAGTTATTGATCATCAGCGATGATCAAATCCTAAGATGAAAGAAGTGGTAAGGAAGGAAATAATAAAGATTCTAGAGGCAGGTATTATCTATCCAGTTGTTGATAGCCAGTGGGTAAGTCATGTCCATTGTGTCCCTAAGACAGGAGGTATGACTGTCATTCCTAATGATAAAGATGAATTGATCCCGCAAAGAATAGTTACAGGTTATAGGATGGTAATTGATTTCCGTAAGTTAAATAAAGCTACTAAGAAAGATCATTACCCCTTGCCTTTTATTGATCAAATGCTAGAAAAGTTATCCAAACATACTCATTTCTGCTTTCTAGATGGTTATTCTGGTTTCTCTCAAATACATGTGTCAAAGGGGGATCAAGAAAAGACCACTTTTACTTGTCCTTTCGGTACCTTTGCTTATAGACGTATGCCTTTTGGTTTATGTAATGCACCTGCTACCTTCCAAAGATGCATGATGGCTATATTCTATGATTTTTGTGAAAAGATTGTTGAGTTTTTCATGGATGATTTCTCCGTTTATGGAACTTCTTTTGATGATTGCTTAAGCAACCTTGATCGAGTTTTGCAGAGATGTGAAGACACTAATCTTGTCTTGAATTGGGAGAAGTGTCACTTTATGGTTAATGAAGGCACTGTCTTGGGACATAAAATTTCTGAAAGAGGTATTGAAGTTGACAAAGCTAAAGTTGATGCTATTGAAAAGATGCCATGCCCAAAGGACATCAAAGGTATACGAAGTTTCCTTGGTCACGCTGTTGTTTTATAGGAGGTTCATAAAGGACTTCTCCAAAATCTCCAGGCCTCTGACTAATCTCTTACAAAAATATATTCTATTTATCTTTGATGATGATTGTCTAGAAGCATTTGAAATACTTAAGAAAGCATTGATCTCTGCACCTATTGTCCAGCCTCCTGACTGGAATTTACCTTTTGAGATTATGTGTGATGCTAGTGATTATGCTATAGGTGTTGTTTTAGGGCAAAGAGTTGATAAGAAATTGAATGTTATCCAATATGCTAGTAATACTCTAGATAGTGCCCAAAGAAATTATGCTACTACTGAGAAAGAATTTTTAGCAGATGTATTTGCTTGTGATAAGTTTAGACCCTATATCGTTGATTCTAAAGTAACTATTCACACTGATCATGCTGCTATCAAATACCTTATGGAAAAGAAAGATGCTAAACCTAGACTTATTTGATGGGTTCTCTTGCTCCAAGAATTTGACTTGCATATTATTGATAGAAAGGGAGATGAGAACCTGCTTGATGGCTTCTCGCCCCTCGTTGGTTACCCCAAGTGGAAGGTTTGAGATGTAGCGTACGGCAAGTTTCCCTTGGCAAGATACCAAGGATCGAATCCCGTGACACTCCGAGGGCCAACAAGAAGGTGTCAACGCTAACGGCGCCAACTTAGCGGTTGACAGGACCTGCACACAGATACAAATAACTTCGCTCCCAACGAGTACAGAGAGGTTGTCAATCCCTCTGGCCTTGTCGTTTACAAAGGATCAAACACAAGAGATAATAGTGATATGTATGACTGCAACTAGGAAATAAGAACAGGAAGTAAATAGCGGGTGTGATCAGTGATGGTAATATGGACCGGGGTCCCATGATGTTCACTAGTGATGTCTCTCTCCCAAAATACGATAAAATAGCTCAGCCAGGTAAACAAATTACAGCTGGGCAATTGACAGGATTATGTGCGCAAACCAATGCTAACTATGCTGTAAAGAAAGGTAGAGGCTCAAAAGCATGGGCGGTACGCCAAGGCAAGTAGACCGAAATCTATCTGCATCTACTACTAATCATCCACCTTGAGATATCTATCCAGAACATCTCGCTGGTATTAAGTTGCGAGTCCCACCCAAAGTGTAAACTCAAAGCAACAGACAACTGCATTAAAAGAACTTTGCGTAAAGTAAACAATCCTTGCACCCGCAAGTACAAGCACCGTTGTTTTCCCCCTTGTGGCAACAACACATTCCCTAGACTCATGTTTCTGTCACTCAAGCTAGTCATCGAGGGGCATGAACCCACAATCAAGCATAACGTTCCCTCTTGGAGTTACTACCTACTACTCGGCCAAAGCAATAAATAGCAATGGAGAACATGCAAGAATTACTCAAGAACATAAATATAAAAGATGTGAATCAAATATATTACTCACACACAATCTGAACATAATCTCATAATCCATCGGATCCCAGCAAACTCAGCAGAGCAACAGCATAAAGATTACATATGTGCCTCGATCATGTAGGGCAGCTCACGAGGTCTAATCGATGAAGAACAAAGAGGGGAGGAGAACATCACATAGCTACTGGTCATGGACCCATGGTCCAAGGGAGACTACTCACAACTCATCCGGGAAGCGTCCATGGTGGTGGAGAAGCTCCCGGTGGTGGTTCGCCCCTCCGGCAGGGTGCCGGGAAGAGTTCTCCTGGTGCTCCCGATCTTGGAAGCGCGGCGGCGGCGGAACAGAGACGAGATCGCGAAAAAGGGTTCCGTCCCCGAGGGTTTCGGGACGCGAGCAATATATACGCAAAAGGGGGTCACCAGAGGCGGAGGTGGGGCCCCAGGCGCCCCCCTGGCGCGGCCAGGGGGGCCGCACCGGGTGGCCGCCTGGGCCACCCCAGGCTCCCCTCTGGCCCTGCCTTGGTTTTTCTCGAAGCTCCCGATACGCTGATTTTTCCTGTATTTTTCCCGGAATTTTTAGGGCACTTTTAATATGGGGGAAACCTGAAATAGAAAAACAACAGAAAACAGGAACTGGCACTGTGGTGCACAGAGTTAATAGGTTAGTCCAAATATGATTAAAAGTGTATGGAAGTGCATAAATATCATAGCAATATCACACAAAAGAGGCATGGAGCAAGCAGAAATTATAGATACGTTTTGGACGTATCAACATCCCCAAGCTTAATTCCTGCTCGCCCTCGAGTAGGTAAATGATAACAAGCATAATTTCTGTGGTGACATGCTATTAACCATATAAGAACTTTTAAGTAAAGCAATCAAGGCATGTAATTCAATTCAAGTCATAACAAGCAAGAGTCTATATTAGCATTGTAATAAGTAACATAAGAACATAAAGGTGCAAGAGCTCTCGCTGTCCGTGACTCGAATGTCTCCAAATGGTGTTTGCGTGCAAGAAAGGGGATAGGGATATATGAGAGAGTAAAACATATTTTTTGTATTGTTGAGAACTTAATCTACTAAAGTTTCAAACTTGGTCTTCTTTGGAATCTTATCTTGACTCATCCCCAGACCGTCAGCCAGGTACAAGTCAAAATGATCCACTCCCTTTCGATATTTTGAGCACTCATGCAATGGATGAGCGTAAGGAAGAAAGTCGACACTTAGGATGGCAAAGAGATAAAGATGATAGAGGGGGAAGACAAAAAAGGTGTGAAAGGCTCACATCAATGAGGACAATCATCGGCGAGAGAAAGCCAAATGATAGATATGATGTGAGGAGTAGGGATTGCCATGCAACAGATGCACATATGAGCTAAGGTAAGCTCTCCAATGGAACTAGTGGGGGTGCATCCAACTTGCTTGCTCAAGAAGACCTAGAGCTCTTTTGAGGAGGCTCATCATTGGAATATACAAGCCAAGTTCTATAGTGTAAAGGTCCCCACATAGCTATATGCATGAATGATAATCTCGATGGAGCACAAGGTATAAGATGGAGTACGAGTGTGGATCTCTCAAAAGGAAATAGTAGTGTGCCCCCTTCTCTCTTTTTATTTCTTTTTCTCTTTTTTCTATATTTTTTTTATTTTTTTTGTGGCCTCAATGGCTCTTTCTATTTATCTCTCATTTGTCCTCTTTGGGATCTTTTGATTTTGTCCTCTTTGGGATCTTTTGATTTGTCCTCTTTGGGATCTTTTCCTCACTTTAGGGGCAACACTCTATGTATTACAAGAAGCATAGAAGATCTTTCACACTTTACAAAAGTACTCAACATAAAGAAAATGAAACTATCATGATGTATGCAAATGTATGCCTCTGCCAGTGTAGCAGGATATGCAATGATACTAGCGCGTCATGTAGCAATGATTAGGGCAAGGCCCAACTAGCATGCGGCTCATCGATCAAGCAAAAAGCATGTATGACATGAAGATCAAGTCATGAGAAGATGGATGTTGCATGGCAATGTATCTCGGAAAGGCTATGGAAATGCCTTAATAGGTAGGTATGGTGGCTGTTTTGAGGAAGGATATAATGAGGCTTATGATGACAGAGCGTATCATGCCAAGGATTTGGATGCACCGGCGAAGTATGCGCCAACTCTCGAGGTGAGAAAGGGCAATGCACAGTACCGAAGAGGCTAGAAAAATATGGTTAGGTGGAAGTGTCAACCTTCGAATACTCACATTAGTCCGAAGAACTCATGCACTTATTATCGGTAACTGTCAATCTAATTAGGAGGTTCACAAAGAGACAAGTACCCCGAGGAGGTGTGTATGGGGGTTTGGTTACCCTTGCGCATCCTCGACCCATGGTACGTGAGTGTACTCTAATATTCGATCCCTCCAAAGATTAGTGATCCATTTAGTAGCTAAAGTTCTCAACTATTTTGTAGGTTTTCGAAAATAAACATGGATTGCCCAAAATACGACATCTATCACTAATAGGCTAAAGCTCTTGACACCAAAAGTTCAGACATTACTCATGGCAATACCTCAAAACTATTGCAAGTTACTACTAAAATTAAATAGCAACCTCAATTACCTACTTTAAGTTAAGACACACAACTCAGTGCAACAGACAAACTCTCTTAACAAGATAAACATGAAAACTCAAGAGAGTTTAGCAACCAACTAAACAAAAGCTCTTTAAAAAGAAAAGCATGAAAACTAAGAGCTAAACATGACAGTAGCTATTGAAAGACAAAGAACATACACAGCAAAGATAAGCATGAAAATCCTATGTTGTGTTCTAGGTTGAAGTGGAGCGTGTTTCTCTCCCACACAAAGAAAGCTGGGTTCTAACTCGTTATGAACAGCAAGCAAAGCTAAAGAAAACTAAAAAGGAAACTAAGAGCAAGACGCTCCAAGCATAGCACATAACGCATGAAGTGATTAAAATATAGTGGAACGAAAGACGAACTGATAATTGTTGATGGAGAAGGGGATGCACGGGGGGCATCCCCAAGCTTAGACGCTTGAGTCTTCTTGAATATTTCTTGAGGGTGCACGGGGGCATCCCCAAGCGTGAGCGTTTGACCCTCCTGAATCTTTTTATCATCTTCCCTCGCACACTTGAAAACTCCCTTCATACATAACTCATCATAATCTGATTAGCGAGGTTAGTACCCATAATAAAATAACTTTTCCCTGCTGGAAATAAGGATAATCTCGAAGAGCTACTGTTTCTCAAGATTGCCAAAAGGTTTTTGCAAAGAAAAAGCAAGCTTAAGGTTTGCAAAACGAAGAAAAGGCAAAACAGGACAGAATCTGTGAAAAACAGACCAGCAGGTAGTAAATAATTTTTTCGGGGCACTTCTGCAACTCAAATCGAAAAACTCAGAACATACGCCCGAAAGCCAATTGTATAGAGCACGCTGTCAAAAAAATTCAGACCAAAAAGATGATCTGGTGATTTTATACCAATTTTTCTGTCCAAGGACAGAATCTGTTTTCTGGACTGCATGTCACAACTTTTGAACTTTCTTGCAATCGGAGGCTAAACTTGGCACACAGCTGAAAAGAAAAGATACAATGATGATGCTACCGTAGTAACAAACATCAAGACACAACAAAAGCAAAATAAAACCTAATTCGTTGTGGGCTGCCTCCCAAAAGTGCTTTCTTTTATGCCTTTAAGCTAGGCATGATGCAAAAAGAGAGGATCAAGTTTTATCAAGAGTAAGAGAATAGCTAGCCCGTGTAACGGACTCAAAAGGTAACTTAATCTTCTTTCTAGAAAAGTGTTCCATCCCATTCTTGAGAGGGAATTGGAATTTTATATTACCCTCTTTCATGTCAATGATAGCACCAACGGTGCGAAGAAAAGGACGTCCCAAAATAATTGGACAAGAAGGTTCACATTCAATATCCATAATAGTAAAATCAACGGGAACATAATTGTCATTGACAATGATAAGAACATCGTCGATCTTCCCCAAAGGTTTCTTTACGGAAGAATCAACAAGACGAACACCAAAAGAACAAGGATCAAAAGGTTTCAATTTAAGCATATCATACATTCTTTTGGGCATAACGGAGGTACTAGCTCCAACATCACATAAAGCATAGCAAGAGAAGTTATTCAACTTAATTTTAATCATAGGATCCCAACCATCTTCTAGCTTTCTAGGTATGGAGGCTTCTACCCTAAGCTTCTCCTCCCTAGCTTTGATGAGAGCATTAGTGATATGCTCCGTGAAGGCAAGATTGAGCGTGCTAGTGTGGGGATCTCTAGACATCTTGTGAAGAAAACCAATGACTTCACAAAGGGTGCAATTATCAAAATCAAGGTCACTACTATCAAGTAAAGTGGTAGTGGTGTCCTTTAGGCTCACTTGTTTGGTAGCTTCTATGGTCATAGGAGTTTCTAGGGTGGAGGTCATAGCATCACCATTAATAGGTCCAATGGGACCAGGAGTGCATTGGGTGCTAAGAGTTTGGATATCCTCAACAACTTGGATAGTAGCAACAGTGTGGTGGGTAGGAAGGCTCTTAATTCTATCTTCTTCCTCCTTTTCTCTAGCCCATCTCTCTTTAAGTTTAGCCATCATCCTAATGTTTTCATTAATTTGCACTTGAATAGCATTCATAGGAGTGGTCTTCCTCTCCTCAAGAGGGGAAGTTCTAATTTTAAGCAATTCTACCTCATGGGCTAAATTGTCTACCTTCGAAGAGAGATTATCTAGTTTGTTTAGTTTTTCTTCTACACTCTTATTGAAGGCTTTTTGGGTAGTGATAAAGTCTTTAAGCATAATCTCTAGTTCAGAAGTGGAGTTCTTGGTGTTAGGATAAGCATTGTTGTTCCCATAGGAATTAGAGGGGAACAGTCTAGGGTTGCTACCAAAATTACTCCTATAAGCATTGTTATTGAAATTGTTTCTAGAGATAAAGTTCACATCTACTTTATCTCGAGCAATCAAAGAATTTAAAGGAACATCATGAGGATCAATAGAAGATTGCTTGGAAAATAGAGACATGATCAAGTCAACTTTTTCATTTAGGGAGGAAATCTCCTCGACAGAGTTTACCTTCCTACCTGTTGGAGCGCGTTCGGTGTGCCATTGGGAATAATTGTTCATCATCTCATCGAGAAGATTCGTGGCAGCACCAAGTGTAGTTGACATAAAGGTTCCTCTCGCGGCCGAATCTAACAAGTTTCGCGAGGTAAAGTTCAAGCCTGCATAAAAAGTTTGGATAACCATCCAAGTAGTCAAACCATGAGTAGGGCAGTTCTTGACAAGAGATTTCATGCGTTCCCAAGCTTGGGCAACGTGTTCATTATCCAATTGTTTAAAATTCATTATGTTACTCCTTAGTTGGATAATTTTAGCAGGGGGATAGTATTTCCCAATAAAGGCATCCTTGCACTTGTCCCAAGAATCTATACTATTCCTAGGCAAGGATTGAAACCAGATTTTAGCTCCTCCTCTCAAGGAGAAAGGAAAAAGCTTAAGCTTAACAATATCACCATCTATTTCTCGGTACTTTTGCATATCACAGAGTTTAACAAAATTATTTAAGTGCAAAGCAGCATCATCTCCAGCACCGGAGAATTGATCTTTCATAACTAGGTTCAGTAAAGCAGGTTTAATCTCATAAGAGGGTGCTGAAGTGGCAGGTGTAGTAATAGGCATGCAGATAAAGTCATTGTTGTTATGACTAGTGAAGTCACACAACTTGGTGTTCTCGGTGGAACCCATAGCAGCAGCAAGCAAGATAACTATTTTTGTGATTTTTGGTAAGGGACACTAAAGCAAAAACTGAAAGGTAAACTAACAAGACTAAAAAGCAAAGATAAAAGATAGCGTGCAACTCCCCTATCTTGAAGAGTGGAGTCCCCGGCAACGGCGCCAGAAACTTTTGCTTGATGGCTTCTCGCCCCTCGTTGGTTACCCCAAGTGGAAGGTTTGAGATGTAGCGTACGGCAAGTTTCCCTTGGCAAGATACCAAGGATCGAATCCCGTGAGACTCCGAGGGCCAACAAGAAGGTGTCAACGCTAACGGCGCCAACTTAGCGGTTGACAGGACCTGCACACAGATACAAATAACTTTGCTCCCAACGAGTACAGAGAGGTTGTCAATCCCTCCGGCCTTGTCGTTTACAACGGATCAAACACAAGAGATAATAGTGATAGGTATGACTACAACTAGGAAATAAGAACAGGAAGTAAATAGCGGGTGTGATCAGTGATGGTAATATGGACCGGGGTCCCATGATGTTCACTAGTGATGTCTCTCTCCCAAAAGACGATAAAACAGCTCAGCGAGGTAAACAAATTACAGCTGGGCAATTGACAGGATTATGTGCGCAAACCAATGCTAACTATGCTGTAAAGAAAGGTAGATGCTCAAAAGCATGGGCGGTACGCTAAGGCAAGTAGACCGAAATCCATCTGCATCTACTACTAATCATCCACCTTGAGATATTTATCCAGAACATCTCGCTGGTATTAAGTTGCGAGTCCCACCCAAAGTGTAAACTCAAAGCAACAGACAATTGCATTAAAAGAACTTTGCGTAAAGTAAACAATCCTTGCACCCGCAAGTACAAGCACCGTTGTTTTCCCCCTTGTGGCAACAGCACATCCCCTAGACTCATGTTTCTATCACTCAAGCTAGTCATCGAGGGGCATGAACCCACAATCAAGCATAACGTTCCCTCTTGGAGTTACTACCTACTACTCGGCCAAAGCAATAAATAGCAACGGAGAACATGCAAGAATTACTCAAGAACATAAATATAAAAGAGGTGAATCAAATATATTACTCACACACAATCTGAACATAATCTCATAATCCACCGGATCCCAGCAAACTCGGCAGAGCAATAGCATAAAGATTACATATGTGCCTCGATCATGTAGGGCAGCTCACGTGGTCTAATCGATGAAGAACAAAGAGGGGAGGAGAACATCACATAGCTACTGGTCATGGACCCATGGTCCAAGGGAGACTACTCACAACTCATCCGAGAAGCGTCCATGGTGGTGGAGAAGCTCCCGGTGGTGGTTCTCCCCTCCGGCAGGGTGCCGGGAAGAGTTCTCCTGGTGCTCCCGATCTTGGAAGCGCGACGGCGGCGGAACAGAGACGAGATCGCGAAAAAGGGTTCCGTCCCCAGGGTTTCGGGACACGAGCAATATATATGCAAAGGGGGGTCACCAGAGGCGGAGGTGGGGCCCCAGGCGCCCCCCTGGCACGGCCAGGGGTGGGGCCGCGCCGGGTGGCCGCCTGGGCCACCCCAGGCTCCCCTCTGGCCCTGCCTTGGTTTTTCTGGAAGCTCCCGATACGCTGATTTTTCCTGTATTTTTCCCGGAATTTTTAGGGCACTTTTAATATGGGGGAAACCTGAAATAGAAAAACAGCAGAAAACAGGAACTGGCACTGTGGTGCACTGAGTTAATAGGTTAGTCCAAATATGATCAAAAGTGTATGGAAGTGCATAAATATCATAGCAATATCACACAAAAGAGGCATGGAGCAAGCAGGAATTATAGATACGTTTTGGACGTATCAGAACCCCATTGCAGACAACTTGTCTAGGTTAGAAAATGTACTTGATGACCCACAACCTATTGATGATAGCTTTCCTGATGAACAACTAGCTGTCATAAATACTTCTCGTACTGCTCCATGGTATGCTGATTATGCTAATTATATTGTTGCAAGTTTATACCTCCTAGCTTCACATACCAGCAAAAGAAAAAGTTCTTCTATGATTTGAGACATTATTTCTGGGATGACCCACATCTTTATAAAGAAGGAGTAGATGGTATTATTAGATGTTGTGTACCTGAGCATGAATAGGAACATATCCTACGCAAGTGCTACTCCGAAGCTTATGGAGGACACCATGCGGGAGATAGAACTGCACACAAGGTATTGCAATCCGGTTTTTATTAGCCTACTCTCTTCAAGTATGCTTGTAAGTTTGTCTTATCCTGTGATGAATGTCAAAGAATTGGTAATATCAGTAGACGTCAAGAAATGCCTATGAATTATTCACTTGTTATTAAACCATTTGATGTTTGGGGCTTTGATTATATGGGACCGTTTCCTGCCTCTAATGGGTACACACATATTTTAGTTGTTGTTGATTACGTTACTAAGTGGGTAGAAGCTATTCCAACTAGTAGTGCTGATCACAACACCTCTATTAAGATGCTTAAAGAAGTTATTTTCCCGAGGTTTGGAGTCCCTAGATACTTAATGACTGATGGTGGTTCACACTTTATTCATGGTGCTTTCCGTAAGATGCTTGCAAAATATGATGGCTACCATAGAATTGCATCCCCGTATCACCCACAGACTAGAGGTCAAGTAGAACTAAGTAATAGGGAGTTGAAATTAATTTTGCAAAAGACAGTTAATAGGTTTAGGAAGAATTGGTCCAAGAAACTCGATGATGCATTATGGGCCTATAGAACTGCATACAAAAATCCTATGGGTATGTCTCCATATAAGATGGTTTACGGAAAAGCTTATCACTTACCTCTTGAGCTAGAACATAAGGCATATAGGGATATTAAAGAGCTCAATTATGATTTCAAACTTGCCGGTGAAAAGAGGTTATTTGACATTAGCTTCCTTGATGAATGGAGAACCCAGGCCTATGAGAATGCCAGGCTGTTTAAAGAAAAAGTTAAAAGATGGCATGATAAAAGGATACAAAAGCGTGAGTTTAACGTAGGTGATTATGTCTTTCTATTCAACTCTCGTTTAAGATTTTTTGCAGGAAAACTTCTCTCCAAGTGGGAAGGACCTTACGTTATCGAGGAGGTCTATCGTTTCGGTGCCATAAAAATCAACAACTTCGAAGGCACAAATCCGAAGTTGGTGAACTGTCAAAGAATCAAACATTATATTTCAGGTAATCCTATAAATTTTGAAACCAATGTTATCGAAACCATAACCCCGGAGGAATACATAAGGGACACTTTCCAGAACGATTCAGTCTCCGAAAAGGAAGAGGTATGTGATACGGTAAGTAAACCGACTCCAAAACAGCTCTGAAGGCAATTTTTCTCCATTTTGGAATATTTAGAAAAATAGAAAAATAAGTAGCAGTCCGGAAGAGACACGAGGCGTCCACGAGGGTGGAGGGCGCGCCCCCCTGCCCAGGGCGCACCCCCTGCCTCGTGGGCACCCCGTGTGCCTCCCGGACTCCGTTTTCTTATGGCTTACTCCTTTTGGTCGGTCAAAATTCATTATATATACCCCCGAAGGTTTTGAGCTCTGTATCATGCAAAAATCCTATGTTCTTGTTTTCGAGCTATTTTTTGCTAGGGTTTGCAAAGTCAGGCATCATGTCGTCTCCCTCCTCCAACAACGAAGGCAACGATGCTTGGCTAATGAAGATAGATCTGAAGAGGGAAGGACCCGAGGAGATCCACAAGGAGAAGAAGATCAAGATGGAGGTGGAAGATCCGGCTCCGGCGTCGGGAGAAAAAGACACCCCTAAATCTCTTCCTAATCTCTTTACCTCAATTGAGATTGAAGCTTTCAGGATGATTGAGTTAACTCAAATTTGAAACAAGCATCTCACAAGTGAAAATATTTTGTTGAAAGATTAGTGTTGAGTCAAGGGCTTGATTTCCTCACTTGGGTCATGATAAAAAGAAACAAAATTTGAAAAGTATCTAAGAGATTATATTAATCTTGTGGGAAGTAATGACTTCACATATAAGAGTATGATAAATAAAAGTTGCTGGGAGTTGACAAACATAGTTTTGGTCATCGTTGCAATTAATAGGAAGTAATGAAAGAAAGAGGGGCTTCACATACAAATACACTATCTTGGACATCTTTTATGATTGTGAACACTCATTAAAGTATGACATGCTAAAGAGTTGATGTTGGACAAGGAAGACAACATAATGGGTTATGTCTTCTTATATCCGAAATAAAGTATATTGTCATGGATCATCCAACATGTTGAGTTTGCCTTTCCCCCTCATGCTAGCCAAAACTCCTCGCACTAAGTAGAGATACTACTTGTGCTTCCATATATCCTTAAACCCAGTTTTGCCATGAGAGTCCACCATACCTACCTATGGATTGAGAAAGATCCTTCCAAGTAAGTTGTCATGTTGCAAACTCGCTAAAATATGTATGATTTATTAGTGTGGGAGAAATTAGCTTTATACGATCTTGTGATATGGAAGTAATAAAAGCGACGGACTGCATAATAAAGGTCCTTATCACAAGTGGCAATATAAAGTGATGTTCTTCTATGCTAAGACTTTGTGCATCCAACTATAAAAACACATGACAACCTTTGCTTCCCTCTGCGAAGGGCCTATCTATTATTCTTGCCTTATAAGAGTCAAGGTGAAATTCACCTTTCCTTTTTACATTTTATCCTTTGGCAAGCACATTGTGTTGGAAAGATCCAGACATATATACCCACTTGGATGTAAGTTTTCATGATCTATTACTGTTGACATTACCCTTGAGGTAAAAGGTTGGGAGGCAACACCATAAGCCCCTATCTTTCTCTGTGTCCGATTAAAACTCCATAACCATAAGTATTGCATGAGTGTGAGCAATTGTGAAAGACTATATGATAGTTGAGTATGTAGGCTTGCTGAAAAGCTCTTATTTTGACTCTTTCCGATGTTACGATAAATTGCAATTGCTTCAATGACCGAGATCAAAGTTTGTTAGTTTCCAATGAAGTTTATGATTCATACTTGATATTGTGGATGAATTGTTACTTTAGCATAAGAATCATATGACAATATATATATATATATATATATATATATATATATATATATATATATATATATGTGTGTGTTGCTGTTATGAGAATTATCATGATGCCCTCATGTCCGTATTTTGTTTTTATCGACACCTCTATCTCCAAACATGTGGACATATTTTTCGATATCGGCTTTCGCTTGAGCACAAGCGAGGTCTAAGCTTGGGGGAGTTGATACGTCCATTTTGCATCATGCTTATCTGTTGATATTTATTGCACTCTGGGCTGTTATTACATGTTTTGTCACAATACTTATGCCTTTTCTCTCTTATTTTACAAGGTTTACATGAAGAGGGAGAATGCCGACAGCTGGAATTCTGGGCTGGAAAAGGAGCAAACTCTGGAAACCTATTCTGCACAACTTAAAAAGCCCCGAAACTCAACAGAACTTCATTTTAGAAAATATAAAAAATATCTGGCGAAAGAAGTTCACGAGGGGGGCCACCGGCTGTCCACAAGGGTGGGGGCGCGCCCCGCTGCCCAGGGCGCGCCCCCTGTCTCGTGGGCCCCCAAAGGCCCCCCGATGCCCATCTTCTCCTATATGAGGTGTTTTGACCTGGAAAAATCATAAGGAGGCTTTCAAGACCAGACGCCGCCGTCTCGAGGCGGAACCGAGGCGGAAACCAATCTAGGGCTCCGGCAAAGCTGTTCTGCCGGGGATACTTCCCTTCGGGAGGGGGAAATCGTCACTGTCGTCATCACCAACAAACTCTCCCATCTTGGGGAGGGCTATCTTCATCAACATCTTCACCAGCACCATCTCCTCTCAAACCCTAGTTCATCTCTTGTATCCAATCTTTGTACCCAAACCTCAGATTGGTACCTGTGGGTTGCTAGTAGTGTTGATTACTCTTTGTAGTTGATGCTAGTTGGTTTATTTGGTGGAAGATCATATGTTCAGATCCATTATGCATATTAATACCCCTCTGATCATGAACCATATTATGTCTTGGGAGTGGTTACTTTTGTTCTTGAGGACATGGGAGAAGTCTTGCTATTAGTAGTCATGTGAATTTGGTCTTCGTTCGATATTTTGATGAGATGTATGTTGTCTCTCCTCTAGTGGTGTCATGTGAACGTCGACTACATGACACCTCACCATTATTTGGGCCTAGAGGAAGGAATTGGGAAGTAATAAGTAGATGATGGGTTGCTAGAGTGACAGAAGCTTAAACCCTAGTTTATGCGTTGCTTCGTAAGGGGCTGATTTGGATCCATATATTTCAGGCTATGGTTAGGTTTACCTTAATACTTCTTTTGTAGTTGCAGATGCTTGCATTAGAGGTTAATCACAAGTGGGAGGCTTGTCCAAGTAAGGATAGCACCCAAGCACCGTTTCACCCACATACCAAATTATCAAAGTACCGAATGCGAATCAGATGATCATGATGAAAACTAGCTTGACGATAATTCTCATGTGTCCTCGGGAGCGCTTTCCTTTATATAAGAGTTTGTACAGGCTTGTCCTTTGCTACAAAAAGGATTGGGCCACCTTGCTGCACCTTATTTACTTTTACATTTTGTCACTTGCTACCAATTACCTTATCACAAAACTATCTGCTACTTATAATTTCAGTGCTTGCAGAAAATACCTTACTGAAAACTGCCTATCATTTCCTTCTGCTCCTTGTTGGGTTCGACACTCTTACTTACCGAAAGGACTACGATAGATCCCCTACACTTGTGGGTCATCATGTGGTAGCATTATAAGATGATCCCTTACAAAATTTCAAGGTACAAGTGTTCTCCCTGAGTATGCACCGTTGAGAAAGTTCGTCATGCCGAGACACCACGTGATGATCGGGTGTGATAAGCTCTACGTTCACATACAACGGGTGCAAGCCAGTTTTGCGCACGCAGAATACTCGGGTTAAACTTGACGAGCCTAGCATGTACAGGCATGGCCTCGGAACACAGGAGACCGAAAGGTCAAGCGTGAATCATATAGTAGATATGATCAACATAAGATGTTCCCATTGAAAACTACTCCATCTCATGTGATGATCGGGCATGGTTTAGTTGATTTAGATCACGTGATCATTTAGATGACTAGAGGGATGTCTATCTAAGTGGGAGTTCTTTATTAATATGATTAATTGAACTTTAACTTATCATGAACTTAGTCCTGGTAGTATTAGCATATCTATGTTGTAGATCAATAGCTCGCGATGTAGCTCCCCGTTAATTTTTTATATGTTCCTAGAGAAATATAAGTTGAAAGATGTTAGTAGCAATGATGCGGACTAGGTCCGTGATCTGAGGATTATCCTCATTGCTGCACATAAGTATTATGTCCTTGATGCACCGCTAGGTGACATATCTATTGCAGGAGCAGATGTAGACGTTATGAACGTTTGACAAGCTCGGTATGATGACTACTTGATAGTTTAGTGCGCCATGCTTTATGGCTTATAACCGAGACTTCAAAAACATTTTGAACGCCACGGAGCATATGAGATGTTCCAAGAGTTGAAATTAGTATTTCATACTCATGCCCGTGTCGAGAGGTATAAGACCTCTAACAGTATTTTGCCTACAAGATGGAGGAGAATAACTCAACCAGTGAGCATGTGCTCAGATTGTCTCGGTACTACAATTACTTGAATCAAGTTGGAGTTAATCTTCTAGGTAATCTAGTAATTGACAAAGTTCTCTAGTCACTATCACCAAGTTAGTAGAGCTTTGTGATGAACTATAATATGCAAGGGATGATGAAAGTAATTCCCGAGCTCTTCGCGATGCTGAAATCGGCGAAGGTAGAAATCAAGAAAGAGCATCAAGTGTTGATGGTTAACAAGACCACTTGTTTCAAGTAAAGGGCAAAGGGATAGAAGGGGAACTTCAAGAAGAATGACAAGCAAGTTGTCACTCCCATGAAGAAACCCAAAGCTAAACTCAAGCTTGAAACTAAGTGCTTCTACTGCAAAGGAAATGGTTACTGGAAGTGGAATTGCCCTAGATACTTGGTGGATAAGAAGGATGGCAAAGTGAACAAAGGTATATTTGATATACAGATTATTGTTGTGTACTTTACTAGTGTTCATAGCAACCCTTGGGTATTTGATACCGGTTCAGTTGCTAAAATTAGTAACTCGAATAGAGAGTTGCAGAATGAACATAGACTAGTTAAAGGTGAAGTGACGATGTGTGTTGGAAGTGGTTCCAAGATTGATATGATCATCATCGCACACTCCCTATACTTTTGGGATTAGTGTAGAACCTAAATAAATGTTATTTGGCATTTGAGTTGAGCATGAATATGATTTGATCATGTTTGTTGCAATACGGTTATTCATTTAAAGTCATAGAATAATTGTTATTCTGCTTACATGAATAAAGCCTTCGATGGTCATACACCCAATGAAAATAGTTTGTTGGATCTCGATCGTAGTGATACACATATTCATAATAATGAAGCCAAAAGATGCAAGGTTAATGATGATAGTGCAACTTATTTGTGGCACTGCCGTTTAGGACATATTGGTGTAAAGCGCATGAAGAAACTCCATAGTGATGGACTTTTGGAATCACTTGATTATGAATCACTTGGTGCTTGCGAACCATGCCTCATGGGCAAGATGACTAAAACTCCGTTCTCCGGAACAATGGAGCGAGCAACTGATTTATTGGAAATCATACTGATGTATGTGGACCGATGAGTGTTGAGGCTCGCGGCGAGTATCATTATTTTTTAACCTTCGCTGATGATTTGAGTAGATATGGTTATATCTACTTAATGAAACACAAGTCTGAAACATTTGAAAAGTTCAAAGAATTTCAGAGTGAAGTAGAGAACCATTGTAACAAGAAAATAAAGTTTCTACGATCTGATCGTGGAGGCAAATATTTGAGTTACGAGTTTGGTCTTCATTTGAAACAATATGGAACAGTTTCATAACTCGCGCCACCCGGAACACCACAGCGTAATGGTGTGTCCGAACGTTGTAACCGTACTTTATTAGATATGGTGCGATCTATGATGTCTCTTCTGATTTACCACTATCGTTTGGATTATGCATCAGAGACAGCTGCATTCACGTTAAATAGGGCAACATCTAAATCCGTTGAGACGACGCCTTATGAACTGTGGTTTGGCAAGAAACCAAAGTTGTCGTTTCTTAAAGTTTGGGGCTGCGATGCTTATGTGAAAAAGCTTCAACCTGATAAGCTCGAACCCAAGTCGGAGAAATGTGTCTTCATAGGATACCCAAATGAGACTGTTGGGTACACCTTCTATCACAGATCCGAAGGCAAGATATTCATTGCTAAGAATGGATCCTTCCTAGAGAAGGATTTTCGTAGATCAACCAGAGTACGTTCCGCGCCAGAGTGGTACGGCAACCCGGTTCTGGAAGTCATGTTACTAGGCCATGATGAACCTACGAAATATGAGGAAGCGATGATGAGCCCAGATTCCGCAAAATGGCTTGAGGCCATGAAATCTGAGATGGGATCCATGTATGAGAACAAAGTGTGGAATTTGGTTGACTTGCCCGATGATCGGCAAGCTATCAAAAATAAATGGATCTTCAAGAGGAAGACCGGCGCTGACGGTAATGTTACTATTTACAAAGCTCCACTTGTTGCGAAAGTTTTTCGACAAGTTCAAGGAGTTGACTACAATGAGACTTTCTCACCCGTAGTGATGCTTAAGTATGCCCGAATCATGTTAGCAATTGCCGCATTTTATGAAATTTGGCAAATGGATAACAAAACTGCGTTCTTTAATGGATTTATTAAAGAAGAGTTGTACATGATGCAACCAGAAGGTTTTGTCAATCCTAAAGGTGCTAGCAAAATGTGCAAGCTCCAGCGATCCATCTATGGACTGGTGCAAGCATCTCGGAGTTGGAATATACGCTTTGATAAGTTGATCAAAGCATATAGTTTTATACAGACTTGCGGTGAAGCCTGTATTTACAAGAAAGTGAGTGGGAGCACTACAGCCTTTCTGATAAGTATATGTGAATGACATATTGTCGATCGAAAATGATGTAGAATTTTCTGGAAAGCATAAAGGAGTGTTTGAATGGAGTTTTTCAAAGAAAGACCTCGGTGAAGCTGCTTACATAGTGGGCATCAAGATCTATAGAGATAGATCAAGACGCTTGATAAGTTTTTTCAATGAGTACATACCTTGACAAGTTTTTTGAAGTAGTTCAAAATGGAACAGTCAAAGAAAGAGTTCTTGCCTGTGTTGCAAGGTATGAAGTTGAGTAAGACTCAAAACCCGACCACGGCAGAAGATACAGAAAGAATGAAAGTCATTCCCTATGCCTCAGCCATAGGCTCTTTGAAGTATGTCATGTTGTGTACCAAACATGTTGTGTACCTTGCCATGAGTTTGGCAAGGAGGTACAAAAGTGATCCGGGAGTAGATCACTAGACAGCGGTCAAAATTATCCTTAGTTACTGGATGACTAAGGAAATATTTCTCGGTTATGGAGGTGATAAAGAGTTCGTCATAAAGAGTTACGTTGATGCAAGCTTTGACACCGATCTAGATGACTCTGAGTCTCGATCTGGATACATATTGAAAGTAGGAGCATTTAGCTAGAGTAGCTCAGTGCAGAGCATTGTAGACATAGAAATTTGCAAAATACATACGGATCTGAATGTGGCGGACCCATTGACTAAACCTCTCTCACAAGCAAAACATGATCACACCTTAGTACTCTTTGGGTGTTAATCACATGGCGATGTGAACTAGATTACTGACTCTAGTAAACCTTTTTTGGGTATTGGTCACATGACGATGTGAACTATAAAGTATTAAGTCACATGGTGATATGAACTACTGGTGTTAATCACATGGTGATGTGATCTAGATTATTGACTCTAGTGCAAGTGGGAGACTGTAGGAAATATGCCCTAGAGGCAATAATAAAGTTATTATTTATTTCCTTATATCATGATAAATGTTTATTATTCATGCTAGAATTGTATTAACCGGAAACTTAGTACATGTGTGAATACATAGACAAAACAGAGTGTCCCTAGTATGCCTCTACTAGACTAGCTCATTGATCAAAGATGGTTATGTTTCCTAGCCATAGACATGAGTTGTCATTTGATCAACGGGATCACATCATTAGGAGAATGATGTGATGGACAAGACCCGTCCGTTAGCTTAGCACTATGATCGTTTAGTTTTACTGCTATTGCTTTCTTCATGACTTATACATGTTCCAATGACTATGAGATTATGCAACTCCCGAATACCGGAGGAACACCTTGTGTGTTATCAAACGTCACAACGTAACTGTGTGATTATAAAGATGCTCTACAGGTGTCTCCGAAGATGTTCGTGGTGTTGGCATAGATCAAGAATAGGATTTGTCACTCCGAGTGTCGGAGAGGTATCTCTGGGCCCTCTCGGTAATACACATCATAATAAGCCTTGCAAGCAAATGACTAATTAGTTAGTCACGAGAGGATGTATTACGGAACGAGTAAAGAGACTTGCTGGTAACGAGATTAACTAGGTATGGTGATACCGACGATCGAATCTCGGGCAAGTAACATACCGATGACAAAGGGAACAACGTATGTTGTTATGCGGTTTGACCGATAAAGATCTTCGTAGAATATGTAGGAGCCAATATGAGCATCCAGGTTCCACTATTGGTTATTGACCGGAGATGAGTCTCGGTCATGTCTACATAGTTCTCGAACCCGTAGGGTCCGCACTGTAATGCCCAGGATGGGACTATACCTCCTACGTGTCGAGGCACGACTTAAAGGTATAAGCCCATCCTAGAATGATCTCAAGTTTGGTATCTTTGCACGACTCATTTAAAAGAGGGATTAAATTGCAAAAGGAGATAGTTGGCTTACACTCGCCACTTCACACAATACATTACATAAGCAGAACATCATTCAAAACATCACAACCCATCTAAGGGCAAGATCCAAAAGAAAGATACCAAAACAACATAAAGCCACAGGTCAGGATCGAATCCTAGTAGAAACCACTACTGATCGTCGAAAACGTCACAAGCATACGGCCAAACTCTGCATCGGGCTCCTGGTGAAGTACTGATCCATCTCCTGCATCAAACTCGGCTGAACCTGCATCTGGTGTGGTGAAGTAACTGTGAGCCACAGAGGACTTGAAAGGATCGAGATGGACCTAGAGGGGGGGTGAATAGGTACAATTCTAAATTTTAATTGTTACTTAGCAATTATTAGGCAATGATACTAAATATGAAAGTGAGCCTAACAATTGTAAGTAAGATGCTTAACAAGTTAAGCAAGCTACACGGTTAGGTAGGTAAAGTAACACAATGAGATATAGGCAATAACTTAAATAACAAGTAACCACAAGTAGAAAGTTTAGGTTAGGAATAACCGAAACTTCGAGAGACGAGGATGTATGCCGATGTTCACTTCCTTGGAGGGAAGCTACGTCACCGTTTAGAGAGGTGGGTGCTACCACGAAGGCACACCAACGCCACGAAGGCTCACCCTATTCTCTCTTTGAGATATCACCACGAAGGCGATTCCCAACCACTAGTGGTAAGCCTTTAGGTGGCCTCCAAACCCTTACAAACTTTTCCGGGGGTAATCACAGAGTTTGATTCCTCACCGAAAGACTCCTACCGCCTAGGAGTCTCCAACCTCCAAGAGTAACAAGAACAATGAAGTAAAACTCAAGACTTGCTCAAATCACAAATTCCTTTGGTGCAAAGAAGAGGAGGGAGTGGATCTATCACTTGATTGGACAACTTCTCACAAATGTCTTCAAATCCTTTTGGGATCTAAGATTTGGTGTATCAAGGTGAGAGAGAGTGCAACGGTGTTCTTGAGTAAGCTCAAAGTGAATGGTCAACCTCTCTTGTGGAAGAAGGGGCTATATATAGTCATAGAGGAGAGAGGTGACCGTTGTACAGAAAAGCGTACAGCATATGTCGGACATCCGGTCATTACCGGACGTCCGGTGGCATAGTTAGTACCGGACGTCCGACGGAGGCCGGACGTCCGGAGCCTGACAGTTTACCTGACCGGGCCACGCAGACTGCTGTGTGTACAGGTGACCGGACGTCCGGAAGATTCCGGACGTCCGCTAATTCTTTCTGTAAAGAAGTGCCGGACGTCCGGAGTGTGCCGGACGTCCGCTAATTCTTTCTGTGACAAGGTGCCGGACGTCCGGAGTGTGCCGGACGTCCGTTAGGTGCTGAAGGACCGGTCGTCCGGAGGAGACCGGAAAACCGCTGTAATGCTTCTGTTGAGGAATACCGGACATCCGGAGGAGGCCGGTCGTCCGTTAAGCGCTGAGTGACCGGACGTCCGGAAAGTACCGGTCGTCCGGTAGGCTGTGAAGGTCCGGACGTCCGGAGAGTGCCGGACGTCCGGAGGAAACTGGACACATAGGTTTAGTTGCAATACTTCTAGGTGCACAGAATATCATACTTGATATGGATGGAGTAGAGACAGTGTGGTAGGATACTTTGTATGTTTTGAGCAAGTCTTTCACAATATCCATTGATCCCCTCTTAATAGTGCGGGATCCCTATACTCAGAATGAACCTGAAAATCAAGCTAGAAACTATCGTCTTTTATGTCCGTTCTTGAGCAATGTAGATTTGTCTGTATTCATGATCCACGCACACATTGAGACATAATCCTGAGATATACTTGACAAACATGATTAGTCCCATATATGCATGTTGTCATCATTTATCAAAATATAATTAGAGGCAAGATTGCACTTTCAATCTCCCCCTTTTTGGTAGTTGATGACAACATGCATGCATTTCTCAAAGAATTGTATTAAAGGTTTTCAAGTATCGAAATGATGTTATAGAGCTCCCCCTCAATAGGTGCATGAACAATAATAAACAAGAGGAGAGGAGCTCCCCCTAAATATGATATCATGACAATCTCTTTCACAGATTTCATAGGAAACTTATACACGAGATATCATACATAAACTATACATAAACCTCATATCCATGATATAACACAGTAGTTCCATAGATATATAGGTGCATCACATAATAGATAAGGTTTTAACACAGAGTACATCATAACAGGTTCACATCATAGGTTTGATACAAATCTCACATCATTACATAAATAGATAAGTTCTAGTGAAATGCCTACTCCCCCTTTGGCAGCTACTACCCAAAAGGTGTCAGACCATCAGAAAGCATCATCATCGTGAGTACCACTGCCACCAGCCTCGTCAAGAAATTCAGACCACTCAGGACCCGAGGGGAAGCCAAAGTCAGAAGGTGGAACGTCCGGAAGACCTTCATCATCACTCACATCATATACTCCGGATTCTCTCAGACGAGCCTTCAGAGCATTCTTGGAGGTAACCATGCGAGTGACAACATCGTGGTTCTGGGAACACTGAAAGGTGATGGCCTTCATCATGGCAGAGTGAGCTTTCCCAAGAAAGCGAGCAATGCGTCCAAGGGATGAAGACCCGGAATGAGTAGTGGGTGGAAAATGAGCAGCCGTGCGACGAGGATGAGTGGAGGAGGAGGGCCTCACCCAGTCATCTGCCATGTGGGATGGAATGACCCACTGCTCATGTAAATGGGTGCGGACAATGGGAAAGGGAGCCACACTCTCAATAAAGGCCTGAAGATAGGGGGCATGAGGAAAGGCTCGCTTGAATTGGAATGAAGCAAGACGGATCTCATGCCACAGAAAGTGTGGAACATTTATCTTTCCTTTAGGTGCCGTGTAGAGACGATGCATTAGGTCAATGCAATAGCTATTGCACGACCCTTTGTCACCCATTTTAGGATAGACGGTGCGAATGACACACTGAAAAATGATATAAAAGGGAGAGCGCCAAATTGACACTTGGTTGAGATCTTTTTCTTTCTCCTCCTTAGTCATTTCAGCGATGGGTTTGAGGAGATCCATGCAAACATTTATGCCTTTGGGCTTATGGTGGGGATCATCTTTGTGTATTTTGAACCCACTATCAGGAAAGCCCAGAGCAGCCACAAATTGAGTGTATGAGGCTGTAAGCACTGTGTCGGAGGTCATCCAAGTGACAGTGTTGTTGGGGTGAAAATGACATGTGGCATAAAATTGATGGATCGCAGCATTATTAAAATCATGCTGAAAGGAAAAAGGAGCAGCGAGACCCGAAGTCTCAATGAGCTCAATGGCTCCCGGATACTTCTCCGGATGAGAACGAATGTGCTCAAGATCAATGCACAAATGTAAGGACAGACCTTTAGGTAAAATGACAGTGGTGAAAATGTCTGCCTGGACATTGGTGCGAAAACGATCATCCGTGGAGTCGCTCGCAACCGTAAATTGGTCTACATCACGGCGAAGAGTAAGGTATGATGCGATGGGAATGGTGTTGAATCGCTTAATCTTACGACCGTGAGAGAGAGAAGGCTCAAGGGAGATGTGACGAGCATCACCTTGAGGCTGAACTGGTGGAGGAGGTGGCTTAAACGTGGGTCGCCGAGTTCCGGGCTTGGGTGCAGCAGTGTGGGAAGAGCCAAGATCCTCCCTTTCCATAGCTGCGAGTTCATCCTCAAAATCTGATTCCTCCGATGAGGAGTCGCTTGTGGGGCTGCGAGGCGGAGCGACGCGCTTCTTAGCCCGAGCATGTTCTTGTGAGTCATCGGAGCCACCACGACGAGAGGGGCGAGCAATCCCACCGGTGGCCTCCTTGCGTGCGGAGTGTTTGACCTTCGGCATTCCGACCTAAAATAAGGAAAAAGGACCCACAATCACCACACTACTCTCATAGATCGAGGGCAAGCCCGAGGGATGAGAGGAGGGGAAGAAGAGGGGGAGACCTTGGAGTGAAGATGCGAGACGGAGAGGGGCCGGCGAGGGAACCAGGCGACCAGCCCGGCGTGTGGACAGACGAGGAACCCCTCCAGTCGGCGGCCAAACGGATTCCAGCGGCGACGGCGACCAGAAGAGGAGGTCCAGCGGCGGCGCCCAGGCGATGAGAGCGGCGGCGGCCAGGAGATAGGGACGGGGAATTAGATTTTAGGGTTAAACTGCCCCTCCCCACGCGCCCCGCCTTATATATGGGCCAGGGATATACCGGACGACCGGCGGTTTCCGGACGTCCGGTCCTAGTTTAATTAGCGGAAATCCGACAGTACCGGACGTCCGGTATAGGATTGACAGAAGAGTTTTGTCGGACGTCCGGAACGTACCGGACGACCGGACGCTCTCGAAACACCGGACGTCCGGAAAGTACCGGACGACCGGAGGGTCTGAGATGATGGATGGCTTGGGGCATTTTTGTAGGGAGATGATGGATGATGCTTGCATGAATCTCGGAGATGATAAAATAACTTGCTTGGTTACTATGGTTACTCTACGAGTGGTGGTTAATGTCACCATGTTTGAGCATATGTGATATGAGACCTCAAGAATGTTGACTTGGGTGCATAGTCACAACTCCATCATATTAAAGCACCACATGATATGGTAAGCTTTGAGAGTGTTTGTTCTTTTTATGCATTGTATAGGAAGTAGAGTACTCATGAGTTGAGTGTCTCCCCCTAAATATATGCCTACATCAAGACGAGATATTAAGTTTATGCATGAATGGGTACTAGATTTCACATACTATTGTCAAGCTCCAAGATACCAAGTTCACGCCTAAGTCGACAAAACCTAGCTTCATCCAATGGCTTCGTGAAGATGTCTGCAAGTTGCATTTCTGTACCAATGTGGGCAACATCAATGTCACCCTTTTCCACATGATCTCTCAAGAAATGATACCTAATGTCAATGTGCTTGGTGCGAAGATGATCTTTGGGATTTTCAGCAATGTTGATTGCACTTTCATTATCACATAGAAGAGGCACATGTCGATAGGTGATTCCGTAATCCTTCAAAGTCTGCCTCATCCATAGTAATTGAGTTCCACAACTGGCAGCTGCAATGTATTCTGCTTCACAGCTGGAAAGGGCGATACAATTTTGTTTCTTGGAGGACCAACTTACCAATGAGCGTCCAAGAAATTGACATGCACCGGAGGTAGACTTGCGGTCCACTTTGTCACCAGCCCAATCAGCATCAGTGTACCCAATAAGCTCAAACTTAGCATCCTTGGGGTACCATAGACCCAACTTTGGGGTGTGAACAAGGTATCTAAGAATATGCTTAACCGCTTTATGATGGCTTTCCCTAGGGGAAGCTTGAAATCTAGCACACATGCATACACTAAACATGATGTCTGGTCTAGATGCACAAAGATAAAGCAATGAACCAATCATAGAGCGATAAATAGATGGGTCAAAAGGGATACCGTTTGTGTCTTCAGTGAGGGCAATTGTGGTTGGCATGGGTGTCTTACATGGACTAGCATCAGACATGCCAAACTTTGCCAGGATGTCCTTGAGGTATTTTGCTTGAGACAAGAAGATTCCTTCTTGAAATTGTTGAATTTGAAATCCGAGGAAGAATTTCAAATCCGCATTGAGTGACATTTCAAAATTCTTGGTCATTGAAGCCGCAAACTTCTTGCATAAATGAATGTTAGGAGAACCAAAAATTATGTCGTCTACATAGATTTGGCATAATATCAAATCACCCTTGTGTCTCTTAGTAAAAAGAGTGGGATCGATCACCCCTCTCACAAAACCATCATCGAGTAGAAACTTCTTAAGATGATCATACCAAGCACGAGGTGCTTGTTTAAGGCCATATAAGGCCTTATGAAGTTTGTACACATAGTTTTTGTGATCGGGATCAACGAACCCAGGTGGTTGTGATACATATACTTCTTCTTGTAGAGGACCGTTAAGGAAAGCACTCTTCACATCCATTTGATGTAATGTAAATCCATTGAAAGCAGCATAAGCAAGTAAGATGCGAATAGATTCGAGATGGGCAACGGGAGCAAAGGTCTCACCAAAGTCCAAACCTTCGACTTGTGAGTACCCTTGTGCCACTAACCTTGCCTTGTTGCGGATGATGACACCATTCTCATCTTGCTTGTTCTTGAAAATCCATTTTGTTCCAATGACATTGTGTTCTGTAGTTGGTCTCTCCACCAGAGACCATACTTGGTTGCGTTCAAAACTGTTCAACTCTTCTTGCATTGCCACGAGCCAATCGTTGTCCATTAATGCGTCTTGTACCTTGACTGGCTCAATACTAGACACAAACGAGAAGTGAGCACAGAAGTTTGTCAATTGTTTACGAGTGACCCTACCTTCGGATATGCCAGTGAGAATTTTGTCAACATCAACACGCCCGGCCACACGAGGCATGATGGAGGTGAGAGTTTCACGAGGTTCAACTTCATGTCCATCATCCACGTCCTCAACATATGGATCATTGATGTGAGGTGGAAGATCTTCTTCTTCGTGTTGCATTTGTTGAGGTTCATCATCTTCTTCTTCATGTTGCCTTTGTTGAGGTTCATCATCCCTGATTGCACTTTCTTGCTCTTGGTCTGGTTGAGGATGATCATGGTGAAGGACTTGATCATCATCAGGTGCTTGAGTTCTGGGCATTGGTCGAGGATTTTGATCTTGTGGTGGTGTGGGTGTTGTATTGGTTGGATATATAGGAAGTCGTGCGTCGTTTTCCATATCATCATGAGGTTCTTGTTCCATTGGAAGAAGAGCACCAACACCCATGTTCAAGATATCTTGAGAGGAATCTTCATCACCTGCATCACTTAGATCAACTTGCTCTCCATGAGAGCCATTAAATTCATCAAACACCACGTCACAAGTTTCTACAACACATCCATTGGATTTTTTGTAGACCCTATAGGCGTGGGAGTTTGATCCATAACCAACAAATATACCCTCAATAGTTTTGGATTGAAATTTTCCTAATCGTTCTTTCTTGTTGAGTAAGAAGCACTTACATCCGAACACACGGAAGTACTTGACATTTGGTTTGTTTCCGGTTAGGAGCTCATATGGGGTCTTTTCCAAGATTTTGCGGAGGAAAAGACGGTTTGAGGCATGACATGCAGTGTTGACGGCCTCAGCCCAAAAGCTATGTGGTGACTTGTACTCATCCAACATTGACCTTGCCATCTCCACAAGGGTACGGTTCTTTCTTTCAGCCACACCATTTTGTTGAGGAGTGTAGGGGGCGGAGTATTGATGCTCAATCCCCTCGTCACTGAGAAACTCTTCCAAGGTGTAATTTTTGAACTCGGAGCCATTGTCACTTCTTATTGCCAAGATTTCTTTGTCAAATTTGCGTTGAGCTTGTTTGGCAAAATCAATGAAGGTGAACTTCGTCTCGTCTTTGGATTTGAGGAAGAACACCCATGTGTATCTTGAGTAATCATCGACAATGACAAGACCATACTTTTTCCCACCAAGACTATCCCATGAAGGAGGCCCAAAGAGATCCACATGAAGGAGCTCCAGAGGCCTTGATGTAGATACAATATTCTTGGGTGGGTGTTTCGATTGGTGTTGCTTCCCGGCTATGCATGCACTACACACACGATCTTTCTCAAAAGAAATATTAGTTAGTCCAAGGATGTGATTCCCCTTTAAGAGGTCTTGAAGATTTCTCATGCCGACATGGGCTAGCCGGCGATGCCATAGCCATCCCTTGTCGGCTTTGGCCATTAGACAAGTTGCATGGAAGGTGCTCTCTTTCGAGAAATCAACCGTGTAAAGGTTGCCATCCAACTTTCCAACAAAGGCCACTTCAAGAGTATCTCTCTTAAAGACTTTCACATCCGTTAGCCCAAACAGTGTATCATAACCAACAGAAGCCAATTGACGAACGGAAAGTAAATGATATTTTAGAGATTGGACAAGCATGACATTTGCAAGTGACATGTCATTTGTGATAGCCACCTTACCCAATCCAAGTACCTGTCCTTTTGTTCCTCCACCGAACACGATGCTCATAAATGGTTTGATGGCTTCCATAAAATCGTAGAGCAATGTTCCGTCTCCGGTCATATGGTTGGTGCATCCACTATCGATCACCCATTTGACTCCACCGGAGAAGGCAACCTACACACAATTCATTACTTGGTTAGAGGCACCCATTTTGCAATGGGACCTCTCACATTAGTCACAAAGGTCTTAGGAACCCAAATAGCATAGAACCGAAATGCATTATGGTGGCCAACAAATTTTGCATAAACCTCTCCATCCTTTGTTTTACGAAGTACATAGGATGGAGGCATGAAACCCTTAGGTTTGATGGGAGTGGGTTGGTCCCTAGTGACCTTTCCACTCATAATCTTGTTGGCTTGACTGTCTCCTTTCTTCCTCTGTCCTTCGCGTACAAACGTCTCCTTGAGAGGAGTGATGCACTTTTGAGTGGAGGTCTTTGTCTTGCTTGTGCTTGGGTCGTACCCAAGCCCTTCCTTTGCGAAAACTTCATTGTGATGACTCAATACTTCATTAAGGTTCTGTTGTCCTTGTGCACAAGTCATGAGTCCTTTCTTGAGCTGTGCTTTTAGAAATCGATTTTCCTCACAAATAGATGCTAGATCATAACTTGCGTTAGTAGTACAGGCATCAACATTTATAACAGGAGAGGAGTACGCCTTGGCTAGAGTCTCAAGATAAGTAGCTTTGAGCGTCTCAAAGCTCTTTGTAAGAAGAGTGAGCTCTTCTTCCTTAGTCTTAAGAGACACAGATAGAAGCTCACACTCCTTAGAGAGAGTAGCATGAGACCTCACAAGTTTGCTCTTATCATTCATCAACTCCTTGAAGGAGCTTTCATCCTTTTCCAAGGAATCAAGTTTCTTGACATATTCATCAAGGTTAGTACCAATTTTTATGCACAGTTCATCATTTTTTGCTTCCTCATATAGGACTTTCCGCTCAAGGATTTCGTATTTTTCCTTTTCCTCGGTGACGAGGGTTTCGAGTTCCTTAATGGTGACGGTGTGCTTACCCACCATCTCCATAAGCATACGAAACATAGTGAGTTTCTTTCCTTTGAGGGAACACATGAATTTTTCTAGTTTAGCATACATAGGATCATTCTCATCATTATCCTCATGATTATCCTCCGCATCATTAAGAGTAGGTGGAGAGAAAAGAGGAGGTTCCGAACGAGAGGTTACCTTCACTTTGTCTGAAGAGGTTTGTTGCTCATGGTCCTCAACAATGGCGTTGGCCATCAAACACTTGTGTGCGTTGCCCTTGTAGTCTTTCATGTAGTTGTAGGTGACAACCTCACCACTTTTGTTGACTAGTCTCAAGGTGCTTTGAGAATCTTGAGCAACACCGGCAACACCTCCAACGTCATCGGGATCGGATTCTTCTTGGGCAATCATAGCCCTTCCATCTTTCTTCTTAAGCTTGGAGTTCACAGGGTTTGGCAATTTCTTCTTTACAAAGTTCTTGGGGAATCTGGGCTTATCTTCTCTCTTCTCATATGGGCACTCATTTGAGAAGTGATCCGTCTCATCACAGTTGTAGCAACTTCGGACCTTCTTCTTTTGAAATCTCCCTTTGAATTTTCCTGCGCTGAACTTCTTCACAAAGAGAGCAATGTCTTCATATGAGGGTCCCTCATCAGAGTCACTTTCATCACTTTCATCATCTTCATCCTCACTTTCTTCTTCTTCACACACTTGTTTAGCCTTCAAGGCTAAGTTGTTCCCGGAAGATGAATTTCCATGCATGGCAAGATGTCTTGTAGCATTTGCCTTGGATTCTTCAAATAGTTGAAAAGTGGATATGATGTCATCTGGAGTCATTTCTTTGAATCCATGGTGTTGCTTTATGTCCCACACCATTTGATGGTGATATGGGGCAAGAGCATGTAGCAACTTGTCCACAAGAAACCGCTTTGTCAAGTTGAATCCATCTTGTGTCTTGTCACAGTCACAGGACTCTATGTCAGAGGTAAGCGTCATCAGACGCTCGTTGAGCTGGTTGGGGGTTTCACCTTTCTCCATACAGAAGTTTTGCAATTGACCTTTGGCAATCTCATATTGTGCAAGCCGGAGGGAGGAGGTTCCGGTTTTTGATCTCACAATGCAATCCCACAAATCCTTGGCACTGGTGATGTGTATGAAAGGTCTCCTTTGCTTTTCACTCATTCCTTTCCTTAACAACATGATTGCAGTGTCGTTGAGATGCTTGTCATATATTTCTCTTGGAGTGAGGTTCTTTGAATCAACAGGGTTGTACCCATCTTCCAAGATGGCCATCATCTCCTCGTTTGCGAACCTAAGATGATCCTGCATAGCAACTCTCCACATAGAAAAGTCAGCCTTTTTATCAAGCACGGGAGGTTCACCCCCATGCTTATACTTTGGTTTTTCATCTTTAGGTTTTGCATATAACCATGGAACATTAGAGTGATCACTATTACGAGGTTGTTGATCAAGAGAAGGAATAGGCGCAGTTTGCCTCGAACCCACACCACCCGGACTAGGGGGTATCGTGGAATCTGTGGTTAGTGCAGCTAGCCTTATTTTGACCAAGGCCTCAAGAGAAGCATCATGCTCCTCCTTTTGCTTAGCAAGGGCCCGTTCTAGATCCTCAGAGGTGAAGGTCTTGACTCCCGAAGAAGTCGAGACCTGATCTTTTGGATCTACAACAAGGGGAGTCCCATCGGGGTTCATCTCGCTCTAGGGCGGTTAAGCCACAAGAATAGAGCACGAGGCTCTGATACCAATTGAAAGGATCGAGATGGACCTAGAGGGGGGGTGAATAGGTACAATTCTAAATTTTAATTGTTACTTAGCAATTATTAGGCAATGATACTAAATATGAAAGTGAGCCTAACAATTGTAAGTAAGATGCCTAACAAGTTAAGCAAGCTACACGGTTAGGTAGGTAAAGTAACACAATGAGATATAGGCAATAACTTAAATAACAAGTAACCACAAGTAGAAAGTTTAGGTTAGGAATAACCGAAACTTCGAGAGACGAGGATGTATGCCGATGTTCACTTCCTTGGAGGGAAGCTACGTCACCGTTTAGAGAGGTGGGTGCTACCACGAAGGCACACCAACGCCACGAAGGCTCACCCTATTCTCTCTTTGAGATATCACCACGAAGGCGATTCCCAACCACTAGTGGTAAGCCTTTAGGTGGCCTCCAAACCCTTACAAACTTTTCCGGGGGGTAATCACAGAGTTTGATTCCTCACCGAAAGACTCCTACCGCCTAGGAGTCTCCAACCTCCAAGAGTAACAAGAACAATGAAGTAAAACTCAAGACTTGCTCAAATCACAAATTCCTTTGGTGCAAAGAAGAGGAGGGAGTGGATCTATCACTTGATTGGACAACTTCTCACAAATGTCTTCAAATCCTTTTGGGATCTAAGATTTGGTGTATCAAGGTGAGAGAGAGTGCAACGGTGTTCTTGAGTAAGCTCAAAGTGAATGGTCAACCTCTCTTGTGGAAGAAGGGGCTATATATAGTCATAGAGGAGAGAGGTGACCGTTGTACAGAAAAGCGTACAGCATATGTCGGACATCCGGTCATTACCGGACGTCCGGTGGCATAGTTAGTACCGGACGTCCGACGGAGGCCGGACGTCCGGAGCCTGACAGTTTACCTGACCGGGCCACGCAGACTGCTGTGTGTACAGGTGACCGGACGTCCGGAAGATTCCGGACGTCCGCTAATTCTTTCTGTAAAGAAGTGCCGGACGTCCGGAGTGTGCCGGACGTCCGCTAATTCTTTCTGTGACAAGGTGCCGGACGTCCGGAGTGTGCCGGACGTCCGTTAGGTGTTGAAGGACCGGTCGTCCGGAGGAGACCGGAAAACCGCTGTAATGCTTCTGTTGAGGAATACCGGACATCCGGAGGAGGCCGGTCGTCCGTTAAGCGCTGAGTGACCGGACGTCCGGAAAGTACCGGTCGTCCGGTAGGCTGTGAAGGTCCGGACGTCCGGAGAGTGCCGGACGTCCGGAGGAAACTGGACACATAGGTTTAGTTACAATACTTCTAGGTGCACAGAATATCATACTTGATATGGATAGAGTAGAGACAGTGTGGTAGGATACTTTGTATGTTTTGAGCAAGTCTTTCACAATATCCATTGATCCCCTCTTAATAGTGCGGGATCCCTATACTCAGAATCAACCTGAAAATCAAGCTAGAAACTATCGTCTTTTATGTCCGTTCTTGAGCAATGTAGATTTGTCTGTATTCATGATCCACGCACACATTGAGACATAATCCTGAGATATACTTGACAAACATGATTAGTCCCATATATGCATGTTGTCATCATTTATCAAAATATAATTAGAGGCAAGATTGCACTTTCAGGACTCAGCAATCCCGTTCCCGGGTAACACGACTATTTAAGCCTTGGGAGAGGATAAGGCTGAAGAAAAGAATAAGAGGTGAAGGAAAAACAAGAGTCTGCAGCAGCAACTAGCACTAGCTTACGTATACGAGAGCGAGAAGAGAAGTGCCTCGGTCGAAAGATGATCACGAAGAGATCCTAGCTAAAGCCGGTCAAACATAACCCCACCGTGTTCAACTCCCGAATCCCTATTCGGAAATTGACAGTCACGGTACACACGCTGGTAGTGTATTGAAACATTGTGTCAAGTTATCTACAACCGGATATTAACAAGCTCCCATCTGCCACATAACCGCGGGCACGGCTTTCGAAAGTTCATAACCCTGCAGGGGTGTTCCAACTTGACCCATTACAAGCCCATGATCCGCGGAGTCGCAACTCCAAAGTGGGAAGACCCGAGTATTCTCGGAATCCCGTGCTCAAGTTAAACCGAACTAAGGTAAGGCTAATCCAGCAAATCCTCCCGGCGTGTCGACACCCTGATAGTAGCCGCGCGTATCTAAGTCTCAGGACACGACCGGATGGGTGATGCTACAGGTTTTTACCAGACCTTGAGTTTCCTCGAGGTGGCCCTGCAGGACCCCCGTTTCGGACCAACACTCATGTGGAGCACTGGCCCGGGGTTGTTGAATTAAAATAAAAGGGATAGCTAGTCCACATGCAAGTTTTATTAGTTATTAGGCAAATAGTACCAATGTTGGGACTTGCTGGAAAAGACTTAGCACTTAGCGGTTTATCAAGGGGGTCCCATACACCCCAACCGTGTTAGGAACGCATAATCAAGGAACATAACACCGGTTTATACGGTTCCTAACGGCATGAGTGGAACAAAACACCAAGCAAAAGGCTTAGCCTTCCACCCTTGCCAATATATAGATGATTTCATTTAGCAATTATATAGTGTGATATAACCCAACAAAACTTCAACATGAAGTGAGCATCTTCAATCTTCACCTGCAACTAACAATGCTATAAGAGGAGTTGAGCGAAGCGTACTTAGCCATTCGACGGTTTGCATAGATAGGGTGGTTAAACAGGTTCATGGTTACAATAGGAGGCTGACAGGAAAGACATGGGCATTGAGGCAATATACTAAAGAGCGATACTCTAGCAATAGGCAAAGATAGTAATGGTATCCAGGTTCGGTCATCTTGCCTGGAATTCCGCGAGGGAGAAGAACGGATCCACGAAGTAGACGAAGCAACACAGTCGAGCGAAACCTCACAACTCCGAAACGAAACCGAAGCTAACAAGAGAAGCAACCGGAAAGAAAAGAAACAACACGGTAAACAAACAAACATAAACATGGCATACGATGCACATCCAAGTATGATGCATGTCCAAAGTGCACAAACAACACTACAAGTTAAGTGGAGCTCAATATGCAACGAGTTGCATATTGACGAAACACCACATTTATTTATTTAGTTGACTCTCGTTATTTACAAGACAAGATTAAATGTTTTTGGCATGGCAAGAGGTGAAGCATAAAGAAACTACACTATTTAGACATTTTAAATGAGGCCGGAAATAACAACAACAATTCCGGAAAATCCCCATGAGCATGTTTAGTAATTATAAACAAACAACAATTATAACACATTTAATGTTGTTAACATGATGCGGATGACATGATCAAGTTTATGCAAGTTTATTAAAAGTTGACATGAAGGGATATGAAATATTTGTCACTGTGGTGGAAGAAAGGGTGCCACGGCAACGAACCGAAATGATGCAAAGGCAACAACTCGGTTCCGGTAACTCGTTGAGAGACCGGAGCAAAAGCAAAGGTGGAGTGATCGAGTCGAACAAGATGAAAGTGGGTTGATCCCGTCATCGGGTTCCCACGAGTCGGCGACGAGGCTACCGAGGAACATGACAAAAGATGAAACGGCACAACGGGCACGGAGCACACAAGGGAGACATTTCATACAACACGAGCAAGCATCACACGAGTCACGTCTCGGGGTTATACCTTCGAAGCGTGCGTTTCGGGGCGGTTCGAGACGTAGAGGAAGAAGGCGTTCTCACGAGTCGTAGAGGAAGTAGTGGTTCACGTTTCCGAAGAGGAAGTAGTCGTTCCGATATCGTGTCGTGGTACTTGCGGCGTCGGACATCTTCGGGGCGACGGTAGTGGTACACGTTCCGTAGGGGTACTTGTCGCATCGCCATGTAGTTGTTCACGTTCATCGGAGAGGTACTCGCCATCGTAGCCGTTCGGTCGTCGTGGTACTTGGTCGTGGTACTTGGCATCGGTAGATGTACTCGTTCCGTTCGGTCTTGCCGGTCTCGTCTCGAGTCGTAGTTGTACATGTCGTCAAGGTACTTGGCGTCTCGGCGTCCCTCGTTCGACGAACTTGGCGTCCACGGCAGCAAACAAAAGAAGCGCGGCCACATGGCAGCAAGCAAAACAGCAGCCAAAAGAGGCACATAAACAAAACTGCAGCACGGCCACGGTCACGTTCATGGCCACGGCAAGGAGGCTGCTTGGAAAGACGAGACCATGCAGCGGCACGGCGATGAGGTGCTGGAGGTGCTTGGGGCGGCGCCGGCGCTGCACGGACGAGGAGCTGCACGGGGCGACGACTTGGGGGTGCTGGAAGGAGACGACGGCAGAGGCGGAGTGCTGCGGAGGACGGCGCAGGGCCATGGCTGGAGAAGCTGCGGCGTCCGCACGGTTCCTGGCCGGCCCGCGGCGAGGAGGACCGAAGGCGCAGGGCGGCGTCCTGGCGGCGGAGGGCCTGAGGGCCGGAGGCGTGCTGGAGAACCGGAGGGAGGTGCGGCGAGAGGAGGGCCCCTGGCCGGCCGGCTCGGGCCAGGCGAAGAGGCGGGCCTGACCGGCGTCGGGGATGCCGGCTGCTCGCGCACTGGAGGCGCGCGGCACCTGGCGGCGGAGACCTGAGGGCCGGCTCGCGGGGTTCGCTGGAGACGGGAGCGAGGGAATCGGGGTGAGAGGACGAGGGATGGGCACTCGAGGAGGATGGGGTCGAGGAATCGGGGATGCGGGCGACGAGAGGGAGATCGGGAGGAGGCCGATGGGGTGAGCGATGGGAGGAGGGAGCGGTCGAGGGAAAAGAATCGGGCGAGAGAGCGAAGGGAGAAGCTGGCGGCGGCTGGGAGGGACGAGCGGGTCGGGAGCCTGGTAGCTAGGGTTAGCAGCGGAAAGGCTGGGCCGGGCCAAGAGGCCTGGTGGCTGGGCCGTGGGCCTGGAGAGAGGGAAAGGCCAGGAGGAAAAGGGAGGCTGGGCTGCTGGAGATGGGCCAGGAGGAATTGCCTTGGCCCAATGAGGCCAGGGGCTGGAAGAAACAAATGGCTGGGCTGGCTGCCTTTTATTTTTATTTCTTTAGCAGAAATAAAAGAGAAGAAAAGAATGCGGAGGGGGTTAGGGCAAAAGATAGCACATGGAATTAATTTTCTCGGGCATCATAAAATGAGCACGGTCCGAGAAAAATATAAAAGGCATGATCGGAAAATAATTCAAACCTATTTGAATTTAATTCAAATGGGTTTGAACTAAGACTTGATTATTGAGGTGTCCAAAAATGTTCGAATTTTCGGAGGAACCTCGAAACAACGGAAAATAATTATTGGCAAGATTTTTGAAGGTGAAACTTGAATTAAAGAAGCATGGGGAATATTTGCAAGTGTGTTGGTTAATTCCGAACAAATGGAATATTTATTAATATAGCTCCCTAATTATTAGGAGGCTTTTATATGTTATAAAGAGAAGTCACCTTCCCTCGATTTAAATGGACCGAAGGTCCACACGATTTATTTAGGTTGAGATGCAAAATAAATATGACATGATGGCATGATGACATGATGCAATGCGAAAATAAATAACACAAACACAAAGAACACACGGGAGACCCGAAACATCTGGAATCTTCTGGAATCTTCTGGGACGTCGGTCTTCGGGCGTCACACGCACGCTTAACGTTTGATGACGATCGGTATTATGAGTTTATGTGTTTTGATGTACCGAAGGTAGTTCGGAGTCCCGGATGAGATCGGGGACATGACGAGGAGTCTCGAAATGGTTGAGACGTAAAGATTGATATATTGGACAACTATATTCGGACATCAGAAAGGTTCCGAGTGATTCCGGTATTTTTCGGAGTACCGGAGAGTTACGGGAATTCGCCGGGGAGTATATGGGCCTTATTGGGCTTTAGGGGAAAGAGAGAGAGGAGGCTATGCCCACCCCCCCCCCAATGCTTAGTCTGAATTGGACTAGGGGGAGGGGTTGCGCCCCCTCCTTCCTTCTCTTCTCTTTCCCCTTTCCTTCTCTCATATTCCTACTACTTGGAAGGGCTCCTAGTTCTAGTAGGAAAGGGGGAATCCTACTCCCGGTGGGAGTAGGACTCCCCTAGGGCGCGCCATAGAGAGGGCCGGCCCTCCCCCTCCTCCACTCCTTTATATACGGGGGTGGGGGCACCCCATGGACACACAAGTTGATCAGTTGATCTCTCCTAACCGTGTGCGGTGCCCCTCTCCACAGAAACACACCTCGGTCATATCGTTGCAGTGCTTAGGCAAAGCCTTGCGCCGGTAGCTTCATCATCTCCGTCACCACGCCGTCGTGCTGACGAAACTCTCCCGCGAAGTTCTGCTGGATCAAGAGCTAGTGGGACATCATCAAGCTGAACGTGTGATGAACGCGGAGGCTCCGTACGTTCGATGCTTGATCGGTTGGATCGCGAAGAAGTTCGACTACATCAACCACGTCACTAGGCGTTTCCGCTCCCGGTCTACGAGGGTACGTAGACACACTCTCCCCTCTCGTTGCTATGCATCTAGTAGATAGATCTTGCGTGATCGTAGGAAAATTTTGAAATACTACGTTCCACAACACAACGGGCTTGGACAAGAGCTGACGTGTGTTGAACGGCGAGGGCGCGAGAGCCGTCCCAGCGACATGTTAACGCCGAGCAGCATGTGGATGCGAACCGGCCTGATGGCAACGGTGGCATATTTCAAACAAAATATTGATGTTGGATAAAGCAACCACATAGTGATTCAGGATAAAGCAGACATAAGTAACCTGAAATAACAAACAGAACATAATGTGCAAATATACCTGATCATCAGGCTTTAAGATTTTTTTAACAGAACCATCCATGGTCTTGAATGTTGTAATGTAGCACTCTTTGAAAGCTCCCTTGCACGGTCTTTCTCTCCATCGATCTCAAAGAGATCGTGCTTGAGTTCAGTCTTTGTTGTTACACATGCATATATCAAATGAAGCAACTCCAAAATGAGACCCCCACTGTTCCATAGTCACATGAAACGCTCTTGTAGTGTCGAGATGTCGCTGGTTGAACCGACGTAACCATCTGGAGCGAGGATTCTAGGGATCGCAGTGGTAGAACCGGTGTAACCATCTGGACCGATGATTTGTTGCTGCTAGCTGAGAGAAAGATGAATAGGGCCTTCCTTTGACATTCCAAGGAGCTTCCATGAACCTACAGAAGTGTAGTTAATAGTACAACAGTTAGAAGCCGAGTACATGAGACCAAACGATGCATCTGGGAAGCCTAGCACATGTGCCTACAAATCTGCAATATGAAACAAATCACGTATTCAAATCTACGAACCTGCAATACGAAACAGATCATGTATTTATTATCTACCTGAAGGCTAACTAATGGTAACAAAAGCAAAAAATCTTAGTCATGCAGACCAGAATATGTATGCAATAGAATTAGCAAAGAACAAATTTTCTGGTGGCAGAATTGAAGTCTAGAACTTCAACCGTAAGGCTATCTAAATGTCTAAGACTATTGTAGAGCAACATAAAAATTTCTTGTTAGTGAAAAGGGATAAAGATTCATGTGTGTGACATTTTCATCATTATCAAAAGGCACAAAGATTCGTGTGTGCGTGGGGGGGGGGGGTAAAGAGAAACATCAAGCATATAGCACAACATGACCCTCTAATTATCCTTTTGTAAGAATGTTGGATCATGACAACGGAGTACATAAATCTAAAGTTCTAAACAAACATCATACATATTACCAATTACCATTTCTAACTGACTAAGAAGCAAACTAAGAAATGAAGTTTCAAATTGAAGAGAAACATCGCACATCTAGCAAAGTAAGTAACCAGATTGTAAGGTTGATAATGGGATCACAATTAAAATATCAACTCACTCTTCACTCTCATCAGCAACATCTTTGCAGCAAGAATAAGTTATTATTATCATCCACTTCATTTGAAGCTAAGCCAAATTAAAGAGTCAAGTCTGTCAAGGTAGTACTGGGTTTCATTACCAAAATTTTAATCACTTCAACCACTTCAAATCTCAAAGATCTTGATGGAGGGAGCTTCAAAAGTACTGATAAAAAAGGTAAACATGAAACTAAGTTTGTTCGGCTAGTGAAGCTACCAGCAATAGCAAGTCTGCATCTTCATAAACAACACAACTACTTGTTGGCCTAAGAGTTATCTACAAACCACTGAAACAACCATTCAGGCCTAGGCAAGAACAGGGACGTGGCACCTAATAATTGACAAAAAAAAAAT
Source organism: Secale cereale (assembly GCA_902687465.1). Classification (NCBI taxonomy): domain Eukaryota; kingdom Viridiplantae; phylum Streptophyta; class Magnoliopsida; order Poales; family Poaceae; genus Secale; species Secale cereale. The sequence continues at coordinate 826,001,606 of LR738711.1, read as the reverse complement.
TGGGCATCGAGTGTCTCACCTCAGCCTTGTCCACAACTAGCAGGCCCCAGGGGGAAGGGAGGACGAGTTGCTGCTTATGAAGACAGAAACTACTACCAAAAATCCATATTAGCATGTATATGCACATGGAACAAACTCAATGGTAAATTAGAAGACCAGAAAAGAACCAATCTACCTTGAATATACATCTACATTGGGCAAACACTGACACGTGAGCAAGTGAGAGCAGGGGAGCATCCTCTTGCAGGCCAAGCCGGCGACCAGCAACATTTGAGCCAAACACAACATGTTCATCTCCTTCAGTTCCAAGATGATGGGAGCAATGATCAGAGAGAGAGAGAGGGGAGGGGGACCCGGAGTAGAACTGCAGCCGAGCCCCTCGCGATTATAGAGGCGAAGGAGGAGCGACGGGGAAGTACTTGCAGTAGACACAGAAGGAGAAGACACAGAGGAGCGTCGCATCTAGCGCCTGTGACGGGCGCTGGTCGCCCGGCACCTCTGCCTCCGCCGCTCCTTGGTTGAACTGACGATGCACAGTGGATGGCCCCCTGGGACAGAGTGTGTGGTCCCTACTGTCGCCAGCGGTGGCATGCCCGGGAGCTCCTCGGAGAGGATGCACTTGGATCCGCCGGTCAGCGGGCGGCGCTAGTGAGCGGACCTTGGCCCGCCACATCCCCTACGCGCACTCCTCATGCGGTCAGCGCACCTCCTGATGTGTCATGCGGAATGGCAACGACACCACAGGCGGCTCAGCCACCTCGTTGTCTCCGTGGCTCGCACTCCTCCTCTGCCTTGTCCCGATGAGAGGGAGAAGGGTGGCAGAGAGGAGTGGTCGTGGCTTGGTGTGGAAAAAGAGAGAACGGGGGAAGAACACAAGGCGGGGATGGCGCGCTGCGCTCCTCTCGTCGATGGCGGCGCGAGAGAGGCGAGGGAGTGAGAGACGTGAGAGGAGAGACAGGTGACCTAGATCTCATCCAATTGGGGATGAAGCAATGAATCCGGGGAAACCATGTAGGAAAGGGCTATGTGAAATCTCATGAATACCCTCAGCGGGGCACCGAAATTTCTGGCGGTGGCACGCCCCCTGCGCTCATTTACACAAGTACAGGCCACATCCGCCTCTGCAGTCACTGACAGCAACGGTCCACCAACCACGCGACCCACCAGTCAGCGAGATAAGAAAAAAATTCTGAAGTAAGACAGAAGCGACACTATTCATTGATTGTCACATCGGTACAATCCAACGGCCCAGATCAAGCCATCTGAAGATCCGACGGTCCGGATTAATTTGGACACTCAATCCGACGGTCGAGAATGCAAGTGCCCTTAGAAGGATCCATACATGCCTACAATGTAACAATGGGATGGGATTACAAAGTCAACACTAACAAAGATAGCAAAACGAAGCAACAGCAACAGCAAGACAGCAGAGCATGAAGTCATTCAGAGCGGTTGCAGAAGATTAAGTAAATGTATGATTTGGTTATAATGCAGTCGGATGTTTGGGGGTACAATAAGTGATCAAGAGGTGGTAGTAACTCATATTACAGGGGGTGTACGCACCAAGAAAAGGTGTCCAAGAAAAAAAAAACAGTTTGTCACTTCTTATTCGGATTCAAAACGGGAATTCAAGTGCGTGGAAACAAAGTCCAGTGACTTCCCAGGAAATCGGCACATCAATACAAATTAAACAGTCGAGATCAAGGTGGTAGTTGGCACGTCGAACATGAAGGATCATCGCCCCTTGTAGGAGTCATCAGCATTTCGGAAGATCCGACGGCGGAGGCAGCATCTTTTGATTGGGCAGCGGCCCGTCGTCGACCATCCACGCCATGGACAGGCCCCAGCTCAAGTGCACGTCGAAGTGGCAGTGCATAAGCCAGACACCTGCCGCACATATGGATGGATGCACATCGAGTTAGTCAACATTGGTCACTGCCAAGTAAACAAGAGTCCAGGCAAGTCAAGCATGCCAATTGCCAAGTGTCTAATAAAGATTACCGGGGTTGTCGGCGAGGAACCGCACGGCGACCCAGCCGGCGGTGGGCACGCTGACGGTGTTCCGTTCGACGGGGTCGACGAGGTTGTACTTGGCCGGGTCGTTGACGGGGTCGTAGTTGCCGAAGCCTTGCCCAACCACGAAGAAGTTGAAGCCGTGCATGTGCAGGGGGTGGCTCTCGGCGCCCTGGATGGCGGTGCCCTGCATCACCAGCTCCACCGAGGTGTTGAACTTGAGCGGCACCACCCTCGTGCCGTGGGCGACGAACGTGTTGTTGGGCGGCGTGCCGGTGTAGTTGAACGGGTGCGGCGGCGTCGTCGGGAAGTTGGCCATGAGCACGCCGGCGTAGCGGCGCTGGTAGTGCGCCTCGAGGAGCGCGCTCCTGGGCCGGACGAAGGAGTTGTTGTTGATGGACGCGGCGAACTTGGTGCCGTTGGGGCCCTGGCACGTCTGGTTGGACGGGCACGGGTCCGTGCCGAGGCCGACGGTGAACAGGACGTGCCGGTCCACCGCCCGCGGCACGCGCGCCGGGTACTCCGCGCTCGCGAGGCTCCGGAAGTTGCTCGTGAAGCTGGCCACGGCGTTGGTGTCGTTGTACCGCGGCAGGGCCGGCAGGGGGAGGTTCTGGGCGGAGCTCGGCGGCGTCGGGGCGTCGTACTGGAGGACGGCCGCGGCGGTGGTGTTGTCGAACGTGCCCTGAGTGTTGGTGTACGGCGCGATGGCCATGGCGAACGCCTGGGACGAAGGGCTGGCGGACGTGGTGAGCAGCACGTTCATGGTCTGCCCCGGCGAGATGACGAGCGTGCTGACGGTGAAGGGCTTGACGTAGTTGGCGTCCGCCTCGACGACGGTGAGCGTGTGGTTGGCGATGCCGAAGAAGAGCTCGTCGTTGAGCGCCGAGTTGATGAGCCGGAGCATGTACGTCCTCCCGGGCTGCACCTTCAGCGTGTACGTGTCTGGCACGTGCAGTCCAATTGCAGACATTTTCATCAGAAAATAAGCAGACGAATTGCTTTATTATTGACTCGTTTTTTCTTTTCAGAAACGCTTTATCACCTTTGGACGAGCAGTTATAGGTTGGGCCGGGGAGCCCATTGAAAGTGTAGGCGTCGGAGACATTTGGCCCGGCACCAGTCTGGAGGGCCTGGCTGATCACTGCCTCCGTATCGGCCTTGAACCACTCGCCTGCCAACATCCATTCCAATGAACATTTCTCAAAAAAAAATCCATTCCAATGAACATTTCTCAAAAAAAAAATCCATTCCAATGAACAATTGAGCATCCCCTAAAAAAAAGGTGTAAGATCCCCAACAAAACACGCACGTACCGAACATGATGGGCACCTCCTTGTAGGGTGCGGCGAACGGGTAGGGCACGCCGAGCTCGGGGAGGATGACGAGAGAGCCGTAGAGGTGCACGCGGAGCCAGGAGAGGTGCGCGTGCCACCACAGCGTGCCGCGCTGCCCGGCGACGGTGAAGTCGTACACGTAGGTCTGCCCGGGCTGGATCGGGCACTGCGTGATGTACGCCGGCCCGTCCGCCCACCCGTTGCGCAGCTGCCGGAGCCCGTGCCTGCACACGCAAGCCCGTTACTGAAACTTCATCATAGATCATACAGCACCCATCGTACATGCGTACAGGCACCGACGCCGGTCCTCACCAGTGGAACGAGACGTTGCGGCTCATGTGGTTGTGGACGGTGACCACGAGGCGGTCGCCCTCCCGCGCGTCCAGCCTCGGCCCCGGGAACTGCCCGTTCACCGTCGGGATGCTCTTGGTGCCGCACAGCCGCGTCACGCTCGTCATCCCCACCTGAAGATGACACAACACGAACGGTCAAGCCATAACGATGCATGCATCGTTCGGTCTGCAACAGGTGACACACGTCGTAGGTACATTGAACGTGTAGCGCCGGGTGACGCCGGCAGCGAGGCCCGGCAAGGCAAGGAGGACGGCGAACGCAAGGAGGGGGCATGCGGAGGCGGCGGCGTGTCGCCGGTGGCCACGAGGAGCGCCCATTTTTGTGTGGCTTGGTTGCGCCTCGAAGCAAGTGAAGTGGTGCACTTACCGAGAAATGAGTACGGGGTCTATATAGGGGCATGATCGCTTCGTGCTCTGCATGGTAGGAGGTCACACCCGTGGTAGTGGTTGGCCGATCGAGTTGGTGCAGGTCCATAGGAAAACCTGGTATTGGCCCATTTGCTCGTCCGTTGCTCTTTTTTTTTTTCTTGAGTTAATTCCACTTTTTACCCCTTAGTATAACCTTTGTGACACGAACTACATTATTTAGCAGATTTGTTCACATTTTTATCCAATTTTAGTAAATTTGTGCCACTAACTACCCCTTTAAAAGTTTCAAAAAAAAACTACCCCTTAAAAAACAGTTATGGGTGCTTGGACCTACATTCCTATGTTGACTAGGCTTGCCACGTAGGCTGGTTTACGGTTTTTGCATGGGATCCACTTCTTCTTGTCGCCACCGATGTCAGTGCCACCGCCGACACCCTGCGGGGACCCTAGCTATTCGATCAGTGTCTCCGCTATCTTGCTGGGGCGCTGACCGAGTGGGCCACCGCACTATTCGGTGCCCAGGAAGGAGTCCTTGAGAACATTCCGGAGCTCGGGTGCAGATGGAGCCACCATTGAGCTTGTTGTACGGGATGTTGAACTGCTCCGATGTGGGTAGGTCCAGTTTTGGAATCTCGCCAAAGAAGCCGATGTTGAAGAGGATATGCGACTCGAACCAGTTCAACTTGTTGAAGTCCGGCTAGATCTCATGCGTAAACTTCTTCTCCCCGACCTTGAGCCACACTAGGATCTTAAGCGTGAAGAGCTACACTGAGATCTCGCCAGAGAAGCCGTTGTGCTGGAATTACATGGCCCAGAGCTCGATCATGTTGGAGATGTCATTGGGAATTGGGGCCATGAGTGCGTTCCAGCGGAGGGAGAATGTGCTGAACTGCTGATGTTGTGAGATTGCCGAGCGCGCATGAGGGAGTGTGCCCATGGGGTCGACGCCTGGGAGGTGATCCTCGATGACGCGACAATTCTCACACGCAACCCCCTCTCACAAGCACGTTTGTGAAGGAAATATGCCCTAGAGGCAATAATAAAGTTGTTATTTATATTTCCTTATATCATGATAAATGTTTATTATTCATGCAAGAATTGTATTAACCGGAAACTTAGTACATGTGTGAATACATAGACAAACAAAGTGTCACTAATATGCCTCTACTTGACTAGCTCGTTGAATCAAATATGATTATGTTTTCTAGCCATAGACATGAGTTGTCATTTGATTAACGGGATCACATCATTGGTGAATGATGTGATTGACTTGACCCATTCCGTTAGCTTAGCACTTGATCGTTTAATTTTACTGCTATTGATTTCTTCATGACTTATACATGTTCCTACGACTATGAGATTATACAACTCCCAAATACCGGAGGAACATCTTCTGTGCTATCAAACGTCACAACGTAATTGGGTGATTATAAAGATGCTCTACAGGTGTAACCGAAGGTGTTTGTGGTGTTGGCATAGATCGAGAATAGGATTTGTCACTCCGAGTGTCGGAGAGGTATCTCTGGGCCCTCTCGGTAATGCGCATCACTATAAGCCTTGCAAGCAAATGACTAATGACTTAGTCACGAGATGATGCATTACGGAACAAGTAAAGAGACTTGCCGGTAACGAGATTGAACTAGGTATTGAGATACCGACGATCGAATCTCGGGCAAGTAACATACCGATGACAAAGGGAACAACGTATATTGTTATGCGGTTTGACCGATAAAGATCTTCGTAGAATATGTAGGAACCAATATGAGCATCCAGGTTCCGCTGTTGGTTATTGACCGGAGATGAGTCTCGGTCATGTCTACATAGTTCTCGAACCCTTAGGGTCCACACGCTTAACGTTCGGTGACGATCGGTATTATGAGTTTATGACTTTTGATGTACCGAAGGTAGTTCCGAGTCCCGGATATGATCACAGACATGACGAGGAGTCTCGAAATGGTCGAGACATAAAGATCGATATATTGGAAGCCTATATTTGGACATCGAAATAGTTTCGGGTGAAATCGGGATTTTACCGGAGTACCGGGAGGTTACCGGAACCCCCCGGTAAGTATATGGGCCTTATTGGGCCATAGTGGAGAGAGAGAGAGAGAGAGAGAGAGGAGAGCAGGGCAGGCCGCCCGCCCCCTCTCCCTCTAGTCCGAATTGGACTAGGAGGGGAGGGGCGGCACCCCCCCTTTCCTTCCTCTCTCCCTCTCCTTCCTTCTCTCCTAGTCCAACTAGGGAAGGGGGGAATCCTACTCCCGGTGGGAGTAGGACTCCTCCGAGGGCGCGCCATAGAGGGCCGGCCCCTCCCCCTCCTCCACTTCTTTATATACGGGGGTGGAGGCACCCATAGAGACACAAGTTGATCATTGATCTTTTAGCCGTGTGCGGTGCCCCCCTCCATAAAAACACACCTCGATCATATCGTTGCAGTGCTTACGCGAAGCCCTGCGTCGGTAACTTCATCATCACCGTCATCACGCCGTCGTGCTGACAGAACTCTTCCTCGAAGCTCTATTGGATCGTGAGTTCGTGGGACGTCACCGAGTTGAACGTGTGCAGATCAGGGAGGTGCCGTACGTTCGGTACTAGGATCGGTCGATCGTGAAGACGTACGACTGCATCAACCGCATTGTCATAACGCTTCCGCTTACGGTCTACGAGGGTACGTGGACGACACTCTCCCCTCTCGTTGCTATGCATCACCATGATCTTGCGTGTGCGTAGGGAAATTTTTGAAATACTACGTTCCCCAACAGTGGCATCATGAGCCAGGTTTATGCTTAGATGTTATATGCACGAGTAGAACACACGTGAGTTGTGCACAATACTAGTCATACTGCTTACCAACATGTCATACTTTGATTCGGCGGTATTGTTGGATGAAGCGGCCCGGGCCGACATTACGCGTACGCTTACGCGAGACTGGTTCTACCGACATGCTTCGCACATAGGTGGCTGGCGGGTGTCAGTTTCTCCAACTTTAGTTTACTCAAGTGTAGCTACGCCCGGTCCTTGTGAAGGTTAAAACAACACATACTTGACGAAACATCGTTGTGGTTTTGATGCGTAGGTAAGAACGTTTCTTGCTCAGCCCGTAGCAGCCACGTAAAACTTGCAACAACAAAGTAGAGGACGTCTAACTTGTTTTTGCGGGGCATGTTGTGATGTGATATGGTCAAGACATGATGCTAAATTTTATTGTATGAGATGATCATGTTTTGTAACAGAGTTATCGTCAACTGGCAAGAGCCATATAGTTGTCGCTTTATTGTATGAAATGCAATCGCCATGTAAATACTTTACTTTATCACTAAGCGGTAGCGATAGTCGTAGAAGCAATAGTTGGCGAGACGACAACGATGCTACGATGGAGATCAAGGTGTCGCGCCGGTGACGATGGTGATCATGATGGTGCTTTGGAGATGGAGATCAAAGGCACAAGATGATGATGGCCATATCATATCACTTATATTGATTGCATGTGATGTTTATCTTATTATACTTCTTATTTTGCATAGAACGACGGTAGCATTATAAGATGATCCCTTACAAAATTTCAAGGTACAAGTGTTCTCCCTGAGTATGCACCGTTCTGAAAGTTCGTCGTGCCGAGACCAGTGGCGGAGCTACATAAAACTTGTTGGGCGGGCCAAGATGGGCCAAGCTGAAGGAAACTCATTTCTCTCTCTCAAAAGGCCTAATTTCTTCTTTAGTCTTTCACGGTTTTGGATATGAGCTGGGCGGGCCATGGCCCTTTGGGCCTTGCTGTAGCTCCGCCAGTGGCCGAGACACCATGTGATGATCGGGTCTGATAAGTTCTACTTTCACATACAACGGGTGTAAGTCAGTTTTGCACACGCAGAATACTCGGGTTAAACTTGACGAGCCTAGCATGTACAGACATGGCCTCGGAACACTGGAGACCGAAAGGTCGAGCGTGAATGTAATGCCCAGGATGGGACTATACCTCCTACGTGTCGAGGCACTACTTAAAGGTATAAGCCCATTCTGGAATGATCTCAAGTTCGGTATCTTTGCACATCTCATGTAAAAAATAGGGATGAAAAGAAAAAGAGATAGTTGGCTTACACTCGCCACGTCACACAATTCATTACATAGTCAAACATCATCCGAATAACATCACAACCCGACTACGGGTGAAGATCCAAATGAAAGATACCAAATACATAAAGCCACAGGTCCGAATCGCCCCTAGTAGAAACCACTATTGATCATCGGGATAGTGCACATAGTATCGGCTACGTTCTTCATCGTACTCCCAGTACAGCTCGGTGCCGTCACCTGAGTAGTTCACCATGGTACCTGCATCTGGTGTGGTGTAGAATCTGTGAGCCATGGAGGACTCAGCAATCCCGTTCCCGGGTAGCAGAACTATCTATGCCTTGGGTGTGGAACAAGGCTGAAGAAAGATAAAAGGTTGCAGCTGCACTAGCACTAGCTTAAGTGTTTAGAGCGAGAAGAGAAGTGCCACGAACGATAAAGTGATCACGAAGTGATCCTATCTAAGCACGTCAAACATAACCCCACCGTGTTCACTTCCCGAACCCCTTTCGAAAAATGACCGTCACGGTTACTCACGCGGGTAGTGTGTTCTGAACATGGTGTCAAGTTTTCTACAACCGTATATTAACAAATTCCCATCTGCCACATAACCGCGGGCACGGCTTTCGAAAGTTAAAAACCCTGCAGGGGTGTTCCAACTTGGCCCATTACAAGCCCACGATCCGCGGAGTCGCAACTCCAAGGTGGGAAGGCCCGAGTATCCTCGGAATCCCGTGCTCAAGATACTCCGACTAAGGTAAGACTAATCCAGCAAATCCTCCCGGCGTGCCGACACCCTGATAGTAGCCGCGCGTATCTCGTCTCAGGCCACGACCGGATAAGTCATCCTACAGGTTTTTACCAGCCCTCGAGTTTCCTTGAGGTGGCCCCGCAGTCTGCTCATTTCGGACAAATACTCATGTGGAGCACTGGCCCGGGGTTGTTGATTAAGAAGATGGTTTATAACTCCCTATGCAAGTTTTTAGTTGTTTAGGCAAATGGAGTACCAATGTTGGGACTTGCTGGAAAAGCCTTAGCGCTAAGCGATTTATCGAGGAGGTCCCATAACCCCAACCGTGTGAGGAACGCATAATCAAGGAACATAACACCGGTTTATACGGTTCCTAGGGCAGCATGAGTGGAACAAATCACCCAGCAAGAAGCTTAGCATTCCACCCATTACCAATATATAGATGATTTAGTTTAAGAATTTATATAGTGTGATATCCCAACAAATACTTCACATGAAGAAAGAATCTTCAAATCTTCTCCTGCAACTAGCAATGCTATAAGAGGGGCTGAGCGAAGCCTACGTAGCCAATCAAAGGTTTTGCATAGGTTGGGTGGTTAGACAGATTCATGGTTACAATAGGAGGCTGACAGACAAACATGGGCATCGAGGCAATAAGCTAAAGAGCGAGACTTCTAGCAATAGGCAAAGATAGTAATGATATCTGGGTCAAGTCATCTTGCCTGTCGAGTCGTCGATGGGATCGTAAGACGGCTCCTCGTTCTCAACCTCGGTAGTAACCTCGTTCTCGTACTCGGTCTCGGCTTCCGGCTCTACTCAACACAAGAACACACGAGGCACAAAATCAAACAAGGTGCAATGCGCAAATTACAGGATGCATGTATGATGCACTTAGGAAGCACTAGAGATGCACTTAGGATGCACAACATGACAACACAGGAAGCACAGAGAAACAGCACAAGAACAAGACAATATACTCAAGCAAGTAGGATGCAAGACAAGTCTATTTAGGATGCAAAACATGGCAAGGTAGGAAGCACAGAGAAACAACACAAGAAACAACAAGTTTAAATGAGGCCGGAAACTAATTAAGACAAATCCGGTAAGTCCTCATATGCATAGTTTGGAAATAGTCCAGATCTGAACAAACCTTAAGTTAAAGTTGATAAACAGCAAGTTAACATGCACCATGACAATCTACACAAAATTCTAGTCAAGTTTCATATAAATTTTGTTTAAAACGGAGCTACGGTCTAGAAGATATGATCAAAACAAGATAAGCATGGCAACGGTGCAAGATGCACCCAAACACCAAGAAAACATACTCCAAACATGTTAACAAGATGATATTATGAATCTACATGCAAAACCACACAAGTTTCATGTAGGGCACGCTCAACACGGAGCAACGGACTAAAAGATACATCCGAAACAAGAAACAAAGCAAAGCTGAAATTAACAGCCACATAGCAACTTTGGGGCAAGAAATATATACTTTACATCACTCAAACATGGTGACAAGAAGCATGTACGTGAAGTAGACATATCCTACAGCAAACAACTCCATTGGAGCATCTCCATAGGTGGCATGGATCAATAGCAACAAGCTACAACATTTTGATCATGACACTAAAAACCTGATAGTAATATTTTAGAGCAACTTGGGAGCAAGAATTAAATATGCTACATCAACCCAAATGAACAAGTGAGGGCATGGATGGATATACAACAACATATACAGCAAGGAAAGATCAATGGCCACCCAAAAACTAACATGGATTTGCCTAGGACAACAAGCAAACATAGCATCAGGATATGACAGATTCCAGACTTAGTGAAATTTCACCAAGTGTTAAAACAGTAACATTAGCATGGCATGTTTGCGAGCATGTTTAAGTCATCTTAAAGCATAACATGGCAAATGGTTTGCACCACAGCAAATAACACATGATGTAGAATCTAAAACATATGAGCATGTGACATGGGGACAAACACATCAATAGCAACGATCTCCTCAACTAGGCATCTCGTAACAAGTTACAAAACCTAACAGCCACATGCACTTTTACAACAGAGATAAACATGGCAATTGATCTCTAACATGCATGCTATAGCAACCAACATGTAGAGCATCTCATGATGAACATTTTGACATATCATTTGCTTCATTTGGATAAACATGCACCAAGTTATCACATCTCAAAATGGCATGAAAATAACTAGTAGCAGCAGTTTATATCAAGTAGCACTCTTGTCATGATGATTAAGACATCTAGATGGACTCAAACAAGCATGACACAATGGAACAAAACATAGTACACATCACCACGATTATTTTGACATATCATATGCACCAATCGGACATACACACAAAAAGTTATAGCCATCACAATAATGCATCAGACAACAAAATGCAAAAAGGACTTAGTAAAGAAACAAGGGTCAACCTCACTGGTCAACGGGCGGACGGGCCGGGTCAACGTGGATCGGGCGAAGCGGGTTGCGGGTACCGGGTGCGGAGCGGGCCGGGACCCGCTAGGATCGAACCCGCGGGCGGATCTGGATCGGCCTCGAGCACTCCCGACGAAGCTTCGCGGCGGCGCGGCGGACCTCGATCGGAAGCTGGCGAGGGCGGTGGACCTCGATCCGGCCGGCGGGAGGCCCTGCGGTGGCCGGCGCGGGCCCGGCGGCGAGGCCGGCCGGAGGCAGCGGCGGGGTCGGGCCCGGAGGGCGGCGGTCGAAGCTCTTGAGCTCGGGGCGGCGGAGCACTTCAGCTGCGGCGGCGCGGAGGCAGAGGCCCAGCGGCGGCGGGGCAGTACGGGCCGGCGACGACCGGCGAGGGAGACCCGCGGAGGCCGAAGGGCGGGGCAATAGAGGTCGCGCAGCGGGACGGGCCTGGAGGGCGGCGTCGGCGGGACGGGCCCGGAGGGCGGCGGCGGCGGCGGGCCCGCGGCGGCGGCGGCGCGGGGGAGCGGCGGAGGAGGCCACGTGGCACGAGCGGATTGGTCCGGCCGTCGGCTGGACATGTCCGGCGGCGGTCGGACGTGTCCGGCGCGGCGGGTAGGAGAGAAAATTAGGGTTTTTTGGACGAAAATGGCATGGGGGACGTTTTTATAGGCACAAGGAGCTAGGAGACTCCAAATGGGGAGCGGTTTTCGGCCACGCGATCACAATTCGACGACCGAGATGATGGGAAGGGTTGTGCTGGGTTTGTGGGCTGTTGTGGAGGGTGTCTTGGGCCTCAAAGAGGAGGTACTTTTAGCCCACTAGGTTAACCGTTGGAGTACCAAACGAACTCCAAACGCGACGAAACTTGACAGGCGGCCTACACGTACCAAAACAACATCGCACAACAAGTCTCGCGTCATTCCGGAAGCGTTACACGGCCACACATGAGAGAAGGACTCGGGGATGCCACGGGCATGTGTGAGAGCGTCGGAACTCGAAACGGACAACGGGAAGAGACAAGTGGGACCGGATGCAAGTGACAACACAAATGCAATGCAATGCACATGACAACATGACATGGATGAAATGCACACACGCACACGACAAAACAACGAAACCGAAAAGAAAGAAGAACCCAGAACGGAAATGATGAAGCCAAAGTTTATATATTGCCTTATAGGGAAAGTGTTACATCCGGGGCATTACAAACTCTCCTCTACTACGAAAAGATCTCGTCCCGAGATCTAGGACTGGAAGAAGGAAGGGTACTCAGAACGAAGGTGATCTTCTCGTTCCCACATAGCTTCTCGGTCGGTATGGTGTTACCACTTAACTTTCAAGAACTTGATTGACATGTTGCGGGTCTTGCGCTCGGTTTCATCAAGAATAGCAACGGGGTGCTCTCGATAAGGCAAGTCTTGTTGAAGATTAATCTCCTCAAACGGAATGGTGCGTTCAGGTGTCTTGAAGCACTTGCGGAGTTGAGACACGTGAAACATATCATGAACATTAAAGAAGTTGGAAGGGAGCTCAAGTTGATAGGCTAGATCGCCTCTTTTGCCAAGGATCTTGAAAGGGCCCACATATCTAGGAGCAAGCTTGCCTTTGATACCAAATCTTTGGGTTTCTTTCATAGGAGAAACACGGAGATAGACATGATCACCAATGTTGAAGGCCAAATCACGATGCTTGCCATCATAGTAGCTCTTCTGACGCGACTGAGCGGCCTTGAGATTCTCACGTATGACTTTGCACATTTCTTCAGCTTCTGAGATCAAGTCATTGCCAAGAAGTTGACGTTCACCAGTCTCGGACCAGTTGAGAGGAGTACAACACTTTCTGCCATAGAGGATTTCAAACGGAGCTTTGCCGGCACTTGCTTGGAAACTGTTGTTGTAAGAGAGCTCGGCAAACGGAAGGCAATCTTCCCACTTCATGCCAAAAGAGATGACACAAGCTCTGAGCATGTCTTCTAGGATCTGGTTCACTCTCTCAACTTGATCACTAGTCTGAGGGTGAAACGCAGTGCTGAAACGGATCTTAGTGCCCATGGCAGACTGAAAGGAGTCCCAGAACTTGGATGTGAACAAACTTCCACGGTCTGAGGAGATAACTTGAGGAATGCCATGTAAGGACACAATTCTGGAAGTGTACAACTCTGCCAGCTGAGCTGCATTGATGGATTCTTTGATTGGAAGGAAGTGAGCTACTTTGGTTAGCTTGTCAAACACCACAAAGATAGAATCATTCCCCTTCTTGGACTTGGGAAACCCAGTGACGAAATCCATTTCAATGTGGTCGAATTTCCATTCGGGAATAGGAAGAGGTTGGAGAAGACCAGCTGGACGTTGATGCTCTGCCTTCACTCTTCTGCAGACATCACATTCATTCACGAATTGGGCAATCTTCCTTTTCATGCAAGTCCACTAGTAAGATTGCTTGAGTTCTTGGTACATCTTAGAACTTCCAGGATGAATCGAGAGGAGGGAGTCATGTGCTTCGTTCATTATGAGCTTCCTGAGATCACCCTTGGGAACCACAAGTCTGTCCTCAAAGAACAAGGTATCTCTCTCATCAACGCGATAGCACTTGTATTTGGGAGTACCCTTTGCAATACCATGTTTCACTTTCTGCACCATAGCATCACTGAGTTGGGCCTCACGAATCTGATCTTCCAAGGTAGGAGCAACTTGAAGATTTGTAAGAAAGCCTTGCGGAACAACTTGGAGGTTGAGCTTCCTGAATGCTTCACAAAGCTCAGGCTGGAACGGCTTGATAAGGAGACTGTTGCAATATGCCTTTCTGCTCAAGGCATCTGCAATGACATTTGCCTTGCCAGGTGTGTATTCGATGCTTGGATCATACTCTTGGATCATTTCAACCCAACGAGTCTGGCGGAGGTTCAGGTTCGGCTGTGTGAAGATGTACTTCAAGCTCTTGTGATCGGTGAAGATGTCGACTTTTCTGCCCAACAGAAGGTGTCTCCACGTGATCAAGGTGTGTACCACAGCTGCTAGCTCAAGATCATGTGTGGGGTAGTTCTTCTCACTTGGCTTAAATTGACGAGAGGTGTATGCCACAATCTTCTTGTCTTGCATTAGAACACCACCAAGTCCTTGAAGAGAAGCATCACAGAAAACTTCGTAGGGCTTGGCTCATCTGGAGGGGTAAGAACTAGAGCAGAGACGAGCTTTTCTTTGAGAGTTTTGAATGCCACATCACAATCCGGAGACCAGTTGTACTTGACATTCTTCTGCAGCAAGTTGGAGAGAGGCTTGGCAATCTTGGAGAAGTTCTCAACGAACCTTCTGCAATAGCTAGCAAGACCAAGAAAGCTTCGGAGTTGCTTGACATTCTGAGGAGGTTCCCAATTAACAATCGCTTCAACTTTCTCGGGGTTGACCGCAATACCGTCAGCGGAAATGATATAGCCCAGATACAAGACCTTATCGAGCCAGAATTCGCACTTGGAGAACTTGGCATAGAACTTATGTTCACGGAGTCTGTCGAGAACCAGACGGAGGTGCTTTTCATGATCCTCTTCATTCTTGGAGAATACCAAGATGTCATTCAGATACACAAGCACAAATTTGTTGGTGTAGGGGTTGAAAATGTAGTGCATCATTCTCGAGAAGGTGGGTGGAGCATTAGCGAGGCCAAAACACATGACTGTGTATTCATATGAGCTGTAGCTTGTTCTGAATGCAGTCTTGTGAATATCTTCTTAACGGATGCGGATCTCGTGATAACCCATCCGGAGATCGAGCTTTGAGAACACTTTTGCTCCTTTGAGCTGCTCGAACAATTCATTGATGTTGGGGAGAGGATACTTGTTCTTTATTGTCTTCTTGTTCAATGGCCGGTAATCAATGCAAAGGCGCTCCGTGCCATCCTTCTTCTTGACAAATAAGACACCACAGCCCCAAGGAGAAGTGCTAGGCCTGATTAGACCCATACGCTCTTGGTCATCAAGCTGTTTCTTCAACTCCTTGAACTCTTCAGGGGAAAGCTTGTACGGACGCCGGCATGCTGGCTCAGTACCAGGCTCGAGTTCAATGACGAATTCAACTTGACGATGCGGAGGCATGCCTGGAAGCTCTTCAGGGAAAACATCTTCATATTCATTGACCACCGGAATTTGAGATATGGCATTAATCTCGCCCTTGTCATTGAGAGAGAATAGCCTGATTGTGTTATCTCGAGAGGCGAAGATAATCACGTCTTCGTTAGGATGAGTAATCTTGACTTCCTTATTTGCACAATCAATGTGAGCATCATGCTGAGAAAGCCAATCCATCCCAAGAATAAGATCAATGTCGGAGTTGCCGAGAACAACCGGAGAAGCCAGAAAGCGGTAATCACCCATGCGAATAGATACATTCGGAGCCCTCAAATTTGAAGTCATGCACTTGCCCGAAGAAATAATTTGCAACTTCTTATCCAGAAATGCCGAAGTGAAATCATGCTTGGTAACGAATGGCCTTGATATGAAACTGAGAGATGCACCAGAATCAAACAACACTTTTGCAGGAATAGAGTTAACTGAGAGGTTTCCAAGTATCACATCTGAAGAATTCTCTGCTTGAGCTGCATTCATCAGATTCACTCTTGCTTGCTTGGGATTGTGCTTGACAAAAGCAGTGCTGACAGGTGGAGGAGGCGGAAGGCGCCTTGGGTTGGGGCACTTGTTAGCATAATGACCCTTCTGAGTGCACTTGTTGCAAACCACTTCTGAGAGAGGACGGTGATAAGGAGCACTTGACTTGGCAGCTTGAAAGTGGTTCTTTGACCGATTGCTTGGGTTGGGTGGGTGGGAGAAACCACGGCCACCAGAATTCTTGTTGTTGTTGTTGGGAGATCGGATCACTGGAGGAGGTGGAAGCCAAAACTTCTGTTGCTTTGTGACCACTTGAGAAGAAGAGGAGGAGTGAACAGCGTCTCTGATCCTCTTTTTGGAAGCTTCCATCTTGAGCTGGGTTGCCTCTTGCTTAAGTGCCATGTTATAGAATTGATCAAACTCATCAGGCTCAAACAAGGTGAGAGCTAGTTGGAGTTCATCTTTCAGACCACCACGGAACTGATAGATCTTGCTCTTGGCATCTGGGATGTCTTGCTTGGCATAGTGGGCAAGGTTCTGGAACTTGACATTATATTGGTAGATAGTCATAGAGCCTTGCTTCAGGTTACGGAATTGCTCACGCATACCCTCGATGACACTTGTTGGAATATGGTGAGAGCGAAAGTCCTTGCAGAAGTCATCCCAGGAGATTACACGTCCCTTTCTGGCATCTTTGTACTGCTGCCACCAATCAGCTGCTTGGTCCTTGAGTTGGAAGGCTGCAAACTTCACATAGTCCTCGGGCCTGACGTTACTGCACTCAAAATGCTTCTTGATATCTGTTATCCAGTCTTGAGTATCTAGAGGGTCCACACAATAACTGAATGCCTTTGGTTGGTTTGCCAAGAACTGGTTGAGCGTAGCAAAGTGAGGTTGGTTGAACAAATTGCCTTGGCCTTGGTTCCCATGAGCACCCTGATTTGCTTGATTTGCTTGAATGTTCTGCATCATTTGCAAAAGCATCTGGGTGTTCTGGTTCGTCGCTTGCATAATTGCTCTCCAGGCCTCAGACGGAGGAGGAGGTGAAGGAGGACGATCAGGAACCTCTTCACCCTCTGGGTTAGCGTTGGGAACTGATACGTCCAAAACGTATCTATAATTTCTGCTTGCTCCATGCCTCTTTTGGGTGATATTGCTATGATATTTATACACTTCCATACACTTTTGATCATATTTGGACTAACCTATTAACTCAGTGCACCCCAGTGCCAGTTTCTGTTTTCTGCTGTTTTTGTATTTCAGGTTTTACCGTCACGAAAACTGCCAGAAAAATCCCGGAAAAATTATATAAAAAATCAGCGTTCCGGAAGCTTCCACACGGTCGAAGTAGGGCCGGAGGGGGGCCACCAGGGCTCCAGGCGCCCTGGTGGCACGGCCCCCCTCCTGGCCGCGCCGGGGGGCGCCTGGGCCCCCCAGGCCTCTGCTGATGCCCCCCTTTGGCATATATTTATATCGCGTCCCGAAACCCTCGAGGACGGAACCCTTTTTCGTGATCTCATCTCTGTTCCGCCGCCGCCGCGCTTCCAAGATCGGGAGCACCAGGAGAACTCTTCCCGGCACCCTGCCGGAGGGGAGGATCACCACCAGGAGCCTCTCCACCACCATGGACGCCTCCCGGATGAGTTGTGAGTAGTGTCCCTTGGACCATGGGTCCATGACCAGTAGCTATGTGATGTTCTCCTCCCCTTCTTGTGCTTCACTAATTAGACCTCGTGAGCTGCCCTACATGATCGAGGCACATATGTAATCCTTATGCTGTTGCTATGTTGAGTTTGCTGGGATCCGATGGATTGTGAGATTATGTTCAGATTGTGTTTGAGTAATATATTTGATTTACCTCTTTTATATTTATGTTCGTACGTAATTCTTGCATGTTCTCCATTGTTATTTATTGCTTTGGCCAAGTAGTAGGTAGTGACTCCAAGAGGGAACGTTATGCTTGATTGTGGGTTCATGCCCCTCGATGACTAGCTTGAGTGACAGAAACATGAGTCTAGGGGATGTGTTGTTGCCACAAGGGGGAAAACAACGGTGCTTGTGCCTGCGGGTGCAAGGATTGTTTACTTTACGCAAAGTTCTTTTAATGCAGTTGTCTGTTGCTTTGAGTTTACACTATGGGTGGGACTCGCAACTTAATACCAGCGAGATGTTCTGGATAGATATCTCAAGGTGGATGATTAGTAGTAGATGCAGATGGATTTCGGTGTACTTGCCTTGGCGTACCGCTCATGCTTTGAACCTCTACCTTTCTTGCAACATAGTTAGCATTGGTTTGCGCACATAATTCTGTCAATTGCCCAGCTGTAATTCGTTTACCTCACGGTAACGCCCCGAACACACCCGCCGGTGGTCGTTACTCCTGGCGGGATCTAGACTGGCCTCACATATCAATACTAGTCTTTTCTGCGCACTTTGTCCTCACTCGTGCGCACCCGGGAGCAACTTCCCGGTCGGTCACCCATCCTGAAACTACTCCAAGATGAGCACGCTTAACTTTGGAGTTCTATCCGAATGGGCTCCCGGAAAAGAAGGAATTCCTTATTGATATGAGTAGTCTATCATCCCTAATAAGCCAGGCTATCACATACACCCTCACTCAGAGGAACCGACGTCCACGTCGGGCCACAGGAACGTTCCCTCTTGGCACAACCGTCTGTGCTTCTAGGACAGCACATGTGCCATGCCGTGTGCCACGACGGGTCACAAACGTCATGCACAACATGACTGCAAACTGTCTGCAAACATCCGTGTAACTGCGAGGGTCGGCTCTGATACCAACTTGTAACGCCCCGGACACACCCGCCGGTGGTCGTTACTCTTGGCGGGATCTAGACTGGCCTCACATATCAATACTAGTCTTTTCTGCGCACTTTGTCCTCACTCGTGCGCACCCGGGAGCAACTTCCCGGTCGGTCACCCATCCTGAAACTACTCCAAGCTGAGCACGCTTAACTTTGGAGTTCTATCCGAATGGGCTCCCGGAAAAGAAGGAATTCCTTATTGATATGAGTAGTCTATCATCCCTAATAAGCCAGGCTATCACATACACCCTCACTCAGAGGAACCGACGTCCACGTCGGGCCACAGGAACGTTCCCTCTTGGCACAACCGTCTGTGCTTCCAGGACAGCACATGTGCCATGCCGTGTGCCACGACGGGTCACAAACATCATGCACAACATGACTGCAAACTGTCTGCAAATATCCGTGTAACTGCGAGGGTCGGCTCTGATACCAACTTGTAACGCCCCGGACACACCCGCTGGTGGTCGTTACTCCTGGCGGGATCTAGACTGGCCTCACATATCAATACTAGTCTTTTCTGCGCACTTTGTCCTCACTCGTGCGCACCCAGGAGCAAATTCCCGGTCGGTCACCCATCCTGTAACTACTCCAAGCTGAGCACGCTTAACTTTGGAGTTCTATCCGAATGGGCTCCCGGAAAAGAAGGAATTCCTTATTTATATGAGTAGTCTATCATCCCTAATAAGCCAGGCTATCACACTCACATAGCTGTTTTATCGTCTTTTGGGAGAGAGACATCACTAGTGAACATCATGGGACCCCGGTCCATATTACCATCATTGATCACATCCGCTATTTACTTTCTGCTTTTACTTACTATTTGCAGCAATACCTATCACTATTATCACTTGCGTTTGATCCTTTGTAAACGACAAGGCCGGAGGGATTGACAACCTCTCTGTACTCGTTGGGAGCAAAGTTATTTGTATCTGTGTGCAGGTCCACGTTGATTGCTAATATCTGGCGCCGTTAGCAGTTGACACCTTCTTGTTGAAACTAGGAGTCTCAGGGGAAATCGATCCTTGGTATCTTTGCCAAGGGAAAACTTCCGCTACACTGCATCTCAAACCTTCCACTTGGGGTAACCAACGAGGGGCGAGAAGCCATCAAGCAAAGTTTTCTGGCGCCGTCGCCGGGGACTTCACTCTTCAAGATAGGGGAGTTGCACGCTATCTTTTACCTTTGCTTTTTAGTCTTGTTAGTTTACCTTTCAGTTTTGCTTTAGTATCTTTTATCAAAAATCACAAAAATAGTTATCTCATTCTTTAGTTGTCATTATGTCGGGTCCTTTTGTCTTTGGTGAGGCAGAAGTTCTCACCTTTAAACAAAGAGGTGGGGAAAGTCTAAAAGATGCTTGGTCTAGAATTAATGATTCTCAAAAAAGAGCCACCAAGAAGCAATCTACTACTATCCTGCTTAGAAATTTTTATGTTGGAATTACTTCTTGGAATAGGTTTATTCTAGATACTGCTATCAATGGAAATTTCCTAGAGGCCCCAGCTTGGGAGTCCCTTAGTATTATTGAAAATCTTGTTGGAAGTCCCCCTGTTGTTAGCATTCAAGAGGACATCACCCTAGCTCACATTATGAAAAAACTTGAAAAGATAGAGCTAGAGATGCCAAACATTAATAAGATAAACGAGTTGGATCGTAAAATCCAAGGGAATTTGAATAGGCTTGATAGCTCCATGCATAAAATTTTCAAAACTTTGGAGACCATCAAATCCCATGACTTGGACTCTTCTAGGATAGATAAAATTGAGGAAATCTTTGATACTCTAGGAACCACTTTCTCCTCAATCAAAACCAGAAAGGTAGAAACTCCGGCAAAGAAGGAGCCTAAGTTCGTTCACGTTCCAAAGGCTCCCCGCTCTAAAAGTATTCCATCTATTGCCAAAGGGGTTGAAACTATAAAGACTTTGGAAGAAACACCTCTCTTTGATGAATTTATAAATGAATCTTCCCTTGACTTTTATCCTTTTGGTCTTCTTCCTAGAAGTATCTCTATGAGGCCTTTATTTGAAAGTCCTCTTAAGACTAGTTGTACTATTGAAGAGCTTTTTGATGATCTTGATGATGGTTCAATTGATACAACTTGATCTCTATGCATTATGCCTAGCTTAAAGGCATAAAAGAAAGCGCTTTTGGGAGGCAGCCCACAATGAATAAACTTTTATTTTGCTTTTGTTGTGTCTTGATGTTGTTACTACAGTAGCATTATCATTGTATCTTTACTTTTCAATTTTTGTGCCAAGTGTAGCCTCTGATTGCATGAAAGTTCAAAAGTTGTGACGTGTTGTCCAGGAAACAGATTCTGTCCTTGGATAGAAAAATTCGTATAAAATCACCAGATCATCTTTTTGGTCTGAATTTTTTCGACAACGTGATCTATACAATTTTCTTTCGTGCGTCTGTTCTGAGTTTTTTGATTAGAGTTGCAGAAGTGCCCTGAAAAAATCATTTACTACCTGCTGTTCTGTTTTTCACAGATTCTGTCCTGTTTTGCCTTTCCTTCATTTTGCAAACCTTGAGCATGCTTTTTCTTTGCAAAAACCTTTTGGCAATCTTGAGAAACAGTAGACCTTCAAGAATATCCTTATTTCCAGCAAGTAACAATTATTTTATTATGGGTACTAACCTCGCTAATTAGATTATGATGAGTTATGTATGAAGGGAGTTTTCAAGTGTGCGAGGGAAGATGATAAAAAGATTCAGGAGTGTCAAACGCTCAAGCTTGGGGATGCCCCCATGCACCCCCAAGAAATATTCAAGAAGACTCAAGCGTCTAAGCTTGGGGATGCCCCCGTGCATCCCCTTCTCCATCAACATTATCAGTTCGTCTTTCGTTCCACTATATTTTTATGACTTCATGTGTTATGTGCTATGCTTGGAGCGTCTTGCTCTTAGTTTCCTTTTTAGTTTTCTTTAGCTTTTCATTACGAGTCGGAACTCAGCTTTCTTTGTGTGGGAGAGAAACACGCTCCACTTCAACCTAGAACATAACATAGAATTTTCATGTCTATCTTTGCTGTGTGTGTTCTTTGTCTTTCAATAGCTACTATCATGCTTAGCTCTTAGTTTTCATGCTTATCTTTTTTAAAGAGATTTTGTTTAGTTGGTTGCTTGAACTCTCTTTAGTTATCATGCTTATCTTATTAAGAGAGTTTGCTTCTCTTGCATTGGTTGATATGTCTATGATAAAAATGCTGCGTGCATAATGGTGCTTAGTAGTTCATGTTTTCTTATGGTTAGTCTCAAATAGCTGGGGGGTTCCCAATGTGTTATTGGAGTACCAACATGATTTGTTTGCCTATGATGTGGTGTGGTTTAGTAATATCTTCCTTCAAGAATTTATTTTGATTGACTTGGCGTATGCTCACGCATATTTAAGACTATAAAGAAAGTCTGTCAAGCCTTGATGATCTTTTGTTTCTGAGTAGCGATATAACTACCATGCCTGATTCAATGTTGCTTTGTCGCTCTGCATGATTATGACCGTCATTGCTCTTTTAGTTGGTCGCTCCCAGTCTTTTGCTAACCTCCACCTGTACTAAGCGGACTGACTGCTTGTGCATCCAAATTCTTTTAAACCAGTTATGCCATATGAGTCCACCATACCTTCCTATACATGGTATTTACCTGCCATTCCTAACGAAGGCTTTCATATACCATCTCGAAATTATTCAAAAAAAGCATTCCTATTTTGTGCCTCTGTTTTAGTTCATGAGGAAGTAGTAGTTAATTCATGATCTTTTTAAGTTGGACAAGCTTCACCCCGGGATTGCATGTCTAATGTGCAAACCCATAATACGAGAAGGAACTGGCAAAGAGTGCGCCCGGCTCAAAATTAATATAACAAACAAACCCTCCTTCACGCTTTGTTCATGAGAAATTAGAAAACTTTGGCAGTGATAAACAAAGGAGATTAAGAGGATGTGATCGTCCTCATTCGGGAGCCGTTCCTCGAAACATGTCCATCTCAAGAAGTGATTGAGTTATCTGCTAGCATTCGTTGACGGAACATGCATAATCTAAAAAAATAATTATTACCTCTGTTTTTAAAACCAAGAGCTCTGGTACATGTGTTGTCTTTGTTTTCGACTATGGATTTTCAACTTTGCCAACAAAAGCCACGGTTCGAGAGTCTCCACCTTCTTTTAAAGCACCAACTATTAAGAGCATGATTGTCATTCTGAGTGTAATGTGCATTATCCCAAAGTAGCATTGTCTTTTGCATGATTATGATATCGTTTATTCTGAAATCATTGTATCTAGTCATCACTTAAACCTTGGAGGTGCCCCTGCATTTATGTTTTGCTTCACTAAAGGGGGCAAGCGAGATATCACTTTATCATATTTGCACACCATGCTCATTACAAATCTATTTGATGTTTCAGTATCATGTTGTAAAACTTTCAGTTCTTTGTGATTTTCTCATGAGGCAACTTAATTACTACAAATTCATTGTCTCAGTAAGCTTTTGTCATATGACTATGAAAAATCCTTATATGGTTAATAGCATGTCACCATAGAAATTATTCTTGTTATCATTTACCTACTCGAGGACGAGCAGGAATTAAGCTTGGGGATGTTGATACGTCCAAAACGTATCTATAATTTCTGCTTGCTCTATGCCTCTTTTGGGTGATATTGCTATGATATTTATACACTTCCATACACTTTTGATCATATTTGGACTAACCTATTAACTCAGTGCACCGCAGTGCCAGTTTCTGTTTTCTGCTGTTTTTGTATTTCAGGTTTTCCCGTCACGAAAACTACCAGAAAAATCCCGGAAAAATTATATAAAAAATCAGCGTTCCGGAAGCTTCCACACGGTCGAAGTAGGGCCGAAGGGGGGCCACCAGGGCTCCAGGCGCCCTGGTGGTGCGGCCCCCCTCCTGGCCGCGCCGGGGGGGCGCCTGGGCCCCCCAGGCCTCCGCTGATGCCCCCCTTTGGCATATATTTATATCGCGTCCCGAAACCCTCGAGGACGGAACCCTTTTTCGCGATCTCATCTCTGTTCCGCCGCCGCCGCGCTTCCAAGATCGGGAGCACCAGGAGAACTCTTCCCGGCACCCTGCCGAAGGGGAGGATCACCACCGGGAGCCTCTCCACCACCATGGACGCCTCCCGGATGAGTTGTGAGTAGTCTCCCTTGGACCATGGGTTCATGACCAGTAGCTATGTGATGTTCTCCTCCCCTTCTTGTGCTTCACTAATTAGACCTCGGGAGCTGCCCTACATGATCGAGGCACATATGTAATCCTTATGCTGTTGCTATGTTGAGTTTGCTGGGATCCGATGGATTGTGAGATTATGTTCAGATTGTGTTTGAGTAATATATTTGATTTACCTCTTTTATATTTATGTTCATAAGTAATTCTTTCATGTTCTCCGTTGTTATTTATTGCTTTGGCCAAGTAGTAGGTAGTGACTCCAAGAGGGAACGTTATGCTTGATTGTGGGTTCATGCCCCTCGATGACTAGCTTGAGTGACAGAAACATGAGTCTAGGGGATGTGCTGTTGCCACAAGGGGGAAAACAACGGTGCTTGTGCCCGCGGGTGCAAGGATTGTTTACTTTACGCAAAGTTCTTTTAATGCAGTTGTCTGTTGCTTTGAGTTTACACTATGGGTGGGACTCGAAACTTAATACCAGCGAGATGTTCTGGATAGATATCTCAAGGTGGATGATTAGTAGTAGATGCAGATGGATTTCGGTCTACTTGCCTTGGCGTACCGCCCATGCTTTGAACCTCTACCTTTCTTGCAACATAGTTAGCATTGGTTTGCGCACATAATTCTGTCAATTGCCCAGCTATAATTCGTTTACCTCACATAGTTGTTTTATCGTCTTTTGGGAGAGAGACATCACTAGTGAACATCATGGGACCCCAGTCCATATTACCATCATTGATCACATCCGCTATTTACTTTCTGCTTTTACTTACTATTTGCAGCAGTATCTATCACTATTATCACTTGCGTTTGATCCTTTGTAAACGACAAGGCCGGAGGGATTGACAACCTCTCTGTACTCGTTGGGAGCAAAGTTATTTGTATCTGTGTGCAGGTCCACGTTGATTGCTAATATCTGGCGCCGTTAGCTGTTGACACCTTCTTGTTGAAACTAGGAGTCTCAGGGGAAATCGATCCTTGGTATCTTTGCCAAGGGAAAACTTCCGCTACACTGCATCTCAAACCTTCCACTTGGGGTAACCAACGAGGGGCGAGAAGCCATCAGGAACCTTTTTAGGAGCCATCCTGAATGAGATGACAACTATTAGCCATTGATTGAGAGAAATATATATAAGCTGAATCGACGGCTAGAAATTGCAACATAGTCTTCACAAGAACATTCGAACAAGATGAACGAATGTAATCGACAGTTTAATAGTAACAACAATCTTCACGAGAAGCCACTTGGGAGACAAAAGGTAAATAAAAACAACAAGGAGCAGATAGAACAAATACAAGATAGAAGCTTCGTTCGGCATATTCATGCTGAAAGCTTATGGAACGTGTTACAAAAGGGTTTAGCAATCCCCGGATCAGGATAGCCAAGGACCCTTTAAGATGCAACTCCCGATCGGAACAACGGCCATAAAACTACTTCACTCAATGTAGAACCCCGAACTCCATATCCTGCATTCGTTGGAAGAATGCCTACGAGCTACTAGATGAACCCACCTATTAATTTCCGAAAGTTTCCAGTTATGCAATCAGATGTTGGGGATACAGGGGAAGCATCGCGCACTCAACTCTAATCCTACATCCAGCTATATCCATCCTTCAACTCATAACCAGTTATTTCCGAAAACCGTCTACCTCGGACCTTCGAAACGCATCTACTATACAAGCTATGGCAATACTCCCGAACTACCTCCCCAGTACTGGGTGACGTCTGGGTTATCTTGCCACTAACCGCATAGGAGAGTTTTCGATGTCAGCCGTCTTAAGTATTCCAGAACTGCTGCGATATATTTGTGACGACAACACCTCGGAGCTCAACTCCCCGGGACACTGCCACAACCCCTAAATGAGAGGAGGCATCGAGAACAATGTTCTCGTCACAAAGACATCGGAACAATCCAAACAATACTCGCGAGATTCCTAAAAAAATTGGTGAATTTTTTAGAGTAGAAGAGACAAGAGTAATCGTCAGGAGTCCTCACCAGAGTGCAAAGAGATGAGGAGCAAAAGAAATACTACTCTCCGATATATATATATAGGACTCAAAACATTTTAAGTGTGTGCCTAGACTCAACCGTCAACGATACGATCAATCAGTGGGGGCTTCTAGGTCGGAGAAGGCTCTGAATACCAACTTGTAATGCCCAGGATGGGACTATACCTCCTACGTGTCGAGGCACGACTTAAAGGTATAAGCCCATTCTGGAATGATCTCAAGTTCGGTATCTTTGCACATCTCATGTAAAAAATAGGGATGAAAAGAAAAAGAGATAGTTGGCTTACACTCGCAACGTCACACAATTCAGTACATAGTCAAACATCATTCAAATAACATCACAACCCGACTACGGGTGAATATCCAAATGAAAGATACCAAATACATAAAGCCACAGGTCCGAATCACCCCTAGTAGAAACCACTACTGATCATCGGGATAGTGCACATAGTATCGGCTACGTTCTTCATCGTACTCCCAGTACAGCTCGGTGCCGTCACCTGAGTAGTTCACCATGGTACGTGCATCTGGTGTGGTGTAGAATCTGTGAGCCACGGAGGACTCAGCAATCCCGTTCCCGGGTAGCAGAACTATCTAAGCCTTGGGTGTGGAACAAGGCTGAAGAAAGATAAAAGGTTGTAGCTGCACTAGCACTAGCTTACGTGTTTAGAGCGAGAAGAGAAGTGCCACGAGCGATAAAGTGATCACGAAGTGATCCTATCTAAGCACGTCAAACATAACCCCACCGTGTTCACTTCCCGAACCCCTTTCGGAAAATGACCGTCACGGTTACTCACGCGGGTAGTGTGTTCTGAACATGGTGTCAAGTTTTCTACAACCGGATATTAACAAATTCCCATCTGCCACATAACCGCGGGCATGGCTTTCGAAAGTTCAAAAACCTGCAGGGGTGTTCCAACTTGGACCATTACAAGCCCATGATCCGCGGAGTCGCAACTCCAAGGTGGGAAGGCCCGAGTATCCTCGGAATCCTGTGCTCAAGATACTTCGACGAAGGTAAGACTAATCTAGCAAATCCTCCCGGCGTGCCGACACCCTGATAGTAGCCGCGTGTATCTCGTCTCAGGCCACGACCGGATAAGTCATCCTACAGGTTTTTACCAGCCCTCGAGTTTCCTTGAGGTGGCCCCGCAGTCTGCTCATTTCGGACCAATACTCATGTGGAGCACTGGCCCGGGGTTGTTGATTAAGAAGAGGGTTTATAACTCCCTATGCAAGTTTTTAGTTGTTTAGGCAAATGGAGTACCAATGTTGGGACTTGCTGGAAAAGCCTTAGCGCTAAGCGGTTCATCGAGGGGGTCCCATAACCCCAACCGTGTGAGGAATGCATAATCAAGGAACATAACATCGGTTTATACGGTTCCTAGGGCGGCATGAGTGGAACAAATCACCAAGCAAGAGGCTTAGCCTTCCACCCATTACCAATATATAGATGATTTAGTTTAAGAATTTATATAGTGTGATATCCCAACAAATACTTCACATGAAGCAAGAATCTTCAAATCTTCTCCTGCAACTAGCAATGCTATAAGAGGGGATGAGCGAAGCCTACGTAGCCAATCAAAGGTTTTGCATAGGTTGGGTGGTTAGACAGATTCATGGTTACAATAGGAGGCTGACTGACAAACATGGGCATCGAGGCAATAAGCTAAAGAGCGAGACTTCTAGCAATAGGCAAAGATAGTAATGATATCTGGGTCAGGTCATCTTGCCTGTCGAGTCGTCGATGGGATCGTAAGACGGCTCCTCGTTCTCAACCTCGGTAGTAACCTCGTTCTCGTACTCGGTCTTGGCTTCCGGCTCTACTCAACACAAGAACACACGAGGCACGAAATCAAACAAGGTGCAATGCGCAAACTACAGGATGCATGTATGATGCACTTAGGAAGCACCGCAGATGCACTTAGGATGCACAACATGAAAACACAGGAATCACAGAGAAACAGCACAAGAACAAGACAATATACTCAAGCAAGTAGGATGCAAGACAAGTCTATTTAGGATGCAAAAAATTGCAAGGTAGGAAGCACAGAGAAACAACAAAAGAAACAACAGGTTTAAATGAGGCCGGAAACTAATTAAGACAAATCCGGTAAGTCCTCATATGAATAGTTGGAAATAGTCCAGATCTGAACAAACCTTAAGTTAAAATTGATAAACAGCAAGTTAACATGCACCATGAGAATATACGCGAAATTCTAGTCAAGCTTCATATAAAGTTTGTTTAAAACGGAGCTACGGTCTAGAAGATATGATCAAAACAAGATAAGCATGGCAACGGTGCAAGATGCACCCAAACACCAAGCAAACATACTCCAAACATGTTAACAAGATGATATTATGAATTTACATGCAAAACCGCACAAGTTTCATGTAGGGCACGCTCAAAACGGAGCAACGGACTAAAAGATACACCCGAAAAAGAAACAAAGCAAAGCTGAAATTAACAGCCACATAGCAACTTTGGAGCAAGAAATATATACTCTACAACACTCAAACATGGTGACAAGAAGCATGGACATGAATTAGACATATCCTACAGCAAACAACTCCATTGGAGCATCTCCATAGGAGGCATGGGTCAATAGCAACAAGCTACAATATTTTGATCATGACACTAAAAACCTGACAGTAATATTTTATAGCAACTTGGGAGCAAGAATTAAATATGCTACAGCAACCCAAATGAACAAGTGAGGGCATGGATGAATAGACAACAACATATACAGCAAGGAAAGATCAATTGCCACCCCAAAACTAACATGGATTTGCCTAGGACAACAAGCAAACATAGCATCATGATATGACAGATTCCGGACTTAGTGAAATTTCACTAAGTGTTAAAATAGTAACATTAGCATGGCATGCTTGCGAGCATGTTTAAGTCATCTTAAAGCATAACATGGCAAATGGTTTGCACCACAGCAAAGAACACATGATGTAGAATCTAAAACATATGAGCATGTGACATGGGGACAAACACATCAATAGCAACGAGCTCCTCAACTAGGCATCTCGTAACAAGTTACAAAACCTAACAGCCACATGCACTTTTACTACAGAGATAAACATGGCAATTGATCTCTAACCTGCATGCTATAGCAACCAACATGTAAAGCATCTCATGATGAACATTTTGACATATCATTTGCTTCATTTGGATAAACATGCACCAAGTTATCACATCTCAAACATGGCATGAAAATAACTAGTAGGAGCAGTTTATATCAAGTAGCACTCTTGTCATGATGATTAAGACATCTAGATGGACTCAAACAAGCATGACACAATGGAACAAAACATAGTACACATCACCACGATCATTCTGACATATCATATGCACCAATCGGACACACACACAAAAAGTTATAGCCATCACAATAATGCATCAGACAACAAAATGCAAAAAGGACTTAGTAAAGAAACAAGGGTCAACCTCACTGGTCAACGGGCGGACGGGCCGGGTCAACGTGGATCGGGCGAAGCGGGTTGCGGGTACTGGGTGCGGAGCGGGCCGGGACCCGCTAGGATCGAACCCGCGGGCGGATCTGGATCGGCCTCGAGCACTCCCGACGAAGCTTCGCGGCGGCGTGGCGGACCTCGATCGGAAGCTGGCGAGGGCGGCGGACCTCGATCCGGCTGGCGGGAGGCTCTGCGGTGGCCGGCGCGGGCCCGATGGCGAGGCCGGCCGGAGGCAGCGGCGGGGTCGGGCCCGGAGGGCGGCGGCCGGAGCTCTTGAGCTCGGGGCGGCGGAGCACTTCGGCTGCGGCGGCGCGGAGGCAGAGGCCCGGCGGCAGCGGGGCAGTACGGGCCGGCGGCGAGGCCGCGCAGCCGGCGGCGGCGACCGGCGAGGGAGACCCACGGGGGCCGAAGCACGGGGCAACAGAGGTCGCGCGGCGGGATGGGCCCGGAGGGCGGCGGCGGCGGCGGGCCCGCGTCGGGCCACGCGGGCCGGCGAGGGGGAGCGGCGGCGGAGGCCACGTGGCACGAGCGGATTTGTTCGGCCGTCGGCTGGACGTGTCCGGCGGTGGTCGGACGTGTGCGGCGGCGGTCGGACGTGTCCGGCGCGGCGGGGAGGAGAGAAAATTAGGGTTTTTTTGGACGAAAATGGCATGGGGGGCGTTTTTATAGGCACAAGGAGCTAGGAGACTCCAAATGGGGAGCGGTTTTCGGCCACGCGATCACAATTCGACGACCGAGATGATGGGAAGGGTTGTGCTGGGTTGGTGGGCTGTTGTGGAGGGGGTCTTGGGCCTCAAAGAGGAGGTACTTTTAGCCCACTAGGTTAACCGTTGGAGTACCAAACGAACTCCAAACGCGACAAAACATGACATGCGGCCTACACGTACCAAAACAACATCGCACGACAAGTCTCGTGTCATTTCGGAAACGTTACACGGCCACACACGAAAGAAGGACTCGGGGATGCCGCGGGCACGTGTGAGAGCGTCAGAACTCGAAACGGACAACGGGGAGAGACGAGTGGGACCGGATGCAAGTGACAACACAAATGCAATGCAATGCACAGGACAACATGACATGGATGAAATGCACACACGCACACGACAAAACGACGAAACCGAAAAGAAAGAAGAACCCAGAACGGAAATGATGAAGCCAAAGTTTATATATTGCCATATAGGGAAAGTGTTACATCCGGGGCATTACTGTGAACCATATAGTATATATGATCAACATAAGATGTTCACCATTGAAAACTACTCCATCTCACGTGATGATCGGACATGGTTTAGTTGATTTGGATCACGTGATCATTTAGATGACTAGAGGGATGTCTATCTAAGTGGGAGTTCTTTAGTAATATGATTAATTGAACTTTAATTTATCATGAACTTAGTCCTGATAGTATTTGCAAATTATGTTGTAGATAAATAGCTTGCGTTATAGCTCCCCTATGTTTTTGTTGTGTTCCTAGAGAAAACTAAGTTGAAAGATGTTAGTAGCAATGATGCGGACTAGGCCCGTGATCTGAGGATTATCCTCATTGCTGCACAGAAGTATTATGTCCTTGATGCACCGCTAGGTGACAAACCTATTGCAGGAGCAGATGCAGACGTTATGAACGTTTGACAAGCTCGGTATGATGACTACTTGATAGTTTAGTGCGCCATGCTTTACGGCTTATAACCGGGACTTCAAAAACGTTTTGAACACCATGGAGCATATGAGATGTTCCAAGAGTTGAAATTATTATTTCATACTCATGCCCGTGTCGAGAGGTATGAGACCTCTGACAGTACTTTGCCTACAAGATGGAGGAGAATAGCTCAACCAGTGAGCATGTGCTCAGATTGTCTGGGTACTACAATTGCTTGAATCAAGTGGAGTTAATCTTCCAGATAAGATAGTAATTGACAAAGTTCTCTAGTCACTATCACCAAGTTAGTAGAACTTCGTGATGAACTATAATATGCAAGGGATGACGAAAGTAATTCCCGAGCTCTTCGCGATGCTGAAATCGGTGAAGGTAGAAATCAAGAAAGAGCATCAAGTGTTGATGGTTAACAAGACAACTTGTTTCAAGTAAATGGCAAAGAGATAGAAGGCGAACTTCAAGAAGAATGACAAGCAAGTTGTCACTCCCGTGAAGAAACCCAAAAATAAACTCAAGCCTGAAACTAAGTGCTTCTACTACAAAGGAAATGGTCACTGGAAGTGGAACTACCCTAGATACTTGGCGGATAAGAAGGATGGCAAAGTGAACAAAGGTATATTTGATATATAGATTATTGATGTGTACTTTACTAGTGTTCATAGCAACCCCTGGGTATTTGATACCGGTTCAGTTGCTAAAATTAGTAACTCGAAACGAGAGTTGCAGAATTAACAGAGACTAGTTAAAGGTGAAGTGATGATGTGTGTTGTAAGTGGTTCCAAGATTGATATGATCATCATCGCACACTCCTTATACTTTCGGGATTAGTGTAGAACCTAAATAAATGTTATTTGGCATTTGCGTTGAGCATGAATATGATTTGATCATGTTTGTTGTAATACGGTTATTCATTTAAAGTCATAGAATAATTGTTATTCTGTTTACATGAAAAAAATCTTCGATGGTCATAAACCCAATGAAAATAGTTTGTTGGATCTCGATCATAGTAATACACATATTCATAATATTGAAGCCAAAAGATGCAAAGTTGATAATGATAGTGCAACTTATTTGTGGCACTGCCGTTTAGGTCATATTGGTGTAAGGCGCATGAAGAAACTCCATGCTGATGGGCTTTTGGAATCACTTGATTATGAATCACTTGGTGCTTGCGAACCATGCCTCATGGGCAAGATGACTAAAACTCCGTTCTCCGGAACAATGGAGCGAGCAACTGATTTGTAGGAAATCATACATACTGATGTATGTGGACCGATGAGTGTTGAGGCTCGCGACGGGTATCATTATTTTCTAACCTTCACTGGTGATTTGAGTAGATATGGGTATATGTACTTGATGAAGCACAAGTCTAAAACATTTGAAAAGTTCAAAGAATTTTAGAGTGAAGTAGAGAATCATAGTAACAAGAAAATTAAGTTTCTACGATCTGATCGTGGAGGCGAATATTTGAGTTACGAGTTTGGTCTTCATTTAAAACAATGTGGAATAGTTTCACAGCTCACGCCATCCGAAACACCACAGCGTAATGGTGTCTCCGAACGTTGTAATTGTACTTTATTAGATATGGTGTGATCTATAATGTCTCTTACCGATTTACCACTATCGTTTTGGGTTATGCATTAGAGACAGCTGCATTCACGTTAATTAAGGGCACCATCTAAATCCGTTGAGACGACGCCTTATGAACTGTGGTTTGGCAAGAAACCAAAGTTGTCGTTTCTTAAGTTTGGGGCTGCGATGCTTATGTGAAAAAGCTTCAACCTGATAAGCTCGAACCCAAGTCGGAGAAATGTGTCTTCATAGGATACCCAAAGGAGACTGTTGGGTACACCTTCTATCACAGATCCGAAGGCAAGATATTCGTTGCTAAGAATGGATCCTTTCTAGAGAAGGAGTTTCTCTCAAAATAAGTGAGTGGGAGGAAAGTGGAACTTAATGAGGTAATTATACCTTCACCCGAATTGGAAAGTAGTACATCACAGAAACTAGTTCTAGTGATTCATACACCAATCAGCGAGGAAGCTAATGATGATGATCATGAAACTTCAGATCAAGTTACTACTAAACCTCGTAGGTCAACCAGAGTGCGTTCCGTGCCAGAGTGGTACGGTAACCCGGTTCTGGAAGTCTTATTACTAGACCATGATGAACCTACGAACTATGAGGAAGCGATGATGAGCCCAGATTCCGCAAAATGGCTTGAGGCCATGAAATCTGAGATGGGATCCATGTATGAGAACAAAGTGTGGTCTTTGGTTGACTTGCCCGATGATCGGCAAGCCATTGAAAATAAATGGATCTTTAAGAGGAAGACTGACGCCGATGGTAATGTTACTGTCTACAAAGCTCGTCTTGTTGCGAAAGGTTTTTGACAAGTTCAAGGTGTTGACTACGATGAGATTTTCTCACTTGTAGCGATGCTTAATTCTGTCCGAATCATGTTAGCAATTGCCGCATTTTATAAAATCTAGCAAATGGATAACAAAACTGCATTCCTTAATAGAATTATTAAAGAAGAATTGTATATGATGCAATAAGAAGGTTTTGTCAATCCTAAAGGTGCTAACAAAGTGTGCAAGCTCCAGCTATCCATGTATGGACTGGTGCAAGCATCTCAGAGTTGGAATATACACTTTGATCAGGTGATCAAAGCATATAGTTTTATACAGACTTATGGTGAAGCCTGTATTTACAAGAAAGTGAGTGGGAGCACTACAGCCTTTCTGATAAGTATATGTGAATGCCATATTTTCGATCGGAAATGATGTAGAATTTTTTGGAAAGCATAAAGGAGTGTTTGAAAGGAGTTTTTCAAAGAAAGACCTCGGTGAAGCTGCTTACATATTGAGCATCAAGATCTATAGAGATAGATCATGACGTTTGATAAGACTTTCGATTAGTACATACCTTGATAATCTTTTGAAGTAGTTCAAAATGGATCTGTCAGAGAAGGAGTTCTTGCCTGAGTTATAAGGTATGAAGTTGAGTAAGACTCAAAACCCGACCTCGGTAGAAGATAGAGAAAAAAATGAAAGTCATTCTATATGCCTCAGCCATAGGTTACATAAAGTATGTCATGCTGTGTACCAAACATGTTGTGTACCTTCCCATGAGTTTGGCAAGGAGGTACAAAAGTGATCCAGGAGTAGATCACTAGACAGCGGTCAAAATTATCCTTAGTTACTGGATGACTAAGGAAATGTTTCTCGATTATGGAGGTGATAAAGAGTTCGTCGTAAAGAGTTATGCCAATGCAAGCTTTACACTGATCCAGATGAGTCTAAGTATCAATTTGGATGCATATTGGAAGTGGAGCAATTAGCTAGAGTAGCTCCATGCAGAGCATTGTAGATATAGAAATTTGTGAAATACATACGGATCTGAATGTGACAGACCCGTTGACTAAACTTCTCTCACAACCAAAACATGATCACACCTTATTACTCTTGGGTGTTAATCACATAGCGATGTGAACTAGATTATTGACTCTACTAACCCTTTGGGTGTTGGTCACATGGCGATGTGAACTATGGGTGTTATTCACATAATGATGTGAACTATCGGTATTAAAACACATGGCGATGTGAGCTAGATTATTGACTCTAGTGCAAGTGGGAGACTGAAAGAAAAATGCCCTAGAGGCAATAATTAAGTTGTTATTTATATTTCCTTATATCATGATAAATGTTTATTATTCAAGCTAGAATTGTATTAACCGGAAACTTAGTACATGTGTGAATACATAGACAAACAAAGTGTCACTAGTATGCCTCTACTTGACTAGCTCGTTGAATCAAAGATGGTTATGTTTCCTAGCCATAGACATGAGTTGTAATTTGATTAACGGGATCACATCATTGGTGAATGATGTGATTGACTTGAGCCATTCCGTTAGCTTAGCACTTGATTGTTTAGTTTTACTGCTATTGCTTTCTTCATGACTTATACATGTGCCTATGACTATGAGATTATGCAACTCCCAAATACCGGAGGAACACCTTGTGTTTTATCAAACGTCACAACCTAACTGGGTGATTATAAAGATGTTCTACAGGTGTATCCGAAGGTGTTTGTGGTGTTGGCATAGATCGAGAATATGATTTGTCACTCCGAGTGTCAGAGAGGTATCTTTGGGCCCTCTCGGTAATGCACATCAATATAAGCCTTGCAAGCAAATGACTAATGAGTTAGTCACAAGATGATGCATTACGAAAAGAGTAAAGAGACTTGCCGATAATGAGACTGAACTAGGTATTGAGATACCGATGATCGAATCTCGGGCAAGTAGCATACCGATGACAAAGGAAACAACATATATTGTTATGCAATTTGACCGATAAAGATCTTCGTAGAATATGTAGGAACCAATATGAGCATCCAGGTTCCGCTGTTGGTTATTGACCGGAGATGAGTCTCGGTCATGTCTACATAGTTCTCGAACCCTTAGGGTCCGCACGCTTAACGTTCGGTGACGATCAGTATTATGAGTTTATGAGTTTTGATGTACTGAAGGTAGTTCGGAGTCCCGGATATGATCACGGACATGACAAGGAGTCTCATAATGGTTGAGACATAAAGATCGATATATTGGAAGCCTATATTTGGACATCGGAATAGTTCCGGGTGAAATCGGGATTTTACCGGAGTACTGGGAGGTTACCGGAACCCCCTGGTAAGTATATGGGCCTTATTGGGCCATAGTGGAGAGAGAGAGAGGAGAGCAGGCCCGGCCGCGCGCCCCTCTCCCTCTAGTCCGAATTGGACTATGAGGGGAGGGGCGGCGCCCCCCCCCCCCCCCCTTTTATTTCCTCTCTCCCTCTCCTTCCTTTTCTCCTAGTCCAACTAGGGAAGGGGGGAATCCTACTCCCGGTGGGAGTAGGACTCCTCCTAGGGCGCGCCATAGAGGGTCGGCCCCTCCCCCTCCTCCACTCCTTTATATACGGGGGTGGGGGGCACCCCATAGAGACACAAGTTGATCATTGATCTTTTAGCCGTGTGCGGTCCCCCCTCCACAGAAACACACCTCGGTCATATCGTTGCAGTGCTTAGGCGAAGCCGCGTCAGTAACTTTATCATCACCGTCATCACGCCGTCGTGCTGACGGAACTCTTCCTCGAAGCTCTACTGGATCGTGAGTTCGTGGGACGTCACCAAGCTGAACGTGTGCAGATCGCGAAGGTGCCGTACATTCGGTACTAGAGTCGGTCGATCGTGAAGACGTACGACTACATCAACCGCGTTGTCATAACGCTTCCGCTTACGGTCTACGAGGGTACGTGGACGACACTCTCCCCTCTCGTTGCTATGCATCACCATGATCTTGCGTGTGCGTAGGAATTTTTTTGAAATACTACGTTCCCCAACAGTTTGTGTGTTGTTGTTCCCCAACGGAAGCGTGCACCAGCCACCGCGGTGCGCAGTGTCTATGCGTCGATGTTGAGATCATCAAGGAGGTAACTCGGGGCACCGAGGCGAGCACTAGGACGGCAACGACCAACCTTGTCGGGCCCTGTATTGCCACCATCGCCGACCGTCGACAGTGACGAGCGAGGGGAAGGTGGATCACAAAAATCGAATCAGACCTAGAAAAACTAATCGGAGACATAAACCAGCCGACGTGGCAAGCATGGACAACACTGAGACCGGGGTCCAAGCAGTCAGAATAAAAGCTCTAATTAATGCACAAGTTTGCTTAAATTGGATAAAAATGTGAAAATCGGCTAAATGGGGTATTTTGGGTCAAAATGTAAACCTATGGGGGAAATGTGCAATTAACTCTTATTTTTCTTCGAATGATCCAAGGCTCCATGTTAATCAAATATTCTGATTATTTGACGCCCCTAGGAAAAAATTACAATGTCGTCATCGAGGAATCCTGAAGTACAATCCGGTCCATGGGAATCCTCCATCTTCTACCATCCGCACATATCCATGGCGCGCTGAACTTGTCACTGCTACAGTTCCGCACCGTCACGGGAACACTAGAGTAAGAGTAGTATCCATGCAAACACGTGAGAAGTCATCGATCTCTACGAAAAACACCGAGGACGTTGATCGGCAAGGAGAAGAAGATGATGTTGGTTTTATTACACCTAAACTTCCTCCTGAGTCAACACAATACCAAAACCAGCGTTGTTGGTGCCCAAGCACCACCTTCTCAACAAAGACGTAGCCAATCCCCCACCCCCAGCGCGCCAATTACAGACGAAATGTCAGTCTTTTCCAACAGATCCCCTCACTACACTTGACGATTCACGCACCGCCAGAACTGAAGAAAAATATAGAGGAGACCATATTCGTGCAATGGACACTACCACATGAAGGGCCGAAGCGATGGACGAGAAAGACCTACATGTCCATCCAATCTTGTCGTGAAATCCAGTGACTCACATGTCGCTGGAGCCATAGAAGAAGCCAGAGGAACCACTAATAAGCACCGCCACGAGGTAGGGGCGAAGCGCCGCACGACGAAGTCGTATCTAAAACCTTGAGACATGGAAAGACTATGGCTCCCTTGGGTAGATCGGGGTCTCGAGGCACTCCCTCACCAACGGAGCCGACATAGGAGGAGGAGTGCATCGATCTACTAGCAGAGGAGGAGGAGGGTGATCTACCAATGGAGTAGGGGTTGCCGGCGCGGAAACCGTAAATTATCATAGGAGGGATGACCGTTGTATGGCTCCTTTTATCTTGTTGCGGTGAAAGCCATTTAATTTCTTTGTATTTCTATAGACACAAGATGGTCACGAGGCTGTGATACCATGTTAGAAAGGAGAGAGAGATGGGTTTGGTGGAATAGTTTATTTATTGCTTGAGCCTCGTGGGCGTATATATATGAGTACAATGATTTATTTGGAGTACAAGACAAGCCAGAATACTTTCCTAGTCTATCCTATGTATCCAATACAATCACATTACTCAACATCGTGCTTATAAATGCCGACAAATAAATGATATTATAGTGTGCCATGAACAAAACATATCAGAATACATCTGCATGAGTTATTGTTAAGAGGTGTTTTGTTCAGTTTTATCATACATACATATGGAGATTATTGTTATAAGACTGTGGGGGTGATGTTTACATTTGTTAGTTGACAAGGTGAAATATCACTTCCTGATTTGCACACGCGAGCCCCCGTAAAAATGATTTGCACATGCGGAAGTTTGCTTTAAGAGGCGTACTCTGTCTGCTTGCATAAAACTCCAATCGACACCTTTCTTTTCTTACATCAACTCCCAGAGTTTACCTTGCATGTTCCTTTATTTGTGAATCTTTGAAGCTAACCATCTGGTCAATTCTATGGAGACGCACTTTTCCCCACATTTTTCCACGGGATTTGGGTTCGAGATACTGCTGTCGGAGCGTATAACATGGGGGGCAGGGGCGCAACGTTCCTAATAACAGCTGCGTGGTTGTTGAAGTGGAGCAGACTTTGCCATTGTTTTCTTCTCCAAATCTTCTCTGCTTTTCTAAAGACCCTCATTTCATTCTATTCAATAGTCTACTTAGAAAACCGTCATTTCATTCCATAAATGGTGGCATGAGATACATACTTCCTCTGTCTTAAAATAAGTATCTCAACTTTGTACTAATTTTAGCTAGAGTTGAGACACTTATTATGGGACATAGGGAGTGTATTTTTTAGTCTAAATTGTAGTATTACATTGGCATGCTCGTGCATCTTAATGTGAATGTGATCATCTAGTACTACGATATTTCAGCTGGGTCCCGTATGAAAGTGGACTACTGGCTGCAAATTGTGTTTGTCTTTGTAACCAAGGGAAGCCTACAAGGATAAGAGCATTTAAATACGCAGCTACACAGACGATACAGTCGAACAAACCTGAATAATCCATTTTGATAGACAGAACAAACATCAAAGCAACTCATGCTTACAGTCCAAGAAAGGAAATACTAAAGCGCCGAATGTGTAGAGTGTAAACAAAATGTGGCCACCAGATTCTGATGTAACTGAGCGTGTGCAATCGTAAGTTTTCGTCCTGTGTCTTCACACATCGCAATGGCTAAAAACATGAGTGCAGTAGGACTAAGACACTGGGGCGTTACTGTATGTCCGCACTCACTACCCAGGGAAAGGCGTGAGCCGAGTCGTAAGATCGAATCTGGAGTTCTGAACAATAGGAAATAATGTATTGTTTGAACACATACCCTTTGGCTGTTACAGCTCTTTACCATCAGTGCGAAAAGTGGGGAAACAGGTGAATGTTCAACATACCGACACTGTCCAGTTCGACAGACATAATGTGCGCAAACACACTCTGCTTTCACATGCTTGTGAGTGCTACTACATTGGGACGATTAGATGTCTATTGCGATGGGACAAAAATGACAAATTCTTTTCTGCGGCCAGTCAGATGTGATGTTAATATCGAATCGTGTCTGGCTTCAATCTGAAGGATCTGACTCGGGTCTCCCCTGTGCTCGTGTTCTTTTTCTTTCTTTTTTTGAGGGGAATGCCTCGTGTCCTTCAGCGTCATGGAGTGGTTGGGGGCGCTTGCGCAGCAACAAACTCCCTCGACTAAACGGAAAAGAGAAGGAAAACGGAGCAAAGCCGTACGTCAAGGGCGAAATTCACTGCATTGATCTGTTCAAACCCGGTTCCAAGTTTCGCCGGTGCCGTGCTGTCTTGGATTCCTCCTGGCATTTATGCAAGCCTCGAGTGTGCTTGTCGTTGAGGAAACACAAAAAATTAAATAAAAAGACAACTACTCGCGACCAATCACAAACATGAGTACGGCAATGGATATCATTGTTGGAATTTTGCTAGTAGACCTTTGGCCCAAAGCCCAACAAAAATTCTGAAATTCTCTTGGTCTATTCATGCACACATGTGAGTGGAGTGAGTGGCACTAAAGTTTAGTCCCACCACGAAAGTTAAGGGAGAGTTGCACCTTTTTATAAGGTTAGCTCTTCTACCACTTGTATGAGCATGAGAAGATGAGACCTACACACGCGCTCCTCCTCCTCGCTCGCCTCGCCGCGGGTTGCGGGAATGAGCCGAGGACAGAAAGGGAAAAGGGGCGATCAGGTTTTTGGGGAGCGCACTCGCGCGACTGCTGGCAGCGACGTAATTAACGGACACGTTAATTGCTCAGTCGTTTCCGATCCTTTTGGATCGTGGGCTGTTACTTGGACGTTGGGTTTTCTCCACGACCTACCCGGCCCGCATTATATAGCCAGGCAGACGTCTACCCTAGCTGCCACAACATATGGTTTCGCACCTCCGTTCCAAATCATTGCGCCGCCACGCAAGTCTTCTCCATCCCTCCTTCCGGCGTGCACCGCGAGAAGGGACAGCGGGCCTCCGGAACCCCGCCTCTTGTGATCATGTACCGGAGAGGGGCGATCGGGTTTTTGGGGACCGCACTCGCGCGTCTGCTGGCAGCGACGACTTCGCCAACGACAACTTCTTCCCCGACCTCGACAACCTCTTCCTCAACGACATGGGCGACAACCTGAACGCCGGCGGTGCTGCTCCCGTTGCACCGTATGTGATTATGTCCTTCTTGTTCGAGATCGTGGTAGAATTCATGCTTTTAGTATGTGCCCTACATTTGCTCGGTTCATCTACTATGCTAGTTAGCATGTTTAGTACAATCTGTTTTACTGTTGTCATGATTTATTTCTTGTTTATTCAGATTAAATATCATAGTAATTTACGCATATTTCCAACCATCATTACGGTAGTGGAAGTGCAATATAGCGATGCTAAACCTCACTTGTACGTGCTTCTAGTTGGAGCATCGCAAATCACATGCTTGTTTGTTCCACGCCAAAGTTAAAGAATGCCTCAAAGATGTGGGTTGGGATGGACAACCCCTGTGATGAGCTTGACCGAGATCTATTCTATGCTTCCACGCACATCACCATTGGCAACGGCGCCATTTTGGGATTCATCTTGGGTTAACGAGAAAAACCTTTTGTCATAGCATCGCTCATCTTCGAGGCTTCCACGAGGAAGAAGTGGAAGGTAAAGGAGGCCATGCACGCGGATGCATGGCTGTCCAAAATCAAGCTCCCCAACAACTGGATGATGGACCACATCCGGCGGCTTGGCACCGTATGGGCTCGGCTGAGGGTCATCTCCGAGAAAGGGTTTCTCCCCACTTTGTATTACAAACAACCACCACGATACAACCAACGATAGGTGTTGGGGCGGAAGCAGCACAATATTGCCCAAAAGAAACTGAAGAGAAAACAAAAAAGAAACAAATGCCAAGAATGGCGGATCAACGAAAAACGAAGAAGCCTCACGACCACCGCGTCCACCGGAGAACTCCCGCCAAGCTCCACGACTCCGGAATGATGGCACCAAGCAACACCTCCAAGAAGGGATGCGACGACGACACGGCTATTGCGAAGGGTTTCCCCGGTACGCGGGGAGGGGATAGGAAGGGTCGCCCCGACGCCCTCCAGGAAGGACTGCCGACACCCGTAGGCGCCGCCACACCGGTGTCGGCCAAGCCGACAGGGATTTCTCCCGATCCCAACCCACCACTCAGGCGCTCCGGAGCTAGCCACCAAACCGACCACCATCCTGAAGGAAATATGCCATAGAGGCAATAATAAATTTATTATTTATTTCCTTATATCATGATAACTGTTTATTATTCATGCTAGAATTGTATTAACCAAAAACTTAGTACATGTGTGAATACATAGACAAAACAAAGTGTCCCTAGTATGCCTCTACTAGACTAGCTCATTGATCAAAGATGGTTATGTTTCCTAACCATAGACATGAGTTGTCATTTGATCAACGGGGTCACATCATTAGGAGAATGATGTGATGGACTAGACCCATCCATTAGCTTAGCACTATGAT
The DNA here is from genome assembly GCA_902687465.1 of Secale cereale. Classification (NCBI taxonomy): domain Eukaryota; kingdom Viridiplantae; phylum Streptophyta; class Magnoliopsida; order Poales; family Poaceae; genus Secale; species Secale cereale. The sequence continues at coordinate 825,959,649 of LR738711.1, read as the reverse complement.
CGTTTAGTTTTTACTGCTATTGCTTTATTCATGACTTATACATGTTCCTATGACTATGAGATTATGCAACTCCCGAATACCGTAGGAACACCTTGTATGCTATCAAACGTCACAACGTAACTGGGTGATCATAAAGATGCTCTACAGGTGTCTCCGAAAGTGTTCGTGGTGTTGGCATAGATCAAGAATAGGATTTGTCACTCCGAGTGTCGGAGAGGTATCTCTGGGCCCTCTCGGTAATACACATCATAATAAGCCTTGCAAGCAAATGACTAATGAGTTAGTCACAAGATGATGTATTATGGAACGAGTAAAGAGACTTGCCGGTAACGAGATTAACTAGGTATGGTGATACCGATGATCGAATCTCGGGCAAGTAACATACCAATGCCAAAGGGAACAACGTATGTTGTTATGCGGTTTGACCGATAAAGATCATCGTAGAATATGTAGGAGCCAATATGAGCATCCAGGTTCCGCTATTGGTTATTGATCGGAGATGAGTCTCGGTCATGTCTACATAGTTCTCGAACCCGTAGGGTCCGCACGCTTAACGTTTGATGACGATTGGTATTATGAGTTTATGTGTTTTGATGTACCGAAGGTAGTTCGGAGTCCCGGATGAGATCGGGGACATGACGAGGAGTCTCGAAATGGTCGAGGCGTAAAGATCGATATATTGGACGACTATATTCGTGTTGGGGAACGTAGCAGAATTCAAAAAAATTCTACGCTTTCACCAAGATCCAACTATGGAGACATCTAGCAACGAGCAAGTAAGAGTGCATCTACATACCGTTATGTAGATCGCGAGCGGAAGCTTTCGAAGAAGCGTGGATGAAGTAGTCGTACTCTTCGCGTTCTTCGTCACCGATGATCTAGCGCCGAACAAACGGCACCTCCGCGTTCAACACACGTACGGTGCAGCAACGTCACCTCCTTCTTGATACAGCAAGGGGGGAGGAGAAGTCGTCAGAGATCCGGCAGCACGACGGCGTGATGACGGATGCAGTGGAGATCGCAGCAGGGCTTCGCCGGGCGCCCTGCGTGGGAGTATGAAGGTGTGACGGGAGGAGGAGAGGCGCCAGGGCTTGGGTGCGGCTGCCCTCTCCCTCCCCACATATATATAGGGGCCAGGGGGGTGCGCCTGGGCCCCCTGCAGATCCAATCTACAAGGGGGCGGCGGCCAGGGGGGTTCCTTGCCCCCCAAGGCAAGTGGAGCCCCCCTCCCCCTTAGGGTTTTAACCCTAGGAGCATGGGGAGGTGGGCCCCCTAGTGGTGCGCCAGCCCAGAGGGCTGGACACTTCCCCTTGCGGCCTAGGGGCCCCACCCGGTGGACCCCCGGGGCCCCTCCGGTTGTCCCGGGACGCTCCCGGTGACCCCCGGAGATCACCCGTTGGCCGAAACTGGACTTCCTATATATCAATCTTTACCTCCGGACCATTCCGGAACTCCTCGTGACGTCCGGGATCTCATCCGGGACTCCTAACAACTTTCGGGTTTCCACGTGCATTTTTCTCTACGACCCTAGCGTTACCGAACCTTAAGTGTGTAGACCCTACGGGTTCGGGAGACACGTAGACATGACCGAGACCACTCTCCGGTCAATAACCAACAGCGGGATCTGGATACCCATGTTGGTTCCCACGTGTTCCTCGATGATATTCATCGGATGAACCACCGTGTCAAGGATTCACTCAATCCCGTATGTTATTCCCTTTGTCCATCGATACGTTACTTGCCCGAGATTCGATCGTCGGTATTCCCGATACCTTGTTCAATCTCGTTATGGCAAGTCTCTTTACTCGATCCGTAATCCATCATCCCGTGACTAACTACTTAGTAACATTGAGCTCATTATGATGATGTCTTACCGAGTGGGCCCAGAGGTACCTCTCCGTCATACGGAGTGACAACATCCCAGTCTCGGTTCGTACCAACTCAACAGACACTTTCGGAGATACCCGACGCGTACCTTTATAGCCACCCATTTACGTTGTGACGTTTGGCACACCCAAAGTATTCCTACGGCATCCGGGAGTTGTACAACCTCATGGTCTAAGGAATAAATACTTGACACCGAAAAGCTTATGCATTACGAACTATACGATCTCGTGTTATGCTCAAGTTTGGGTCTTGTCCATCACATCAATCTCCTAATGATGTGATCCCGTTATCACTGACATCCCATGTCCATGGTCAGGAAACTGTGACCATCTGTTGATCAACGAACTGGTAACTAGAGGCCTACCAGGGACTCAATGTGGTATGTGTATTCACACATGTATCGCTGTTTCCGTACAATATAATTCAAGCATGAATAACAGACAATTATCATGAACAAGGAGATATAATAATAATGCTTTTATTATTGCCTCTAGGGCATATCTCCAACAGTCTCCCACTTGCACTAGAGTCAATAATCTAGTTACATTGTGATGAATCGAACACCCATAGAGTTCTGGTGTTGATCATGTTTTGCCCGTGAAAGAGGTTTAGTCAACGGGTCTGCGACATTCAGATCCGTATGCACTTTACAAATATCTATGTCTCCATCCTGAACATAATTCCGGATGGAGTTGAAACGGCGCTTGATGTGCTTGGTCTTCTTGTGAAACCTGGGCTCCTTGGTAATAGCAATAGCACCAGTGTTGTCACAGAAGAGAGTCATCGGGCTTGACGCGCTTGGAATGACTCCTAGGTCGGTGATGAACTCCTTCATCCAGACTCCTTCCTGCGCTGCTTCAGAAGCAGCTATGTACTCCGCTTCACATGTAGACGCTGCCACCACGCTCTGTTTGCAACTGCACCAGCTGACTGCCCCTCCATTCAAAATATACACGTATCCGGTTTGAGACTTGGAGTCATCCAGATATGTGTCGAAGCTAGCATCGACGTAACCCTTTACGACGAGCTCTTCGTCACCTCCATAAACGAGAAACATATCCTTAGTCCTTTTCAGGTACTTCAGGATGTTCTTGACCGCTGTCCAGTGTTCCGTACCGGGATCACTTTGGTACCTCCCTACCAAACTTATGGCAAGGTTCACATCAGGTCTGGTACACAGCATGGCATACATGATAGAACCTATGGCCGAGGCATAGGGAATGACACTCATCTTTTCTCTATCTTCTGCCGTGGTCGGCGACTGAGCTTTGCTCAATCTCATACCTTGTAAAACAGGCAAGAATCCCTTCTTGGACTGATCCGTATTGAACTTTTTCAATATCTTGTCAAGGTATGTACTTTGTGAAAGACCAATGAGGCGTCTCGATCTATCTCTATAGATTTTGATGCCTAATATGTAAGCAGCTTCTCCAAGGTCCTTCATTGAAAAACTTTTATTCAAGTAGGCCTTTACATTTTCCAAGAATTCTATATCATTTCCCATCAGCAATATGTCATCCACATATAATATGAGAAATGCCACAGAGCTCCCACTCACTTTCTTCTAAATACAGGCTTCTCCATAAGTCTGTATAAAGCCAAACGCTTTGATCACCTCATCAAAGCGAATATTCCAACTCCGAGATGCTTGCACCAGCCCGTAGATCGAGCGCTGGAGCTTGCATACCTTGTTAGCGTTCTCTGGATCGACAAAACCTTCCGGTTGCATCATATACAACTCTTCCTTGAGGAAGCCATTAAGGAATGCTGTTTTGACGTCCATTTGCCATATCTCATAATCATAGAATGCAGCAATAGCTAACATGATTCTGACTGACTTCAGCATCGCTACGGGAGAGGAAGTCTCGTCGTAGTCAATCCCTTGAACTTGTCGATAACCCTTAGCGGCAAGCCGAGCTTTATAGATGGTCACATTACCATCCGCGTCTGTCTTCTTCTTAAATATCCATTTATTTTCTATGGCGTGCCTATCATCAGGAAAGTCCACCAAAGTCCATACTTTGTTTTCATACATGGATTCTATCTCGGATTTCATGGCTCCAAGCCATTTATTGGAATCCGGGCCCGCCATCGCTTCTTCATAGTTCGAAGGTTCACCGTTGTCTAACAACATGATTTCTAGTACAGGGTTGACGTACCACTCTGGTGCGGAACGTACCCTTGTGGACCTTCGAAGTTCAGTAGTAACTTGATATGTTTCTTCATGATCATCATCATTAACTTCCTCCCTTGTCGGTGCAGGCACCTCAAGAATAGTTTCCTGTGCTGCGCTACTTTCCGGTACAGGAGGGGTGACTGTCACCTCATCAAGTTCTACTTTCCTCCCACTCACTTCTTCCGAGAGAAACTCTTTCTCCAGAAAGCATCCATTCTTGGCAACAAAGACTTTGCCTTCGGATCTGTGGTAGAAGGTGTACCCAATTGTTTCCTTTGGGTATCCTATGAAGACGCATTTCTCCGATTTGGGTTCGAGCTTTTCAGGTTGAAGTTTCTTGACATAAGCATCGCAACCCCAAACTTTTAGAAACGACAGCTTCGGTTTCTTGCCAAACCAAAGTTCATACGGAGTCGTCTCAACGGATTTTGACGAAGCCCTATTTAAAGTGAATGCGGCAGTCTCTAAAGCATAACCCCAAAAAGATAGCGGTAAATCGGTGAGGGACATCATAGATCGCACCATGTCCAATAGAGTACGATTTCGACGTTCGGACACACCGTTACGTTGAGGTGTTCCGGGCGGTGTCAATTGTGAAACAATTCCACAGCTCCTAAGGTGTGTGCCAAATTCATGACTTAAATATTCACCCCCACGATCCGATCGCAAGAACTTTATTTTTCTGTCACGTTGATTCTCAACCTCATTCTGAAATTCCTTGAACTTTTCAAAGGTCTCAGACTTGTGTTTCATCAAATAGATATACCCGTATCTACTCAAGTCATCTGTGAGGGTGAGAACATAACGGTAGCCTCCGTGAGCCTCAACACTCATTGGACTGCACACATCGGTATGTATGATTTCCAACAAGTTGGTTGCTCGCTCCATTGTTCCGGAGAACGGAGTCTTGGTCATCTTGCCCAAGAGGCATGGTTCGCACGTGTCAAATGATTCATAATCAAGAGACTCCAGAAGTCCATCTGAATGGAGCTTCTTCATACGTTTGACACCAATATGACCAAGGCGGCAATGCCACAAGTATGTGGGACTATCATTATCAACTTTACATCTTTTGGCATCTACACTATGAATATGTGTATCACTACGTTCGAGATTCATCAAAAATAAACCATTGACCAGCGGGGCATGACCATAAAACATATCTCTCAAATAAATAGAACAACCATTATTCTCCGATTTGAAAGAGTAGCCATCTCGCATAAGACGAGATCCAGAAACAATGTTCATGCTCAAAGCTGGTACTAAATAACAATTATTGAGGTTTAAAACTAATCCCGAGGGTAGATGTAGAGGTAGCGTGCCGACGGCGATCACATCGACCTTGGAACCATTCCCGACGCGCATCGTCACCTCATCCTTCGCCAGTCTCCGTTTATTCCGCGGCTCCTGTTTTGAGTTACAAATGTGAGCAACTGCACCGGTATCGAATACCCAGGAGCTACTACGAGTGCTGGTAAGGTACACATCAATAACATGTATATCATATATACCTTTGACGTTGCCGGCCTTCTTGTCTGCTAAGTATTTGGGGTAGTTCCGCTTCCAGTGACCCGTTCCCTTGCAATAAAAGCACTCTGTTTCAGGCTTGGGTCCATACTTTGGCTTCTTCCCGACAACAGGCTTGCCAGGCGCGGCAACTCCCTTGCCGTCCTTCTTGAAGTTCTTCTTACCCTTGCCTTTCTTGAACTTAGTGGTTTTATTGACCATCAACACTTGATGTTCTTTCTTGATGTCCACCTCCGCTGATTTCAGCATCGAATACACCTCGGGAATGGACTTCTCCATCCCCTGCATATTAAAGTTCAACATGAAGCTCTTGAAGCTTGGTGGGAGCGACTGGAGGATTCTGTCAACGACCGCTTCATCTGGGAGATTCATTCCTAGCTGAGACAAGCGGTTGTGCAATCCTGAAATCTTGAGGATGTGCTCACTGACAGAACTGTTCTCCTCCATCTTACAGCTGTAGAATGCGTCAGAGACATCATATCTCTCGACTCGGGCATGAGCTTGGAAAACCATTTTCAGCTCTTCGAACATCTCATATGCTCCGCAGTGCTCAAAACGTTTTTGGAGCCCCGATTCTAAACTGTAAAGCATGCCGCACTGAACGAGGGAGTAATCATCACAGCTTGACTGCCAAGCGTTCATAACGTCTTGGGTCGCATCGGGAGCAGGTGCATCACCTAGCGGTGCTTCTAGGACATATGATCTCTTGGCAGCTATGAGGATAATCCTCAGGTTACGGACCCAATCCGTATAGTTGCTACCATCGTCTTTCAGCTTGGTTTTCTCTAGGAACGCGTTGAAGTTGAGGGAAACCTGAGCGTGGGCCATTTGATCTACAAGAGATATTGTAAAGAATTTAGACTAAGTTCATGATAATTAAGTTCATCTTAATCAAATTCCAATGAACTCCCACTCAGAATGACATCTCTCTAGTCATCTAAGTGATACATGATCCGAATCGACTAGCCCATGTCCGATCATCACGTGAGACGGACTAGTCATCAACGGTGAACATCTTCATGTTGATCGTATCTTCTATACGACTCGTGTTCGACCTTTCGGTCTTCCGTGTTCCGAGGCCATGTCTGTACATGCTAGGCTCGTCAAGTGAACCCTAAGTGTATCGCGTGTGTAAATCTGTCTTACACCCGTTGTATGCGAACGTTAGAACCTATCACACCCGATCATCACGTGGTGCTTCGGAGCAACGAACTTTAGCAACGGTACACAGTTAGGGGAAACACAATACTTGAAATTTTTTAGTGAGAGATCATCTTATTTACTACCGTCGTTCTAAGTAAACAAGATGCATAAACATGATAAACATCACATGCAATCAATTAAAGTGACATGATATGGCCAATATCATCTTGCTCCTTGGATCTCCATCTTCGTGGCACCATGATCATCTTGTCACCGGCTCGACACCATGATCTTCATCATCATGATCTCCATCATCGTGTCTTGAAGAAGTCGTCACGCCAACTATTACTTCTACTACTATAGCTAACGTTTAGCAATGAAGTAAAGTAATTACAAGGCGTTATTTAGTGACACACAGGTCATACAATAATTAAGACAACTCCTATGGCTCCTGCCGGTTGTCAAGTTCATCGACATGCAAGTCGTGATTCCCTATTACAAAAACATGATCAATCTCATACATCACATATATCATTCATCACATCTTCGTTCTTGGCCATACCACGTCACATAGCACATGCTGCAAAAACAAGTTAGACGTCCTCTAATTGTTGTTGCAAGTTTTACGTGGCTTCTATAGGATTTCTAGCAAGAACGTTTCTTACCTACGCCAAAACCACAACGTGATTTGTCAACTTCTATTTACCCTTCATAAGGACCCTTTTCATCGAATCCGATCCGACTAAAGTAGGAGAGACAGACACCCGCCAGCCACCTTATGCATCTAGTGCATGTCTGTCGGTGGAACCAGTCTCACGTAAGCGTACATGTAAGGTCGGTCCGGGCCGCTTTATCCCACAATACCGCCGAATCAAGATTGACTAGTAACGGTAAGAAAGTTGAACAAAACCAAACGCCCACAACTGCTTTGTGTTCTACTCGTGCAAGATGCTACGCATAAAACCTAGGCTCAGATGGCACTGTTGGGGAACGTAGCAGAATTCAAAAAATTTCTACGCTTTCACCAAGATCCAACTATGGATACATCTAGCAACGAGCAAGTAAGAGTGCATCTACATACCGTTATGTAGATCGCGAGCGGAAGCTTTCGAAGAAGCGTGGATGAAGTAGTCGTACTCTTCGCGTTCTTCGTCACCGATGATCTAGCGCCGAACGGACGGCACCTCCGCGTTCAACACACGTACGGTGCAGCAATGTCACCTCCTTCTTGATCCAGCAAGGGGGGAGGAGAAGTCGTCAGAGATCCGGCAGCACGACGGCGTGATGACGGATGAAGTGGAGATCGCAGCAGGGCTTCGCCGGGCGCCCTGCGTGGGAGTATGGAGGTGTGACGGGAGGAGGAGAGGCGCCAGGGCTTGGGTGCGGCTGCCCTCTCCCTCCCCACATATATATAGGGGCCAGGGGGGTGCGCCTGGGCCCCCTGCAGATCCAATCTGCAAGGGGGCGGCGGCCAGGGGGGGTTCCTTGCCCCCCAAGGCAAGTGGAGCCCCCCTCCCCCTTAGGGTTTTAACCCTAGGCGCATGGGGAGGTGGGCCCCCTAGTGGTGCGCCAGCCCAGAGGGCTGGACACTTCCCCTTGCGGCCTAGGGGCCCCACCGGGATGGGTGGCCCCACCCGGTGGACCCCCGGGGCCCCTCCGGTGGTCCCGGGACGCTCCCGGTGACCCCCGGAGATCACCCGTTGGCCGAAACTGGACTTCCTATAGATCAATCTTTACCTCCGGACCATTCCGGAACTCCTCGTGACGTCCGGGATCTCATCCGGGACTCCGAACAACTTTCGGGTTTCCACGTGCATTTATCTCTACGACCCTAGCGTTACCGAACCTTAAGTGTGTAGACCCTACGGGTTCGGGAGACACGTAGACATGACCGAGACCACTCTCCGGTCAATAACCAACAGCGGGATCTGGATACCCATGTTGGTTCCCACGTGTTCCTCGATGATCTTCATCGGATGAACCACCGTGTCAAGGATTCACTCAATCCCGTATGTTATTCCCTTTGTCCATCGATACGTTACTTGCCCGAGATTCGATCGTCGGTATTCCCGATACCTTGTTCAATCTCGTTATGGCAAGTCTCTTTACTCGATCCGTAATCCATCATCCCGTGACTAACTACTTAGTCACATTGAGCTCATTATGATGATGTCTTACCGAGTGGGCCCAGAGGTACCTCTCCGTCATACGGAGTGACAACATCCCAGTCTCGGTTCGTACCAACTCAACAGACACTTTTGGAGATACCCGACGCGTACCTTTATAGCCAACCATTTACGTTGTGACGTTTGGCACACCCAAAGTATTCCTACGGCATCCGGGAGTTGTACAACCTCATGGTCTAAGGAATAAATACTTGACACCGAAAAGCTTATGCATTACGAACTATACGATCTCGTGTTATGCTCAAGTTTGGGTCTTGTCCATCACATCATTCTCCTAATGATGTGATCCCGTTATCACTGACATCCCATGTCCATGGTCAGGAAACCGTGACCATCTGTTGATCAACGAACTGGTAACTAGAGGCCTACCAGGGACTCAATGTGGTCTGTGTATTCACACATGTATCGCTGTTTCCGTACAATACAATTCAAGCATGAATAACAGACAATTATCATGAACAAGGAGATATAATAATAATGCTTTTATTATTGCCTCTAGGGCATATCTCCAACAATTCGGACATCGGAAAGGTTCTGAGTGATTCGGGTATTTTTCAGAGTACCGGAGAGTTACGAGAATTCGCCGGGGAGTATATGGGCCTTATTGGGCTTTAGGGGAAAGAGAGAGAGAGGAGGCTGCGCCCCTCCCATGGCTTAGTCCGAATTTGACTAGGGAGAGGGGCTGCGCCCCCTCCTTCCTTCTCTTCTCTTTCCCTTTCCTTCTCTCCTACTCCTACTACATGAAAGGGCTCCTAGTTCTACTAGGAAAAGGTAAATCCTACTCCCGGTGGGAGTAGGACTCCCCTAGGGCGCGCCATAGAGAGGGCCAGCCCTCCCCCTCCTCCACTCCTTTATATACGGGGGTAGAGGCACCCCATAGACACACAAGTTGATCAGTTGATCTCTCCCAACCGTGTGCGGTGCCCCCCTCCACAGTAACACACCTCGGTCATATCGTTGCAGCGCTTAGGCGAAGCCCTGCGCCGGTAACTTCATCATATCCGTCACCACGCCGTCGTGCTGACGAAACTCTCTCGTGAAGCTCAACTGGATCAAGAGCTCGTGGGACGTCATCAAGCTGAACGTGTGCTGAACACGGAGGTGTCGTACGTTCGGTACTTGATCGGTTGGATCGTGAAGAAGTTCGACTACATCAACCACGTCACTTGACGCTTCCGCTTCCGGTCTACGAGGGTACGTAGACACACTCTCCCCCTCGTTGCTATGCATCTCGTAGATAAATCTTGCGTGATCGTAGGAAAATTTTGAAATACTACGTTCCCCAACACACCCTGTGCCAAAACGGACTTGAAGCTTCCACGTCGTCTCACCACGGCACCACGAAGTAGGGTCAACTATGAGGAGGAGCCGGGACTAGGGCAACAGCACCGTCGGTACGCGGGATGGCTCAACCTCCACCGTCAACGACGGTAACCGACCGGACGCAATAGCAGGGGCAAACCAGACTCGTGGGCACACAGGTCCGGTCGGGCGCTCAGATGCCCGTAAAGCCCGCGCCTTCGTGCTTGATACGTCCAAAACGTATCTATAATTTCTGCTTGCTCCATGCCACTTTTGAATGATATTGCTATGATATTCATACACTTCCATACACTTTTGATCATATTTGGACTAACCTACTAATCCAGTGCACCCCGGTGCCAGTTTCTGTTTTCGGCTGTTTTTGTATTTCAGGTTTTCACGTTACGAGAACTGCCAGGAAAAATCCAGAAAAATTATATAAAAAATCAGCGTTCCAGGACCTACCTTGCGCCCGAAGGACAGCCGGGGGGGCCACCAGGGCTCCAGGCGCCCTGGCGGCGCCCCCCCCCCCTGGGCCGCGTCGGGGGGGCGCCTGGGCCCCCCGAGCCCCGTCTGGTGCCCCCCTTCGGCATATATTTAGAGCGTCCTTCGAAACCCTCGAGACGGGAACTCTTTTTCGCGATCTCATCTCTGTTCTGCCGCCGCTGCCGCTTCCAAGATCGGGAGCACCAGGAGAACTCTTCCCGGCACCCTGCCGGAGGGGAGGATCACCATCGGGAGCCTCTCCACCACCATGGACGCCTCCCGAATGAGTTGTGAGTAGTCTCCCTTGGACCATGAGTCCATGACCAGTAGCTATGTGATGTTCTCCTCCCGTTCTTGTGCTTCATTAATTAGTCCTCGTGAGCTGCCCTACATGATCGAGGCACATATGTAATCCTTATGCTGTTGCTATGATGAGTTTGCTGGGATCCGATGGATTATGAGATTATGTTCAGATTGTTCTTGAGTAATATATTTGATCTACCTCTTTTATATTTATGTTCATAAGTAATTCTTGCATGTTCTCCGTTGTTATTTATTGCTTTGGCCAAGTAATACGTAGTGACTCCAAGAGGGAACGTTATGCTCGATTGTGGGTTCATGCCCCTCGATGACTAGCTTGAGTGACAGAAACATGAGTCTAGGGGATGTGCTGTTGCCACAAGGGGGAAAACAACGGTGCTTGTGCCCGCGGGTGCAAGGATTGTTTACTTTACGCAAAGTTCTTTTAATGCAGTTGTCTGTTGCTTTGAGTTTACACTATGGGTGGGGCTCGCAACTTAATACCAGCGAGATGTTCTGGATAGATATCTCAAGGTGGATGATTAGTAGTAGATATTGATGGATTTCGGTCTACTCAATTTGGCGTACCGCCCATGCTTTGAGCCTCAACCTTTCTTGCAATGTAATCAGCATTGGTTTGCGTTCGTGGTCCTGTCAATTGCCTAGCTGTAATTCGTTTACCTCACATAGCTGTTTTATCGTCTTTTGGGAGAGAGACATCACTAGTGAACATCATGAGACTCCGGTCCATATTACCATCATTGATCACATCCGCTATTTACTTTTCGCTTTTATTTACTATTGCAAACATTATCTATCACTACTATCATTTGCGTTTAATCCTTTGTGAACTACAAGGCCGGAGGGATTGACAACCTCTCTGTACTCATTGGGAGCAAAGTTATTTGTATCTGTGTGCAGGTCCACGTTGATTGCTAATCCGCGCCGTTAGCAGTTGACACCTACTTGTTGAACCTAGGAGTCTCTGGGGATTCGATCCTTGGCATCTTTGCTAAGGGAAAAAACTTCCACAACACTGCATCTTACACCTTCCACTTGGGGTAACCAACGAGGGGTTAGAGGCCTATCAAGGAGTATTTTCTGGCGCCGTTGCCGGGGACTCCACTCTTCAGGATAGGGGAGTTGCATGCTATCTTTTACCTTTGCTTTTTAGTCTTGTTAGTTTACCTTTCAGTTTTTGCTTTAGTATCCTTTATCAAAAATTACAAAAAAAAAATATTTCGCCTTCCTGTTAGTAGTCCTATCTGTTTAGCTAAACATGTTAGGATATGGTGCTTTGAGGGAATCAGAAGTTCTAGATTTCCATCAAAGGGATGGAGAAAATATGAAGAAGGCATGGGACAGAATTTCTGATGCATATAGGAGAATTATGCCTTGGATACCTATAAAAATTGTGCTTAGGAATTTTTACCAGGGTCTTTTTAAATGGTGTAAACACTCTCTTGATATTATAGCCGAGGGAGATTTCCTAGAGTGTGATGAAGCTAGAGCTCTTGAAATTATACATGGTCTATCTAGTTACTTTGTTTATGATCATAATTTTGATACTGTCATAGATAGACTTGCTACTATTGAAAAGAGAATGGATGCTCTAGACTTAATGAAGGTAGAGAAACCCAAACCCAATAAGAGAGATATTTTGGAAATAGATAATGACTGGGAGCCTCTTGTTAGGATTAGCATCTCTAATCAAGACTTCCTTGCTTATTGTGATATTGGATCTATGGTTTCTACTATGCCAAAAACTGTTCATGATTCTTTAAAATTTAACATGGATATACTACCATCTTATCATGAACACACTAATGGAGATATTTCTGAAATCCAGGGAAGAATAAAAGATGTGCCAGTTAAATTCCTTAAAGGGATTGCAATGGTTGATTTCTTCATCATGGAGCCAAACCAAGGAAATATAGTGCTTGGAAGGGACTTCCTCCGAGCGGTAAAAGGCTTCATCGATATAGGTAAGGGACAAATCCGCTTACGCGGTAAGGCAAAAGGTGTGTACCCCTTTCCTAGAAGGAACAAGAGTGAACTTGTTGAGGAACCATATGAATCAATTTATAACTCCGATTATTATGATGGTTATTGATTTCTCTATGCATTATGCCTAGCTTAAAGGCATAAAAGAAAGCGCTTTTGGGAGGCAGCCCACATGAATAAATTTTTATATTTTGCTTTTGTTGTGTCTTGATGTTGTTTACTACAGTAGCATCATCATTGTATCTTTGCTTTTCATATTTGTGCCAAGTATAGCCTCTGATTGCTAGAAAGTTCAAAAGTTGTGAGGTGCTGTCCAGGAAACAGATTCTGTCCTTGGGTATAAAAATTCGTATAAAATCACCAGATCATCATTTTGGTCTGAATTTTTTCGACAGAGTTCTCTATATAATTGTCTTTCGTGCGTCTGTTCTGAGTTTTTTTATTTGAGTTGCAGAAGTGCCCCGAACAAATCAATTACTACCTGCTGTTCTGTTTTTCACAGATTCTGTCCTGTTTTGCCTTTCCTTCATTTTGCAAATCAAGAGCTTGCTTTTTCTTTGCAAAAACCTTTTGGCAATCTTGAGAAACAGTATAACTTCAAGAATATCTTTATTTCCAGCAAGGTGTAATTATTTTATTAAGGGTACTAACCTCGCTAATCAGATTATAATGAGTTATGTATGAAGGGAGTTTTCAAGTGTGCGAGGGAAGATGATAAAAAGATTCAGGAGTGTCAAGCGCTCAAGCTTGGGGATGCCCCCGTGCACCCCCAAGAAATATTCAAGGAGACTCAAGCGTCTAATCTTGGGGATGCCCCCGTGCATCCCCTTCTCCATCAACATTATCAGTTCGTCTTTCGTTCCGCTATGTTTTTATCACTTCATGTGTTATGTGCTATGCTTGGAGCGTCTTGCTTTTAGTTTTCTTTTTAGTTTTTCATAACGAGTCGGAACTCAGCTTTCTTTATGTGGGAGAGAAACACGCTCCACTTCTACCCAGAACATAACATAGAATTTTCATGTCTATCTTTGCTGTGTGTGTTCTTTGTCTTTTAATAGCTACTATTGTGCTCTGCTCTTAGTATTCATGCATATCTTTTCAAAGAGCTTTTGTGTAGTTGGTTGCTTGAACTCTCTTTAATTATCATGCTTATCTTATTAAGAGAGTTTGCTTCCGTTGCATTGGTTAATATGTCTATGATAAATATGCTACGTGCATAATGGTGCTTAGTAGTTCAGGTTTCTTATGGTTAGTCTCAAATAGCTGGGGGATTCCCAATGTGTTATTGGAGTACCAACATGATTTGTTTGCCAATGATGTGGTATGGTTTAGTAATATCTTCCTTCGAGAATTTATTTTGATTGACTTGGCGTATGCTCACGCATATTTAAGACTGTAAAGAAAGTCTGTCAAGCCTTGATGATCTTTTATTTCTGAGTAGCGATATAACCTCCATGCCTGATTCAATGTTACTTTGTCGCTCTGCATGATTATGACCGTCATTGCTCTCTTAGTTGGTCGCTCCCAGTCTTTTGCTAACCTCCACCTGTACTAAGCAGACTAACTTTGCAATACATAGCTCATGGGAAAGTAGCTTAAAAACTATTGTGGTAAAGAATATGTTGCTTATGTATCTTATTTCTTATAAGTTGCTTGCTGAGCGGTAACCATGTTTCTGGGGACGCCATCAACTTTCACACTTTTGTTGAATATCATGTGAGTTGCTATGCATGTTCGTCTTGTCTGAAGTAAGGGTGATTTGCCATGGGTTGAATGAGTATGCATATTGTTAGAGAAGAACATTGGGCCGCCAACCAAAGCCATGTATCATGGTGGAAGTTTTAGCTTGGACATTAATCCTCAATCTCTTATGAGAATATGCTTATGCATTAAAGACGAGTCCATCATCTATTTTCTATGTTGTCCCGGTATGGATGTCCTCAAGTTGAGATCTATCAAAAACGAGAAATCAAATGCGATTTATCTCCTTGGACCTTTGTACAGGTGGCATAGAGGTACCCCTTTGTGACACTTGGTTGAAACATATGTAATGCAATGATAACCCATGGAAATCCGAGCTAATTAGGACAAGGTGCGAGCACTATTGGTATTCGATGCATGAGGCTTGCAACTTATAGGATGTCTTATGCATGACACATATGAAGTACTACTACCGTTGACAAAATTGCTTCTATTTTTCAAAATAAAAAGCTCTAGCACATAACCATTCTTTTACTTTTATGTTGAGTCTCCACCTTCTTTTAAAAGCACCAACTACTGAGAGCACGATTGTCATTCTAAGTGTAATGTGCATTGTCCCAAAGTAGCATTGTCTTTTGCATGATTGTGATATCGTTTATTTCTGAAATCATTGTATCTAGTCATCACTTAAACCTTGAAGGTGCCCCTGCATTTATGTTTTGCTTCACTAAAGGGGGCAAGCTAGATATCACTTTATCATATTTGCACATCATGTTCATTGCAAATCTATTTGATGCTTCAATGTCATGTTGTAAAACTTTCAGTCATTTGTGATTTTCTCATGAGGCAACTTAATTACTATAGAATCATTGTCTCAGTAAGCTTTTGTCATATGACTATGAATAAGTCCTATATGGTTAATAGCATGTCAACATAGAAAGTATTCTTGTTATCATTTACCTACTCGAGGACGAGCAGGAATTAAGCTTGGGGATGTTGATACGTCCAAAACGTATCTATAATTTCTACTTGCTCCATGCCACTTTTGGATGATATTGCTATGATATTCATACACTTCCATAGACTTTTGATAATATTTGGACTAACCTACTAATCCAGTGCACCCCGGTGCCAGTTTCTGTTTTCGGCTGTTTTTGTATTTTAGGTTTTCACGTTACGAGAACTGCCAGGAAAAATCCAGAAAAATTATATAAAAAATCAGCGTTCCAGAACCTACCTTGCGCCCGAAGGACAGCCGAGGGGGCCACCAGGCCTCCAGGCGCCCTGGCGGCGCCCCCCCCCCCCTGGGCCGCGCCGGGGGGGCGCCTGGGCCCCCCGAGCCCCGTCTGGTGCCCCCCTTCGGCATATATTTAGAGCGTCCTTCGAAACCCTCGGGACGGGAACTCTTTTTCGCGATCTCATCTCTGTTCTGCCGCCGCCGCCGCTTCCAAGATCGGGAGCACCAGGAGAACTCTTCCCGGCACCCTGCCGGAGGGGAGGATCACCATCGGGAGCCTCTCCACCACCATGGACGCCTCCCGGATGAGTTGTGAGTAGTCTCCCTTGGACCATGAGTCCATGACCAGTAGCTATGTGATGTTCTCCTCCCGTTCTTGTGCTTCACTAATTAGTCCTCGTGAGCTGCCCTACATGATCGAGGCACATATGTAATCCTTATGCTGTTGCTATGATGAGTTTGCTGGGATCCGATGGATTATGAGATTATGTTCAGATTATTCTTGAGTAATATATTTGATCTACCTCTTTTATATTTATGTTCATAAGTAATTCTTGCATGTTCTCCGTTGTTATTTATTGCTTTGGCCAAGTAATACATAGTGACTCCAAGAGGGAACGTTATGCTCGATTGTGGGTTCATGCCCCTCGATGACTAGCTTGAGTGACAGAAACATGAGTCTAGGGGATGTGCTGTTGCCACAAGGGGGAAAACAACGGTGCTTGTGCCCGCGGGTGCAAGGATTGTTTACTTTACGCAAAGTTCTTTTAATGCAGTTGTCTGTTGCTTTGAGTTTACACTATGGGTGGGGCTCGCAACTTAATACCAGCGAGATGTTCTGGATAGATATCTCAAGGTGGATGATTAGTAGTAGATATTGATGGATTTCGGTCTACTCAATTTGGCGTACCGCCCATGCTTTGAGCCTCAACCTTTCTTGCAATGTAATCAGCATTGGTTTGCGTTCGTGGTCCTGTCAATTGCCTAGCTGTAATTCGTTTACCTCACATAGCTGTTTTATCGTCTTTTGGGAGAGAGACATCACTAGTGAACATCATGAGACTCCGGTCCATATTACCATCATTGATCACATCCGCTATTTACTTTTCGCTTTTATTTACTATTGCAAACATTATCTATCACTACTATCATTTGCGTTTAATCCTTTGTGAACTACAAGGCCGGAGGGATTGACAACCTCTCTGTACTCGTTGGGAGCAAAGTTATTTGTATCTGTGTGCAGGTCCATGTTGATTGCTAATCCGCGCCGTTAGCAGTTGACACCTACTTGTTGAACCTAGGAGTCTCTGGGGATTCGATCCTTGGCATCTTTGCTAAGGGAAAAAAACTTCCACAACACTGCATCTTACACCTTCCACTTGGGGTAACCAACGAGGGGTTAGAGGCCTATCAGTGCTGCAGAAGACGTGCCAACAGCGCCGCCGCCCGTCGCCCGAGCCACTCTACCTCATCACCGCGCAGAGGGCAGCGAGGCAACGCCAAGACCGGCCCGCTAGGACCTAGATGGGGCCCATAGGGCCCAGATCTGGGCCGGGTTCGTGCCGTCGGCCGACCTGCGCCATCCCGCCGCCCCACCGCCAAAGAACGACGCCACCACCGCGATAGGTCGCCGCCAGCCGCCACCAGGCCGCTCGGCCGCAGTAGGCCAAGGAACACCGCCGCCGGAAACGCTGCCCGAGCCGAGAATCCACGCCGGGGAAGAGCAGGGGGCCGCCACCGCCAGCCAGGCCACGACACCGTGCGGGCAGCGCCGGCCGGCGGCAGCGGCAGGAGGAGGAGGTACGGGGCAGACTAGGCGGCGTGGTAGGGGATCCGCCCCGGTCGCCCCGCTCGGGGGGGAGGAGGGGTACGGGGAGGAGGAGGGGAGGGGGAGTGGGACGGGGGAGGTGTTGGGGCGCCCGTGCCGGCGGCCGGTGGCGGCAGGGGGAAACCCTAGCGGGAGGACGAGAGGAGCGGGTCACGGGAGCCCTCCTTCCGGCCGAGGGCCATCTCCCTCGCGGTGGACGCCGGCGACGTCATTACCTGCGTTAGAGTTGTGTTGAATATTTTATACAAGGTAGAATACAGTTGGACTATGAGTAGTATTGTGTTTAGATAGGATATGGAGTCGTGTCCTAATAGGACACTTGTATCCTATGCCTCTCTTATATAGCGAGGGTAGACACTCGATATAACATATGCCAACATAATAGAATAGGAACGTAGGGGAAGCCGGTGGCATGTGCCGGCGTCCAGGGCGACCGGGTACGGTATTGTAGCGGTATTATGGGAATGAGTGCCCATAGTCAGGCGGCCAGGCTCCGGGGATGTAGCCATGTTGGTGAACCTCGTTAACAAATCTCGGTGTCGTGCTCGTATGATTGCTTGGTTCTCGGATGATCGACAGTATGCCTCGGATTTATTCTAACAAATGTTATCATGAGCTAGGTTGTTCTTTTTTTTGCATGGTAATACGTGTCTCATTCATATCGTAAAGATCAAAGTACAAGTCACATAAGGACCGACATGACAAAACTGAAAAGATAGCAGAACATGTTTGAGCTTGACACCAACATCCGTCATCTGCCTCCGGCACCACCACATTAGCCACCGAAGAAAATAATGACGGATTACCTCCTCACCCGAGCTCGACGCGGCTCCATCGCTGATCGGCTCCATGGGCTAGGTTGTTCATAGGCTGTGGATTATTGATCGGCGAGGAAGATACGTGTGACGGTCTAGACGTGCGGCGATCGCGGATTGAACCGGCGAGCGTATAGGCAGCAGCGGTGGCGCACCGCGCACGGGCAAACAGGCAGCAGATCGGTTGATCGGCTGCGGAAGCCCGCGTGGGCAGCGGCGGAAGACGCGGCTGCAGGCGGCGGAGTGATGTACACGTACGGGCCAAGCGGCGGATCAGGTCATGTACAGGCAAGAGCAATCATCGGACAGAGATTTATTTGGAAACAAAAGGAGACCAATGCAACTCTCCACTAGTGGTTGGGGCACCACCGGGTGGCGCCGCTTAGGCATCATGGTGCGGTGCCTAGTTTGCTGCTGCCCATTTAGTTGGCTTGTTTGGTCCATGTTGTGTACATGTGCATTTCTATTCATATGCAACAGTAAGTCAGTTGGATAAGTCTCCAGAAGCAATCAAGTTCTATGAGGTGATATTTATCACAGATTGATTTGTTAGGAAAGCAAGCATCTAGTGTACATGTATAGAGGACATTAGGCATGTGTTGAAAAATTGCAATTTCAAATCAACTTAAACTAATTGTAGAGATAATGAGGACCACCCAGTACAGTTGGTCCAAAGGTAGCACATACTCCCTTCGTCTCAAAAAGCTTGTCTTAGATACATTTAGTGTTAGATACATCCATATCTAGATAAATTTAAGACAAACTTCTTGGAATGGGGCTAATATGTTTGTATTTATAGCACATGAAAGAAGACCTACGGAGATACAACCTGATGGCATGAAAAATGCAGTGCAGACAACTCTTATTACTGTCACTGCCCTCCACTGCCCCTACTGAGCTGACGCTCGCCTGCTCGAACAACTGTCGGTCTGCTCCATCATAGTAATCCTTGATTTAGACCATGTCCATCTCGCGTGCATCATAGAAGACCGATCTGCAGAAACCATCATATGTTATGCGATGTCAAATAGAAAGATCAAGTGTGGAGATAGTCACCCATCCACTGGCCCAGTCTTAAGAATATCTTGATACTGATGGAAACTATGAAGAAGGAAAAACAAATATTCATAACTCTTGATAATGATATTATATTACATAGTTGAATCTCTGAGCCATTTTGGGTTCGAACCACACGGTTAGAAAAGCAGCAAATACAACTGTGTAAATATCAAAAATTGAAACCGAACATATGTTTTTTAGTGAAAAGACGAGCATGAACTAATCATTGTCATGCAGTAACATTACATGATACCAGGCAGGTACAAGCCGAAAATAAAATAAACTCTCATCTTGTCCAAACCGATGGTTTACTTCTCTTATTTGAAAATTAAATTATGGATCACAACCATCATTGTCGAAATCTAATGTGTTGTGTACAACGGAAAAAAAATATGGAGATGGGAGAGGAAGGGAAAAATCACCATTTCATGGCACCATGTTCAATTCAGTAAGGACGTTGATTCCACGTGCTCCTCATATGAACTGTTAACCAAATGAATTAATTGCTACTCCCTCCATTTCAATACATCCGTGTCTAGACAAATCTAAGACAAGTAATTTGCGACGGAGGAAATACATGTTACCGCACGTAATCATATTTAAGTGTTGAGGACAATTGAAATAAATTTAGGAACTGCATATAAAAGGGAACTAAAATTAATTTAAACATGGCATTTTGGGGTAGGCAGGTAGATTAATGTGGATTCCCGTCCAAAATTCAGGTAAGCATATATCAAGCTAACGACATAAATCTTCAACAATCGTCAATATGAAAATGGCCACATTAATAGATAATTATGCATCCGACTTACTCAACTGCCCAATTTGAGAAATTTAACTAAACAACATGCTTCATTGACATAAGTACTAAACTTCTCTAGAGATGTCACATCCAATGTTTGGCAATACTCCAAATGACAGAAAGGGATATGCGGCCAGAAAGATGATACCTGACAGGCGCTCCCCCCGCCCGTAGAGGCTGCTGCATCATCCGCACTCACTGGCGCTCGCCGTCACCCTACATCGCTTTCATGCAGCAGTTGTGCTTTCTTTGACCTGATAGTTATTCCATATCTTTCTCAACTCCAACATTATTAAATCTGGCATCATCACGCAACCACCGATCAATAGTTAAATCATGATGTATTAGGACAACTTTGCAAGTCGTAACTCAATCTAGAAGACACCTCATACCTTCTCTAGAGAGAGGAGACATATTTTAGAATTTATAAACATAGGCATAGCTGAGAGTTCCAACCAAAGGAACTCAATGCAAAAGAGCATAATAGATTCTGGAATAACTCAACAAGCAACATAATGAGTGCACGGTAGTGCTGACAAAATCATCAGAATATTCCGTAGAGTTGCATACTGAGGTGCTAACAGAATCAACAAAAGATCTCAGCAATACTCATGCATCTGGATCGAATATGTGCCAAAAATCCCCATGGTGGGTAGGAGAGTGAGAGGGTACAGCTGGAAGGGGTGATTTTCATACCAAATTGCAAACGGGCAGTGGCAATTCAGATGAGCTTGACGACCGCCACCAAGATAAGCTCGACAACAAGGTCTACGCCATGGAGGGAAGGAGCGGCAACAACCACCACCAGATGAGCTCGACCACCACCATGAGCAAGAATTCAAAAAAAATTCATCAAGAACATGAACTAAGTGCAAATATTTACAATACAGTATCACCATGAACATGAACTGTACGTGTAGACTAAATACTTTCCGATTACGAATACAGTGAATATTGAAAGTGCCAGAATTTTCATTCGAAACTTCCTAAGCAAAATTATCATAATGAAGATGAACATACAAAAGTGCCTAAGAATTAACAAAAATGTCTGTCAATTAACAAAAAAATCCTAAGCAAAATTATCACAGATGTCACAAGATAGAGAATACCGGCTGACTTTTCTTGGCTTTTGTGAACAACTGCATAGCTCTAGAAATCTTTCTACCTTAAATGTATACCATCACCTTCTATGCATATATGTTCAAGACAAACACCTCGATGTAAGTTTCTACATCCTCCTTAACCAAGCTGAGATCAATACCATCTTGGGATGGGTCTGCAATGGAAAAGACCATAACAAAACTGTTAACATATCCAATACTGGCAATAAAAACCAAATTGATAATCTCAATGGATATTTAACAAATGTTATTCTGAAGGCATATGTCGTATCATGTCACCTGACCAAATCTAGTTGGTATGATTACTGTTGTATTTAATTGGGTCAGAAAGAGAAGGAGATTCTACAAGAACGATGTGTACGTGCAAAATTAATTCTGGATCTGGGACATGGTCACCTCATATTCAATAAAATCAAATCTGTTTTGGATTTGTCGAATCAAATGAATTTTACAAAAATCAAGAACACTGCAAGGATTAGGGGGTGGCGCAGAAGTGTGCTTTTTTTCACCTGCAGGTCAGGATAGGCTGCTGCTGTCAGCAGCAGGATCACAAGGCAGTGGTAGATGGTGGCCGACCTGACGAAGATAGAGGGTTGCCGTCGATGGTGAAGCGGTGGAGAAGTGCTTCCTCCTCCTCCTCTCACCGTACACCTAACCATGAGTTCTTCGCGTCTTCTGTCCGCTAACTGCTCTAGGGTGCAAAGCCTACAAGTTACAAATTAAGTTGCAGTTAGAAGCAAACCGATAGAAGTATGTCCAAACTGGAAAATAATGAAATTTACTCTCTATTGTATGTCTATTTCACCGGTTGTGCATTTCTTTTGGACCATTGGTAAGACAATCAAGAGTGCACTGAATAATGCTTGTGATCTAATACAACAATTCCAGCAACTCGATGCATTCAGCCACAAACATGGTATAAAAAGTTTGTTAATGTTGCACGTACTAATTACATATAACCATTGAGAAAATGGAATCAAGAACCCAAAATAAATCTGAACCAGAGGTCTTCCATCTAGACATTGCAGCTGGCCACTCACTCGTACCTCTTAATCAACGAGTATCTAGAAGGAGGGGAATGGGGGAGGACAAAGGAGAGAAAGATGACCTGCGGTGGGAAGCTCCCATGTCGCCGTTGCTTCATCCGGCGTGGCTCCATCGTCGGGCCATCCCTGCCTACTTGCCGCCTTGTCCACACCGCTGCCGCCCCTGCGTTGTGAAAGAGATGACCAAAAAAGGAAGTAGACCGGAACAAGGTTATTGACGAGATCGGCTTACCTGTGAAGCCGCTGCCATAGCTTCCCCTCGGTGCAGCCGCGGACGAGAACAATGGGAAGAAGAGAGAGGCCGATGTCCCATGTGCTCTACGTCGGCTGGGGCGCCGGCGCAATTGCCATCTCCCGCATCAAGCCGCCGTCGCGGTCGCCCCTACCGCCGCTAGGTTTTGCGAAGAGGGGATTGCCAAGTGAAACAGAGAAGGAAGAGGAGGAGGCGGCTGCGTCTGGAGGCGTGCGGGGGAGAGGAAGACGTGTGCGTGGACCAATACGACCTGCCTTAGTTGGGAAGGAAACGAACTAATCGCTGCGTCTCTTGCTTTTCTTTCGTCGCTAACGCATTTTTTCCTCGCGACAATAAATCTATCGATGTGGCATAGGCCAGGAGGCGCCCTTACCGCCACCGTTATTGGGTTTAATAGTATGACACGGCGAGAGGTAGACCAAGTCAGAGAAAAGAATCCATTGTGCATGTATCCATCGGGATTTAGCAGAGGTTGTGGCAAGGCAAAGGCAGCATCGGAAGTTGTGTGAAGGGAGCACACCACGTGAAGAGGCCAAAAAGGTTTTTTCTTTGGCTGGGATTTGCTGCATGTACACAGTTGTGTATTTAGGCATTGCGTGGGAGCTCAGTTATTTTTTCATAGAGTTAGTCATACGAAAACTATGGCGCCAACGGGTATCAGGTCTGAGATGAAGAAGTTTACGGAACTGAAAACCTTGGCTTATGGCAGACACGGATGTAAGATTTGTTGGCACAATAGGTATGCTTGATGGCGTTGTGGGAAGTCATGCCAGCTGAGATGGAATTATCATGTGATGAATGGAAATTCGAGAAAGACGATTTGGGAGCATCGAGTGTGTTATGTAGTCAAAGAATTTTGGCTGGGTCAGACTGGACAGTCTGACGGGTCGACGCAAGTCGGTTGGTACAGAAGACAGTGATGGGATCGACGATGACGGCATAGGAGCGTGATGCTGATCGTGACCGACTTTTGGGCGTGGAAACACATGGCGCAAGCCCCTAGGGCATGTGTGGCTTCGACAAGACTATGACACAAGGTTGATTCAAGGTGGTGTACACATGGAGCTTGAAGTCGATAGGGCGCGGGGGTGGACTGAGCATCTACCATGGAGTCATGTTGAAGGTGGAGCTGGATTGAGGGGTTGCGGTGTAAGGATCTAGAGAATCGCAGCCTATTCAGCAGAGCGGGAAAATCGAGGGACACGTAATTCGGACTGGAGCCCAGTGGTCTGATGGAAGCGTGAAACTCGTCATCGGTTGGTGTTGATCGGTGGTACTGTGCAGTGGGGGTTGAGTAGTGTGGGTTCGCGACCCTTGAGAGTCGACCGGGACGGCAAAGGCTCGACGCGGTAATAGCAGCGAGGCGTGCGGTATGCACATGACGTGGAGACGGGCCAGAGCTCTGGTGGTCATACATGTGGTGAGTCAACTGCGAATTTGACTCGGGATGACTACAAGCAACGGTGAAATTCCTTCAAGTTTCAGTCAGATGGTCAAGAAAGGAGCGGTGATGTTGAGTTCAGTTAACTTTTATGTGTGACATCCAATATGTGAGTTGTTCACTTTTCACGCAGGTAAGTGATCAGTGTGTGATGGCGTTGGACGGATACTCTGGAAGTTGGGAGCATACACTAAACAAAGAGGAACTTAATTTTGCTCCAGTGTTGACTGTGGTATTAAAAATGGGACTACCAGTTGCAGGTGAAGTCACATGGAGTCTTTGGAGTAGCAGCGGTACTTATGGGATAAGCTCAAGTTCGTACATGGAAGTTTGACGCATTAATGAATTCAAGGTAGTGGAGAATATCCGCCAAGATGGAGTTTGTTAGAGTTGTGTCGAATAATTTGTACAAGGTAGGTTACAGTTGGCCTATGAGTAGCGAGGGTAGACACACGATGTAACCTATGCCAACATAATAGCATAGGAATGCAGGGGAAGCCGGCGGCATGTGCCGGCATCCAGGGCGACCGTGTGCGGTATTGTAGGGGTATCATGGGGAGGAGTGTCCATAGTCAGGCCCCGGGGATGTAGCCATATTGGTGAACCTCGTTAACAAATCTCGGTGTTGTGCTCGTGTGATTGCTTGGTCCTCGAATGGTCGACGGTATGCCTCAGATTTGTTTTAACAACGTGAAAGCATGCCAACTGCATGTCTATTCCGCCACCTCCGTGTACAATGCGCAACTTCTTGGGTCGGTCCGTTCGCCCATGGGCACCGTTGTTTGGAAGGCATTCCCCCTCCCAAGATGAAATTATTTGCATGGCTGTCAATTCAAAACCGAGTCTGGATAACAGATAGATTGCAGATGAGAGGGTGGCCGAACTATGGCCTCTGTCCACTATGCAAGCAGACGATGGAAACGGTGGGCCGCATCTTCTTCAAGTGCTTGCAGGGCCAGTTTTTTTGATGGCTTCTAAAATAAACTGAATTAAGCTGTCCCCTATTCAGCTTATTCTAAAAGCCCAACTAATTTTTTTAGAAGCCTAGTAGTTAAGATTTGCATAGTAGGCTTCTAAAAAGAAAATTTTGTTTGGGCTTTTAGAATAAGCTAGGTAGGGAGCAGCTTATTCTGGAAGTCAAAAAAAACAGCAAAAGAACTGGCCCGTAGTCCATTAGCCTATGGGGTGGCTGGCTCAAGCTTGAATACCTCGACATCTTATCCTATATCACGATGCATTCCATCAAGGACTGATGGATCAACATGCCGGCCACCAATACGGTGGATCAACGGAGTACTATGTTAGCATGTTTGGCCATATGGTGCGAGAGAAATACACGGTGTTTCGTCACTGAAAGATGAACAGCAAAAGAGATTTCAGCAAAAGAGATTTCAGGACGAGTAATGGTGAGATATTGGAGAGCACCTGTTAGGCTACGATAGAGAGTAGGATCTGAAAAGGGTTCACCGGCAGCCGAAAGTTTAAAACTAGTATCGACAGGAGTGCGAGATGATTGACAGTCAAGCATACCGGCACGATTAAGTAGATCAAGAATATACTGGCGTTGGGAAAGAAAAAGGCTGGAGGAATCTCGAACAACAGTAATGCCTAAGAAATGATGAAGGAGTCCTAGGTCAGTCATAGAAAATTCAGATCTAAGAAGAGAGACAATATGATATAAGAAATTTTGAGAGGATGCGGTGAGAATGATATCATCTACATAGAGAAGTAAATAGGCAGTGTCGGAATTTTGATGATACACAAAAAGAGAGGTGTCCGAGAGAGATGGAGTGAAGCCTATTGTTTGGATGAAGGAGGAGAAGCGTTGAAACCAAGCTCTTGGGGCCTGTTTAAGACCGTAGAGAGATTTCTGAAGAAGACAGACATGAGTTGGAAAGGATGGATTTTCAAAACCCAGAGGTTGCTGACAGTAGACAGTTTCTTGAAGGGAACCATGGAGGAAAGCATTTTTAACATCAAGTTGGTGAATAGGCCAGGAAGAGGAGACAGCAACACTAAGAACGGTACGAATGGTGTTAGGTTTAACAACAGGAGAAAATGTTTCATCGTAATCAATTCCTTGTTGTTGAGAAAAGCCACGACAAACCCACCTGGCTTTATATCGTGAGAGGCTCCCATCGGAGTGAAACTTTTGGCGAAAAATCCATTTGCCAGAAACAATATTTGTGTTGAGAGGACGAGGAACAAGTTGCCATGTGTTGTTTTGAAGTAAAGCATTATATTCTTCTTGCATGGCAGCGGCCCAATTGGGATCAAGTAGAGCAGTTTTGTAATTCTTTGGGAGGGAAGTGAGAGATACGGTGGTATGAAGGTTTAGGCGGTTTTGGGGTTGTTGAAATCCTGATTTGGCCCTAGTACGCATGGGATGATCATTAATCGGGACTGCTGTAGGAATAGCACGAGGGGGTAACGTGGGTACGGGTGAGTCCGGCGCAGCGGAAGAGTCGGACGAAGGAGCATGGTTGGGTGGTGGAGAGGGAGCAGGGACCGGGGGTGTTGGGGAGGGACCAGGGGTCGAGGGTGTTGGGGTCGAGGGTGTTGGGGACGTCTCGGGTGGGGTGAGGGGAGGGTTGGTATTGGTTGTGGCTGGTGTTAAAGTTGTTGGTGGTATGTTGTGTTCATCATGACGGGGTTCAGGAAGGGGAGTATATAGTTGGAAAGGACGGGGAGAGGGGGTGTTTGCCGAGCTAGGGGTGTTGGATGATGTAGTAGTGCGTTCTGAGAAAGGAAAAATATGCTCAGCAAAGGTGACATGATGAGAGACATGAACGTGTCCTGTCTGAAGGTCGAGACAACGATAGCCTTTGTGCTCGACAGAGAAGCCGAGAAAAGCACATGGGATAGATCGTGGTGACAATTTATTTGTAGAAGTGGCATAGGCATTTGGAAAACAGAGACAACCGAAAACACGAACCGCAGAGTAGTCGGGGTGGGAAAGAAAGAGGGAATAATAGGGAGTAGTGTTGGGTTTAGTTTTAGAAGGTCGGATATTTAGAAGGAAGGTGGCCATGTGTAGGGCTTCAGCCCAAAACTTGGGAGGCATGGATGATTGAACGAGAAGAGTGCGAACTATATCATTGAGGGTGCGAAGAGAACGTTCGGCTTTACCATTTTGCGGGGAGGTGTAGGGACATGAGAATCTAAGAAGGATGCCATGTTGTAAGAAGAAAGTACGATTTTTAATGTTATCAAACTCGCGACCATTGTCACATTGGATAAATCAAATTGGGAGAAAGAAGTGGACAGACACATAGCGTTGAAAATTAAGAAAGAGATAATGGACTTCAGATTTGTTGCGTAGAGGAAATGTCCAGACAAAGTGGGTGAAATCATCTAGTATAACAAGGTAATATTTAAAACCCGAAACACTTGCAATGGGAGAGGTCCATAGATCACAATGTATTAATTCAAAGGGATAAGTGCTACAAGAGCTAGAGGAACTAAAGGGAAGACGCACATGTTTGCCTAATTGACATGACTCGCAAAATGCAGAATTATGAGAATCCCTATTACATGGTATGGTAAATTCACTAAGCATAGAAGCTAAGACAGCAGGGTTGGGATGGCCCAAGCGACGATGCCAGAGATCGACGGAGGCCAGCATGGATGTTGGAGGGGCGGCGGCAGGAACTCCATTAAGAGAGTAAAGATCACCAGAGCTATTGAAGCGAGCAATCTCGGCCTTGGTCAGGTAATCCTTCACAGATAAACCAAAAGGGTCAAATTCAGCCGAAACTAGATTGTCGCAAGTAAACTGGCGAACAGAAATAAGATTTTTAATGAGGGCGGGTGCAACTAGAACATCACGAAGTAGAAGAGGTTTAGTGGAAGAGGGAAGTTGAGCCTGACCAACACAATATATAGGAATAGATGATCCATCTCCGAGGGTAATGGAAGGGAAAGGAGATGTAGTGCAAGATGATAACCAATTACTAGATGCAGACATATGACTAGAGGCCCCTGAATCAAAGATCCAATCCGTACCTGAGTTTCCTTGCGCAGCAAAGTTATTCATTGCTTGGAGAAAAGCAGCTTGATCCCAGCTCGGCGTCGCAGGTGAGGGTGGCGTCGGGAGCAGTGCCGGTGGATATGATGGTGAAGGCAGCAAGGCCGGCTGGGGTGTGTAGTAGGCGCCGCCATCGGTGGAGTAGTGACCATAGGGAGCATACGTCGGGGCGGCGTGAGAGGCATTGGCCGGCTGTGGCGTCGGGAGCAGTGTCGACTGAGGTGTGTAGTAGGCGCCGCCGTCGGTGGAGTAACGACCATAAGGAGCATACGTCGGGGCGGCGTGATAGGCATTGGCCGGCTGTCGGGGGTTGAGAACCCCGGGAGCACCAGTAGGCGGCCGAAGGCCGGGTTGCCAGGCACCTGAGTATGCCGGCGGAGCACCGAGTGGGGACGGAGCGGACCAGGGCATGGGCCACGCCTGAACGAGCCCCGTCCAAGGATCATGAGGAGGCCGCCATGCAGCCGCCGATGGAGCACTGGTGGGTGGTGCAGGACTCGGTGATGCCGTAGGCGGAACTGAACGAGTCGACGGCGGTCTGTAGATAGGATTTTTGCCGCGGTAGTTCGGACTAGGGCGCCAGCCTGGGGACGGTTGAGCGGATGACGACGCGGATGGCCCGATGACAGGAGCCGGCATGGGAGGCGGTGCTGCTATAGGCGGCGGAGGAGGGCGAGCCGCAGCATGAAAGACCTTGGGGCGAGAGTCCTTGCGAGCTTGTGTTTCCGCCGCGAGTTGGAGCAGAGAACGAACTTCAGCGAAGGTGGGAGGAGGCCGTATCATTGGTATGAACGAGGCTTGCTTGTCAAAATCCTCGCTGAGGCCGCCGACGACGATGTTGATGAGCTGTGAGTCGCTGACGGTATCGCCGAGTTCGCGGAGCTCATCACCAATGGTCTTGACGCGTTGGCAGAACAGGTTCACCGGGGCGTCTCCTTGCACCATATTGCGAAGCTCGGTGTGGAGAGCGTTTTTCCGAGCGTCGGTGTTGCTTTGGAAGAGCTGACGGAGGGAGTGCCAGATGTTGGCAGCAGTGGCGCCGTCGTGATCGAGCATGTTGAAGATCTCGGTGGTGATGCGGGTGTAGAACCACTGGACGATTGCGAGATCGTCTTTCAACCATTGCGGATCGTCGGGGCGGGGAAGACAGTTGGCGGCGACATGCGAGCGCAGGTTGCAGCGGCCGAGGTGGAGATCGAAGAGATGTCTCCAGTGGTAGTAGTTATGGGCGGCGAGATCAAGAACTATGGAGATGTATGGGCTGACGTCGGAGATTGTGTCAGCAAGAGATATTGGTGCGGCGAGGATGGGTGTAGGGGAGTTTTGTGGAGCTAGGGAGAGGGCCGAGAGAGAGGCGGCTGCGGCGTTGGCAGCCTTGGCGATGAGCGTGGCCCGGCGCTCGAAGTAGCCGGGCGACGGCAGCGGCGGCGGCCTTGGCGGAGCCATAACCTAAACCCTACGACCGGTATCTGATACCATGAAAGATGAATAAAACTGATTCTTATTGATTGATTTGGTGTGGCATACAAGTGTATATAAGAGGGTACAAACCGACTTGGGGTAAGGTTACAAAGCTGACTTGGACTAGGAGTCGTATACGATAAAGACTACTCTAACAGTCACAAGTCGATGCTTCTGTCCGTGTTGCTTTCAAACATTTAGAACGATGCCAATCTTTGGATAACCGCGGGCGCAAAGCACTTGGTCAGATCATGTCCGGATAGTAATGGCCTCGTAATATTTCCTTCCACTTTTCTTTATAAAAAGGGACGTGGAGTATCTGCACCCGAGCTTAAATGAGCTCGGGTGAACAGTAAGATCGAAAAAAAATCGAAAAAAATTAAAAAAATTCAAACTTTTTTTGGGGTGAAACATTGACAAAAGTTCTATGTGCATGCAAAAATTCGTCAAGGAATCACATTCCTAGAAGGCGTGCCAAAAAAACAAAATCAGTACTCTGAAAATGCTAGTTTCAAAAGCATTTTGGAGCACTGATTTTGTTTTTTTGGCACGCCTTCTAGGAATGTGATTCCTTGACGAATTTTTGCATGCACTTAGAACTTTTGTCAACGTTTCACCCAAAAAAAATGTTTAGATTTTTTTTGAATTTTTTTCGGTTTATTTTCGATTTTACTGTTCACCGATCTTAAATGAGCTCGGGAGCAGAAAGACACTTTCGATTCTAAACTTCTTAATTAATGGATGAGGCAAATCTTTTTGCCTTCGTTTAAAAAAAATGCCTCTCCGTCTCTCTGTCGCTGCCGCGCGGGCCACCTCAGCTCACGGGCTATCGACTGCCCGGCGGGCGGGCGGCGTCGACTCGTCGTCGTCGTCGTCCGTTCATGGGATCTGCAAACTGTCGGCGTCACCGTGATCTCCTCCCCTCCATTTCTCTCAGTTTCAGGACCACAGGGTGTTGTTCTGAATGAAGCCCTGACACTAGTCACACGCACGGCCACACACCCCGCATTGCAATACGCATAGTCGGAGGCAGGCAGGCAGGAATGCGAGGCAGAGAAAGCCACATCATGCTGCCGGATCTCCCACACCCACACCCACATCAACATTAACTGCATCTTCAAGAGCACGCACTGCTTCATGTCGCCTGTATTAACTCTCCTTGGCAACACAAAACAAAACAGTGGCACGGTGCCGACAGTCAACCAAAACTTTGCAAGCGCTATTAGTGTAACTCCTACAATTAATCAGCTGGCCCGGCTAACACTGAAGCAAACAAACCACGAACAGTGGATGCACTGTGGGATCGAGTCACTGCACTGTAGTTTCTGATTGCAGCTTCGACAGGAGGCATTTCAAACCTTGAAGCTGCAGCTTGATTGGTGATCACTGTCAGACGCCTCGCATGGAAGCCAAGCAAGAAATCAGTGGCATGCAATGCATACAGCGACGCTTCCCTCTGCGAGGAGCCGACCGCACAGAGTCAGCAGCCGCATTCAGCTCACAGTGGCCGCCCTCGCCGCCATTATTGACCTTGGATCCTTTGTAGTAAAAACTAATCGTAGCTCAGCAGTCGACATCGCAGTAGAACCGTGAAGAACAACATCAGCTGAGACAGTTGATACAGAAGTGCGCAGTAAGCAAGCAGAGTCACATCTGTGCCAATAAACAAATAAGGATTTCTCATTTCAGCCGATACAAAAACCATATGCTCATCAGCTCCCAGATCATATCAGTTCCTCTGCCCGCCTACCTAGCTACATACTACCACCCCCTAGAACACCCCTAATCCGCTACCGCTACTAGTACAACAGAGGAGAAACCGGCTGAGTATCTACACTTCCCAAAATCGACCCAAAACAGAGCCATCCGCGGCCGGCCGCCGTCGCCGCCGAATCACGCGCATGAGGCCTGCCGGCGCGGAGCGAGCGCGAAGAGGGCCTCAAGGTCCGGCGGCTGGAAGTAGCCGTTCTTGGGCGGGCCGCGGGGCGTGCCGAAGTCGGCCGCCGCCTTCCTCGGCGCCGCGGGGCAGGGCAGCGTCGCCGGGATGCGGCACTCCTCCCGCTTCGGCGTCTCCCACCCGCAGTTGCCGCCGTAGTAGCCCGCCGCCGCCGCCGCCTCTGCGCTGCTCTCCATTGCCATTGGATGCTTTATTTCGGGGGGAGAAATTTTGGGCTTCCTTGTTTTGAAAGGGGAATTTGGGAGGGAAGCGTCGTGGGCAGGGGCGGCTTATAATGGACGCGCCCGCGGCGGGAGGATCCCCGCCTTCCAACGGACGGCGCCGTGCGGGGGAAGGCGCGGCGGGATCGGTGACGTGGCCGCCTCCCGTCCCTCTGATCCCGCGCCGCGGAATTAAGCGGGAAATTGCGCGCCAAGTGGGCGGGAAGCCGCCAGGCACTATTCGATTTAAAACTCTTCCATCTAAGGACCGGAACTTTATGAGAATCGTATATAAGCCCCTAGCAGGCCGGAGGCAGTGTTGGATATGTAATTAGTGACCTGTGAAGGGGTGCTGGGGGGAGTTTGTGGGATATGCCGCATTGGATTCCACTGCGTTACGGCGGGCTGTAGGGCGCCAGGTGTACGGGGAAGTGATGGGTTAGCGGGCGCGGTGGGCCCGTGCGTACCCACGACCCCGTCACGCGGCCTGGTCGGGGTCCTCGGTGCGCCGCTCGCCGCGCCACACCTTGTTCTGGCGCTGTGCGGTGGGTCCGTGGGTGGTCCATGAAGACCAGGCGCGGGGGAGTTCCGATTTCCGACTGTTGGAATGATCCCTTCCGCCTCGGATTCCCGGGCCGTGTGGGCCCCGCGTTGGAAGGAGTTTGGACGGTCTGGTGTGAAACGGCAGCTCTGCGCGTTGACCCCATGCGTGACGGTTCCTCCCTTGGTGGGCCCGGTGCTGTCCACGGCCTTCTCTACAACAGCTCAGTGTTACATCATCTTCACTCGTTCGGCCCAGCGCACCCGGCAATTGCCGATTGCCTTTTCGTGTTTCCGCCGGCGATTTTTTCACCTTGGGGTGACCGAGTTCCCAGCCGCGCCCTCATGTTTCGGCCCCAAGACGCACCAAAAATCAAACTTGTCTTTAACGCTGCCAAAAAATGCCACAAGTTCGGCAATCATCATGCCACAAGTCGGCATAATCATGCCACAGTTCGGCGATCAGATGTACAAATTTCGACGATCAAAAGGAAGGAACCATAGAAACGGAGCGCATCAAACGTCGGGCTCCTTCGGTCGTGGGACTGACCGGGGTCGGCGTGGACGCATGCGTGTTCGGGGTCGGCGTGGCTTCTGCACTTGGGCTGGTGGTCGGCGTAGGCACGGCTTCATCGCTCGGGCTGGGAGTCGGCGTTGCTGTTGGCGTGGCCGTTGGGGCGGTGGACGGCGCTAGCCCGTGCATCTGGTTCAAGATGAGGTTGCGCTCCGACAGATGCCACGTCTTAATCTGCTCGTCCATCGTCGGCATGGCATGTTTGTCGCCATCAAGAACGCCAGGTCGGTGTTCCTCTTCTTCACGGCGGCGTTGGTCCTAAGAAGGTCAAGCTTCATGTCCTGCTTCGTCATCAACGCCGACCACCGCGCTTCGGATTTTTCCTCCCACTTTGCGGCGTTGTTCTTGGCGTCGGTGATGCACTGCTCGATCGATGCCTGCAACCGTTTGGCAGCGGACGTCGGTCCCTCGCCGTCTTAGCTCGTTTGTTGCCATTAGGGCGCCCATCCGCCGCACCGGGGGCAGGCACGTCCGGCTTGTACGTCTCCTTGGCCTTGGCGAGGGTGAGATGGACATCCCTCCACTTCTCGCACGACTCGGTCCGGGAGAACACGTGAAGGAACTTGAACTCTTGGTCGTTGATGTCCTGGCGATACATGTTGAACATCCGAACCATCTGCACAGCCGAAGAACAAGTGTCGGCGACGTGCACGGCGAAAGAAGTGAGCCGGCGGCGGCTGGACATACCTGACCCTGGACATTGGCGCCGCTTTCCGGGCGAGTCGCGATCTCCTCGACGACCCCGTGCCACTTGTTGCAGGCTGCATGGATGATCGCCAAATGGTTTGCCATAGCCTTGTCGCCGCGCTCCATGTGGATGGTGGCGAAGTAGGGGTCGACCAGCTTGCGCTCATCGAACGTCGTCTTGATCCGCCTCCAGTATGTGTCGGCGTTTTGATTCGCGTCGGTGATGGGTTGATGCTGACGGTCTTCCATGCTTCGACGAGGCACTCGTCTTCCTTGGACGTCCACTTGGCGCATGGCTCGCCCAGCCTCACACTGGTCGTCCGCTTCTTCTTTCTCGCTTTCGTCGCCGGCGTCGGCTCCATCTCCTCCTCCACGTGCTCTACCTCCTCCCCCTCCTCGACGTCGTCGAGCTCCTCGTCCATGTCGACGCGATGTCCATCATTTCGTCTTGCACATGGAACCCAGGGCAGGAGGCGGTGGCGACCGAGCCGCTTGTGATGATCTCGTCCATGGCGGCGTCGGTGGCCTGCGCGAAGGGTAGGGCGTCCCGGCGTAGAGGCGGCGTCGGCGAGGCTGAGTACGTCGGCAGCGAGTAGATGTACTAGGTGTGGAGCCCGGCGGTGAATGTGGGGACGGAGTGCGCTGATCGGGGTTCAGGCCAGAGGGGGAGGCCTGCGGCGGCGGACCATCTTGGAAGGTAATGTTGGGGTTGAAACCGCCATGCGCGTCACCGTCGGAGTATCCAGACGAGGACGCGCACTCCCATGGCGGTGGTGGTGAGAAGTTGGCCGGCGACGCAACGCTCTATTGGCTCCGCCATGTAGCTTGTGGGTAGTGGCCGGGCGGATTCATCATCCCCGCGTGAGACGCCTCTTCCTGCTCCGCCACTGCCGCGTCCCTGGCCTTCTTAGTGATGAGCCTATTCCGTCGGTCGATGGTGACAGCCTCCCGACGCTGAACCTCCGCCCTCCACTCGACGTTGGACACGCCCGATGGTCTTGCCATCCGCACCCTCGGCTTCCTCTGCTTCGGCTGGGTGGAATCGGCAGCGGCCGTGGGGCGAGGGGCCGAGTACTTCTTCGGCGGCATGGCGGCCGGATGGCTGGAGCGGGAGGAGAATGGTGGGAGTGACGGGGCAGAAGGGGGGAAGCAATGAGGAAATGAAGGGAAAGAGGGGAAAACTGTGACGCCCGAGACCGACGTCACAGAAGATTCCAGAAGATTCCAGATGTTCCGGGTTGCCCGTGTGTTCTTTGTGATTGTGTTATTTTTTTTTCGCATTGCATCATGTCATCATGCCATCATGTCATATTTTTATTTTTGCATCTCAACCTAAATAAATCGTGTGGGCCTTCGGTCCATTTAAATCGAGGGAAGAAGGTCTTCTCTTTAAAACATATAAAAGCCTCCTAATAATTATGGAGCTATATTAATAAATATTCCATTCTTGGAATTACCCATAACACACTTGCATATTTTCCCCATGTCTATTTCACTTCGAGCTTCTCCTTCCAAACCTTGCCAATATTCCTTTCCGTTGTTCCAAGGTTCTTCCAAAAAAACCTCCTTCTATTTTATTTAAATCCCTGACATTTTTGTGAGTCCAGGAATTTTATCCTCTTGCCCCAGATTCCATCCCTAACCTCTTTTTACTTTTCTTCTCCTCTTTGTTGTTGTTTTTTAATAAGGAGAAGAGAACCCAGCAGCCTCTTGGGCCTTTTTCTTCCCTCCACGTCTCCTCCAGCCCACTTGGGCCGCCTTGGCCCAACACCTCCCCAACCCTAGCCCTAGCGGTCGCTCCTCCCATCTCTCCCCGCACCCCACCGCCAGGATGTCTCGACCCCTCGCTCGGTCCCGCATCCCCTTCGAGGCCGAGCCTCTGCCTCCCTCTCGCACTCCCCCATTCCCCTCGATCTTCCCCTCGCCCGCTCGCCTCCTCTCAAGCCCGCCTGGCCCGAGCTCCGGCGCGCCAGGGGCTCGCCCGCGACCCCCCTCGTCCGTCCCCGTGCGGCACGTCCTCGCGCCCAGGCCGCTGGAGCGCAGCCCCTTCCCTCCGTCTCGAGTGCCTCGAAGGCTCCCTCCTCCGCGCCCCTATCGCCGGCCAGGAGCCCGGCCGGCCAGAGCGCGCCCGCCGCGCCAGAACTCCTCCCGCGAGCTGGCCAGGGGCCCTCCCCCTCGGCGCCCTTCCCTTCCGCGAGCCAGGTCCTCGCCTCCTGCCTCGTCAGGCTCCCTCGCCTCGCCGGGAGCACCTCTGCCTGCAGCCCCGTCGTCCAGGGCCGGAGCCCCGTCGCGCGGCCAAGAGGCCCTTCCTCTGGCCTCGGGCGCCCGCATCCTCCAGGCAGAGCCCCTCCGACCCCGAGTCCCGCGTCGACCAGTGGCCAGGAGCCCCGCGCCGCACCTTCGTTCTTCCGCCTCTGCACCGGCCAGTGCGCGTCGAGCCACTGCACCCTTCGGCTCGGATCCTCTTCCGTGTTTTGTTGTACTGCTGCTGCCGTGGCCTCGTGCAGCCCTTGTTTTGCTCCTTTGTTTTGTTGTTGTTGTGTTGCCTGGTACTGTGAATTGACAGGAGAACCGTGTACAAGGCCGAACCCCCAAGTACCACGACGATGAAACAACAAGTACCCCTCCGGATATGAGTACATCTGCGAACGAGCTCCGTGAACATCTACAAAACGCCCCGTGTACGACTACCGACGCCCGGAGACACCAAGTACCACTACGGAATGTGAACGTCTACCGTCGCCCGTGTACCTACTTCCCTCTACGGCATGTACCACTACCGTCGCCCGGAAACGAGGAATTCGCCAAGTACCACGACACGATGACGTGAACCACTACTTCCTCTACGAGTTGCGAGAACAACTACTTCCCTCTACGGAACGACTTCTTCCTCGTCGGACACGTGAACGCCTTCTTCCTCTACGCTCTCGAACCGCCCCGTGAACGTTTGTTCCGAAGGTATAACCGCCGAGCCGATGACCCGTGTGTTGCTTGTTGTGGTTGTATGAAATGTTTCCTTGTGAGCTTCGTGCCCGTTCCGACCTTTTGTCATGTTCCTCAGTTGCCTCATCGCCGACTCGTGGGAACCCGGTAACGTGATCGCCCCACCTTCATCTCGTTTGACTCGCTCACGCCATCTATCTTTTGCTCCGGACTCTCAACGAGTTTCCGGCACCGAGTTGTTGCCTTTGCATCATTTTCGGATCGTTGCCGTGGCACCCTTTCGTTCCACCACGGTGACAATACTTCATATCTCTCTTGTTAACCTTTTAATAAAAATTGCATAAACTTGATCATGTCATCCGCATCATGTTAACAACACTAAAATGCTTAATTGTTGTTGCTTTATAATTATTAAACATGCTCATGGGGATTTTCCGGATATGTTGTTGTTATTCACCGGCCTCATTTAAAATGTCTAAATAGTGTAGTTTTATTATGCTTCACCTCTTGCCATGCTAAAAACATTTAATCTTGTCTTGTAAATAACGAGAGTCAATTAAATAATTGATGTGGTGTTTCGTCAATATGCAACTCGTTGCATATTGAGCTCCACTTAACTTGTAGTATTTGTTTGTGCACTTTGACATGCCATGCATAATTAAACCGGACATGCATCATGCTTGCTTGTGCATCGTATGCCATGTTTATGATATGTGTGTTTACCGTGTTGTATCTTTTCTTTCCGGTTGCTTCTCTTGTTAGCTTCGGTTTCGTTCCGGAGTTGTGAGGTTTCTCTCGACTGTGTTGCTCCGTCTACTTCGTGGATCCGTTCTTCTCCCTTGTGGAATCCCAGGCAAGATGACCGAACCCGGATATCATTACTATCTTTGCCTATTGCTAGTAGTTCTGCTCTATAGTTTTGCCTCGATGCCCATGTTCTTCTTGTCAGCCTCCTACTTGTAACCATTGCCATGTTTAACCACCCTACCTATGCAAATCGTTGCTTGGCTAAGTACGCTTCGCTCAGCCCCTCTTATAGCATTGTTAGTTGCAGGTGAAGATTGAAGATGCTTGCTTCATGTTGAAGTTTGGTTGGGTTATATCACACTATATAAATGCTTAAAATGAAATCATCTATATACTGGCAAGGGTGGAAGGCTAAGCCTTTTGCTTGGTGATTTGTTCCACTCATGCCGTTAGGAACCGTATAAACCGGTGTTATGTTCCTTGATAATGCGTTCATAACACGGTTGGGGTGTATGGGACCCCCTTGATAAACCGCTAAGTGCTAAGTCTTTTCCAGCAAGTCCCAACATTTGGTACTATTTGCCTCATAATAACAACTTAATTAATTAATTAAAATTGCATAGGGGGTCGCTCCCTCGAGGATTCCTAATTCTACATAGCAGGGGGGGCCAGTGCCGATGGTGTTGGTCCCAAACGGGGAGTCTGCGGGAACCACCACGGGGAAACTCGAGGATTGGGTCCTGTAGAATCGCCCATCCGGTCGTGTCCTGAGACTTAGATACGCGCGGCTACTATCAGGGTGTCGACACGCCGGGAGGATTTGCTGGATTAGCCTTACCTTAGTTCGGTTTAACTTGAGCACGGGATTCCGAGAATACTCGGGTCTTCCCACCTATGGAGTTGCGACTTCGCGGATCGTGGGCTTGTAATGGGTCAAGTTGGAACACCCCTGTAGGGTTTGAACTTTCGAAAGCCGTGCCCGCGGTTATGTGGCAGATGGGAGCTTGTTAATTCCGGTTGTAGATAACTTGACACAATGTTACTAATACACTACCAGCGTGTGTACCGTGACTGTCAATTTCCGAATAGGGATTCGGGAGTTGAACACGGTGGGGTTATGTTTGACCGGCTTTAGTTAGGATCACTTCGTGATCATCTCTTGTCCGAGGCACTTCTCTTCTCGCTCTCTTTTACGTAAGTTAGTGCTAGTTGCTGCTGCAGACTCTTGTTTGTTCCTTCACCTCTTATCTCTTTCTTCAGCCTTGTCCTCACCCAAGGCTTAAATAATCGTGTTACCCGGGAACGGGATTGCTGAGTCCTCTGTGGCTCACAGTTACTTCACCACACCAGATGCAGGTTCAGCCGAGTTTGAAGCAGGAGTTGGATCAGTTCTTCACCGGGAGCTCGATGAAGAGTTTGGTTGTATGCTTGTGACGTTTCGTTGATCAGTAGTGGTTTCTACTAGGATTCGATCCTGACCTGTGGCTTTATGTTGTTTTGGTATCTTTCTTTTGGATCTTCACCCGTAGTCGGGTTGTGATGTTCTGAATGATGTTTTCTTATGTAATGTATTGTGTGAAGTGGCGAGTGTAAGCCAACTATCTCCTTTTGCAATTTAACCCCTCTTTTACATGAGTCGTGCAAAGATACCAAACTTGAGATCATTCTAGGATGGGCTTATACCTTTAAGTCGTGCCTCGACACGTAGGAGGTATAGTCCCATCCTGGGCATTACAAGTTGGTATCAGAGTCTTCTCCGACCTAGAAGCCCCCACTGATTGATCGAATCGTTGACGGTTGAGTCTAGGCACACACTTAAAAATGTTTTGAGTCCTATATTATATATCGGAGAGTAGGATTTCTTTTGCTTCTCATCCCCTTTCACTCTGGTGAGGACTCCTGACGTCTACTCTTACCTCTTCTACTTTCAAAAATTGCACCAAAAATTTTTTTTAGGATCCCGCGAGTATTCTGGGATTGTTTCGATGTTCTTGTGACAAGGATATTGTTCCCGATGCCTCCTGTTACCGAGGAGTTGAGCTTCGGGGTATCATTGACACAAGCATATCGCGGCAGTACTAAATACTTAAGATGGCCGACATCGAAAATCTCTCCTATACGGCCAGCGGCAAGATAACCCCGACATCACCCAGTACTGGGGAGGTAGTTCGAGAGTATTGCCATAGCTTGTTATAGTGGATGCTTTTCGAAGGTCCGAGGTAAACAGTTTCCGAGAAAGACTGGTTATGTGTTGAAGGATGGATACACCTGGATGTAGGTTTAGAGTTGATTGCGCGGTGCTTCCCGTGTATCCCCAACACCTGATTGCATAACTGGAAACTTTCGGAAATCTATAGGTGGGTTCATCTAGTAGTTCTAGGCATTCTTCCAACGGATGCACGATATGAAGTTCGGGGTTTTACATTGAGTGAAGTGGTTTTATGGACTTGTTCTGATCGGGAGTTGCATCTTAAAGGGTCCTTGGCTATGCTGATCCGGGGATTGCAAAACCCTTTTGTAACACGTTCCATGAGCTTTCAGCACGAAGATGTCGAACGAAGCTTCTATCTTGTATTTGTTCTATCTGATCCTTGTTCCTTTTTATTTATCTTTTGCTCTCCAAGTGGCTTCTCGACAAGTGATGTACCTGCGGAATTCATTCGTTCAATTCTCTGTTCGGATGTTATTGTGAAGATCATGTTGCATATCTATCCTTTGTTTTTGTTTTGATTCTGGTATTCGAGTTGCTTCGATGTCAAATGATGATTCCATACCTTTCCTAATCGGTGTTCTCATATTTCTATGGGAGTGCAAATACTTCTTGATCATCAAGATGGTTATGTTAAATTCTTTTTCAATCGGTGTCCACTTTGTTCGTCTCAAGTTGTCTTTGTTTTCCCCACCCTCCCACCCTTCTTCTTCTTGGAGCAAGAATTCTTAATGAAATATCCATTTTATTCATGTGATGTTTCTTCATTCTTTTCCTTCAATGTTCTTATCCGGTGATTTATCGTGAAGATGCTCAAGAGCTCCAAGTTCATCATTCTTTTGTTCTCATATTCTACCGGTGGATGTAATTCAAGATTTCGGTGTTGATCTTATCCTTTTCCCTCTTTTCACAATGCTTTCTTATTCCGGTGTACCAATTAATCATTCTTCTCTTGCTATTCATTTCCGGAGAGCTGAAGGTATCTCAGAAGATTCATAATTCCATTCTTATTCCGTTCAAGCTAGTTTGAGCATTCTTATCTTATTCAAGCCTTTTTAATTCAACCGGTGCAATATCTCTTAAGCAATCTTTTCAACGGTGATTTCTTTTGAGTGGGCCCTAACCCACAGGTCTTTTCCCAGGATCTTACCTGACTCTTCTATTTTTCTGGAGTTATACTCAATTTCTTTTCAAAGTGTGACGTAAGAATGATTTCCATCAGTCACATGCCTTTTCCAAGATCGCTTTCAATTCTTTTCTTCATTGGTTCAACCTTTTAATTATTCATTCCGGAGTGCTCAACAATTCTTATGGCATTTCTCGTCTTCATTCTCAACATTTGGAGACCGAAGAAGTGTTTCTCTAAATCTTGGCCGTTCTCTTGAAGATTCGTGGTTCTAGCTTCATGCCATCCTCATTATTGTTTTGATTGTGAGGAATTCTTTTTACCATCCGAAGCATTTCATGAATTCTTTTCCTTGTGATCCTCCGAAGGCCATCATTTCAGAATATTCTTCGTTCTCAGTTTTCAACTTCGTCCTCCAAATATTCTTCATTGATGTCTCTTCGTTCGTCTCCCTATTCTTACGGTGGTTCATTCAAGTTTACCCTTCCGTTGTTATCGTTTTAATTCATTTGTTCTTTTCATTTATCCTATCGTTGGTTCGTTGAATAATTATCCGAGCTTGTGCTAGATCTCTCTTTAATTCTTTCCAACGAGAATAAGTAGTATGCCAAATCCTTGGTTATCATCAATTTAATTGGTGAAGGATATGCATAACATAAATCTTATTCTAGTTTCTTCCAAGAGGTTAATCCCTTCCTTCGGAGTTTGTCAGAAGGAATATATCCTTGGTTCTAAGTTTTTCATCTTCTTTTCCGGAGCTCCAAGTTATTTCAATTATATCATTTCAAAGCTCCATCTAAGTCATCGCAGGCCTTGAATCTTATTCTTTTTATCTCTCACTTCTCATGCTTTCATTACCGGAGTTCTCATGGTGGTTCATCATCATTTATTTCATCCTTGAAGTCTTCATCAAGATTCTTGTTGGAGCTCAAGCATTTTCATCATACTTTCCATTTGCAATTCTTTCTACCTTATCTTTTCAGGTGGTGTTATGTCATTCTTGACAATTTCCCTTCATGTTTCATGACTCACGGGTTATCAAGAATGAGATATTTAAAACCATCATTTTCTTTGTTCAAGAGATCTTTTCAACCCTTCAATTTATTCGTTGGAGTTATCTTGGGTTATAATTCACCTAAAAGCTTTCCCTAAGGATTGTTGTATTGTGGTGCTTATAAATGACCCAAGTTCTTCATTTATCATTCCGGCGAAATAAGTTTTTCGTCTCCTTGTTGATCTCAATCCAAGAAATTCATTCTGTTAGTGGCTGGTTGTCACCTCTTAATTTTGAGATGTTTTCCATAAGCCCACATCAAGCTTATTCGTTTTGTTGTTGATTTTCCAACAATTCTGTTCAACCCTTCTTCGTAAGGATGCTCTTTCAAATTCAATTTTGAGAGATGTTGTCATTTTCTTCTCCATTCATTTCTTTCATTGATTTATATTCTATTCTCCCATTCCGGAGGCATTGTGATGTTGTGCTCTCTCCAAACCATCATCTCGTTTTGTCAAGATCATGTTCTTTCCCTTGCTCATCATTTAACCGGAGTGTTGTTTTCTTCATTCAAGTTCCATCATCTTATCTAGTTTTGCCTCTCTTTTCAATCGGAGTGATGTCTGAATCTTTCTTAACCTTGTGCCATTCTTTCAATTATTTCGGAGGCAATATGTTGTTGTTTTCATCAAGTATCACTCCATCTCCTCTAGTTCATGTTCAATTCCTTCCATTTTCAGTCGGAGTGCTGCCCAAATTTTGTCATCCTTATTCCTTGACTATACCCTTGCAGTTTCATATTCTTTTGGTCCGTGAGCTCTTGTTTCATGTCTTTCAACCTTCAAGGTTCTCATAATGCTCCTTGTTCCTCCTGCTTACCGGAGTGCTCTTAACTTCGTTCATCTCCGTTGCATTCTTTCCTTCAACTTGTTTAACCTCTCAAGGTTCCTGGTTTCACTTGTTTCTCGAAGAAGCAACTTTCTTTTACCTCTTCCTCTTCCGTTTTTACCCGGTGCTATCTCTAGGATCTCGGGTCGAGATCCTCTGTTAGTGTGGGAGAGTTGTGATGCCCGAGACCGACGTCCCAGAAGATTCCAGAAGATTCCAGATGTTCCGGGTTGCCCGTGTGTTCTTTGTGTTTGTGTTATTTTTTTCGCATTGCATCATGTCATCATGCCATCATGTCATATTTTTATTTTTGCATCTCAACCTAAATAAATCGTGTGGGCCTTCGGTCCATTTAAATCGAGGGAAGAAGGTCTTCTCTTTAAAACATATAAAAGCCTCCTAATAATTATGGAGCTATATTAATAAATATTCCATTCTTGGAATTACCCATAACACACTTGCATATTTTCCCCATGTCTATTTCACTTCGAGCTTCTCCTTCCAAACCTTGCCAATATTCCTTTCCGTTGTTCCAAGGTTCTTCCAAAAAAAACTCCTTCTATTTTATTTAAATCCCTGACATTTTTGTGAGTCCGGGAATTTTATCCTCTTGCCCCAGATTCCATCCCTAACCTCTTTTTACTTTTCTTCTCCTCTTTGTTGTTTTTTTTTTAATAAGGAGAAGAGAACCCAGCAGCCTCTTGGGCCTTTTTCTTCCCTCCAGGTCTCCTCCAGCCCACTTGGGCCGCCTTGGCCCAACACCTCCCCAACCCTAGCCCTAGCGGTCGCTCCTCCCATCTCTCCCCGCACCCCGCCGCCAGGATGTCTCGACCCCTCGCTCGGTCCCGCATCCCCTTCGAGGCCGAGCCTCTGCCTCCCTCTCGCACTCCCCCATTCCCCTCGATCTTCCCCTCGCCCGCTCGCCTCCTCTCAAGCCCGCCTGGCCCGAGCTCCGGCGCGCCAGGGGCTCGCCCGCGACCCCCCTCGTTCGTCCCCGTGCGGCACGTCCTCGCGCCTAGGCCGTTGGAGCGCAGCCCCTTCCCTCCGTCTCGAGCGCCTCAAAGGCTCCCTCCTCCGCGCCCCTAGCGCCGGCCAGGAGCCCAGCCGGCCAGAGCGCGCCCGCCGCGCCAGAACTCCTCCCGCGAGCTGGCCAGGGGCCCTCCCCCTCGGCGCCCTTCCCTTCCGCGAGCCAGGTCCTCGCCTCCTGCCTCGTCAGGCTCCCTCGCCTCGCCGGGAGCACCTCTGCCTGCAGCCCCGTCGTCCAGGGCCGGAGCCCCATCGCGCGGCCAAGAGGCCCTTCCTCTGGCCTCGGGCGCCCGCATCCTCCAGGCAGAGCCCCTCCGACCCCGAGTCCCGCGTCGACCAGTGGCCAGGAGCCCCGCGCCACACCTTCGTTCTTCC
This sequence comes from Secale cereale, assembly GCA_902687465.1. Classification (NCBI taxonomy): domain Eukaryota; kingdom Viridiplantae; phylum Streptophyta; class Magnoliopsida; order Poales; family Poaceae; genus Secale; species Secale cereale. Next base: position 825,915,581 of record LR738711.1, on the reverse strand, counting down.
GCCTCTGCACCGGCCAGTGTGCGCCGAGCCACTGCACCCTTCGGCTCGGATCCTCTGCCGTGTTTTGTTATACTGCTGCTGCCGTGGCCTCGTGCAGCCCTTGTTTTGCTCCTTTGTTTTGTTGTTGTTGTGTTGCCTGGTACTGTGAATTGACAGGAGAACCGTGTACAAGGCCGAACCCCCAAGTACCACGACGATGTAACAACAAGTACCCCTCCGGATATGAGTACATCTGCGAACGAGCTCCGTGAACATCTACAAAACGCCCCGTGTACGACTATCGACGCCCGGAGACACCAAGTACCACTACGGAATGTGAACGTCTACCGTCGCCCGTGTACCTACTTCCCTCTACGGCATGTACCACTACCGTCGCCCGGAAACGAGGAATTCGCCAAGTACCACGACACGATGACGTGAACCACTACTTCCTCTACGAGTTGCGAGAACAACTACTTCCCTCTACGGAACGACTTCTTCCTCGTCGGACACGTGAACGCCTTCTTCCTCTACGCTCTCGAACCGCCCCGTGAACGTTTGTTCCGAAGGTATAACCGCCGAGCCGATGACCCGTGTGTTGCTTGTTGTGGTTGTATGAAATGTTTCCTTGTGAGCTTCGTGCCCGTTCCGACCTTTTGTCATGTTCCTCGGTTGCCTCGTCGCCGACTCGTCGGAACCCGGTAACGGGATCGCCCCATCTTCATCTCGTTTGACTCGCTCACGCCATCTATCTTTTGCTCCGGACTCTCAACGAGTTTCCGGCACCGAGTTGTTGCCTTTGCATCATTTTCGGATCGTTGCCGTGGCACCCTTTCGTTCCACCACGGTGACAATACTTCATATCTCTCTTGTTAACCTTTTAATAAAAATTGCATAAACTTGATCATGTCATCCGCATCATGTTAACAACACTAAAATGCTTAATTGTTGTTGCTTTATAATCATTAAACATGCTCATGGAGATTTTCCGGATATGTTGTTGTTATTCTCCGGCCTCATTTAAAATGTCTAAATAGTGTAGTTTTATTATGCTTCACCTCTTGCCATGCTAAAAACATTTAATCTTGTCTTGTAAATAACGAGAGTCAATTAAATAATTGATGTGGTGTTTCGTCAATATGCAACTCGTTGCATATTGAGCTCCACTTAACTTGTAGTATTTGTTTGTGCACTTTGCCATGCCATGCATAATTAAACCGGACATGCATCATGCTTGCTTGTGCATCGTATGCCATGTTTATGATATGTGTGTTTACCGTGTTGTATCTTTTCTTTCCGGTTGCTTCTCTTGTTAGCTTCGGTTTCGTTCCGGAGTTGTGAGGTTTCTCTCGACTGTGTTGCTCCGTCTACTTCGTGGATCCGTTCTTCTCCCTTGTGGAATCCCAGGCAAGATGACCGAACCCGGATATCATTACTATCTTTGCCTATTGCTAGTAGTTCCGCTCTATAGTTTTGCCTCGATGCCCATGTTCTTCTTGTCAGCCTCCTACTTGTAACCATTGCCATGTTTAACCACCCTACCTATGCAAATCTTTGCTTGGCTAAGTACGCTTCGCTCAGCCCCTCTTATAGCATTGTTAGTTGCAGGTGAAGATTGAAGATGCTTGCTTCATGTTGAAGTTTGGTTGGGTTATATCACACTATATAAATGCTTAAAATGAAATCATCTATATACTGGCAAGGGTGGAAGGCTAAGCCTTTTGCTTGGTGATTTGTTCCACTCATGCCGTTAGGAACCGTATAAACCGGTGTTATGTTCCTTGATTATGCGTTCCTAACACGGTTGGGGTGTATGGGACCCCCTTGATAAACCGCTAAGTGCTAAGTCTTTTCCAGCAAGTCCCAACATTTGGTACTATTTGCCTCATAATAACAACTTAATTAATTAATTAAAATTGCATAGGGGGTCGCTCCCTCGAGGATTCCTAATTCTACATAGCAGGGGGGGCCAGTGCCGATGGTGTTGGTCCCAAACGGGGAGTCTGCGGGAACCACCACGGGGAAACTCGAGGATTGGGTCCTGTAGAATCGCCCATCCGGTCGTGTCCTGAGACTTAGATACGCGCGGCTACTATCAGGGTGTCGACACGCCGGGAGGATTTGCTGGATTAGTCTTACCTTAGTTCGGTTTAACTTGAGCACGGGATTCCGAGAATACTCGGGTCTTCCCACCTATGGAGTTGCGACTCCGCGGATCGTGGGCTTGTAATGGGTCAAGTTGGAACACCCCTGCAGGGTTTGAACTTTCGAAAGCCGTGCCCGCGGTTATGTGGCAGATGGGAGCTTGTTAATTCCGGTTGTAGATAACTTGACACAATGTTACTAATACACTACCAGCGTGTGTACCATGACTGTCAATTTCCGAATAGGGATTCGGGAGTTGAACACGGTGGGGTTATGTTTGACCGGCTTTAGTTAGGATCACTTCGTGATCATCTCTCGTCCGAGGCACTTCTCTTCTCGCTCTCTTTTACGTAAGTTAGTGCTAGTTGCGGCTGCAGACTCTTGTTTGTTCCTTCACCTCTTATCGCTTTCTTCAGCCTTGTCCTCACCCAAGGCTTAAATAGTCGTGTTACCCAGGAACGGGATTGCTGAGTCCTCTGTGGCTCACAGTTACTTCACCACACCAGATGCAGGTTTAGCCGAGTTTGAAGCAGGAGTTGGATCAGTTCTTCACCGGGAGCTCGATGAAGAGTTTGGTTGTATGCTTGTGACGTTTCGTTGATCAGTAGTGGTTTCTACTAAGATTCGATCCTGACCTGTGGCTTTATGTTGTTTTGGTATCTTTCTTTTGGATCTTCACCCGTAGTCGGGTTGTGATGTTCTGAATGATGTTTGCTTATGTAATGTATTGTGTGAAGTGGCGAGTGTAAGCCAACTATCTCCTTTTGCAATTTAACCCCTCTTTTACATGAGTCGTGCAAAGATACCAAACTTGAGATCATTCTAGGATGGGCTTATACCTTTAAGTCGTGCCTCGACACGTAGGAGGTATAGTCCCATCCTGGGCATTACAAAACGACGGGAATAGGCTTGCATGTCACCGACAAAGTGGGCCCACACACCTTTTCGCTTCGGTCGGCACCCACCGGGAGACTGGGTTCGGCTCGGGTTCGTCGGCTGTTATTTCGTCCCAAGCCGGCGATAAACGAGGAGTGGGAGTGGGGGTGCGCCTGGGCCGATTTTTCGCCGTTGCCACTAAAAAATGTGACCTAGGGGGTTGTTGGGGGTGCGAGTGGAGATGCTCTTACGTGTGTTTATATGCACGCAGGAGCAGTGATGACCCACAAGTATAGGGGGTCAATCGTAATCCTTTCGATAAGTAAGAGTGTCAAACCCAACGAGGAGCAGAAGGAAATGACAGGTGGTTTTCAGCAAGGTAATGTCTGCAGGCACTAAAATTGTAAGTAGCAGATAGTTTGAAAGCAAGATAATTTGTGATGAGCAAGTAACGGTAACGACAAATAGTATGCAGCAAGGTAGCCCAATCCTTTTGTGGCAAAGGACAGGTCAAAACGGTTCTTATAATAAGCAAAGTGTTCTTGAGGGCACACGGAAATTTCATCTAGTCACTTTCACCATATTGGCTTGATTTGCGTTCACTACTTTGATAACTAGATGATGCCCTGCGCATTGCTGCGGGACCTTATGCTAAAAAAATTGTTTTGAGCATTGCTACACTTAATCGCAAGAACAACATCCGTTAGAATTTTGAGTCATTAAAGAGTCAATGTGCACACAAAAATACTTCTTTTTTTAGAAAAGATACAGAGTCGAAGAAGGTTGGGGAAGTAATGTTCAAAGTCGTTGATGTGTTTACTTAAATAAGTTGTGCAGATGTAAAAGGATTAACCATCCAAATATTGCCACTACCTGTGAGAAAAATGGCAGTGTTGCAGAACTACTGTCATTGTATTACCGTTCCACAAATCTTTCTCTAACAATTTGTAAGCACAGAAGAAAATTCCTAAAGCAATAAAAAATTCTGAACTTCTGTAAGGTCACCCGACGTGGCTGATATGTCCATATCCCCTAACTCCAATTATTAGTTTCCTGCGGCTACAAAAGCAATAAAAAATTCTGGAACTCCAATTATCAGTTTCCTACAGCTACAAAAGCCATAAAAATATGGAAAAAAGTAGTAGTACCACTTAATCAATGGTACTACAAAACAGCTACTCCCTTCGTGTATGTAGAGTTAAAAAACGACTTACATTGTGGGACGGAGGGAGTACATGGAAACACGGACTACAGCCTGAAGTTCTGAACAACATGCAGTTTTGTTTTCTTAGTCATCTTGCATTGCACATCCTTTTGTATACAAATGCATGCAATGAGGACTGAATGGAGCATACCAAAAGTATAAGAACAATCAATAAACATGTTGACCCCAAGCGCCAATACCATGGAAGTGCAGTAGCAGAAATTCTGATCTTGTTTTCCTATGCAACCAGGATAAAGGGAAGTTCCCCATAAAAGAAAGGTATAAAGGGAAGTAACAAACCATGCAAGCACACGTCTCTGAAGGTCATACTATCTGCAACACTCGAAACACATCACAACAAAAAAGAGCTTTTAAGATGGTAATAGCAAGAAGGCCTTTAGATAACTGATTCAAATGTTAAGAAGAATCTGAGAAGTGGCAAGAATGCACACCGCTTGTCTCGGAGTGTTCATGCATACAAAAGAAATAAATAATTACTTGAATAGATTTGAAACAAAGAAGCATTTCAATGATTACACGTGCATGTTATATACATGAAAAGAGTGCATCAGAATCAATAAAGCTATAGCTGAATGTAAAAGGAATAAATTTGGATGTTGGATCCATGTGTGTGCAGTTATCTTGTTCCCTGAGCTGAACAACTATTCTTATTTTTGGAGTATCGTCAAAATGCAAGTTATTAGTTAACTATCTTCTAGAATAAAATAACTATGAGAGACAAAAAAAAATATTGGCACAGAGACAAATACTTGTAGAGAAAGGCCACCTTGTTTAACTGGATTTAAAATTGACCAATGCAGCAAAGCCAGCAATCGCTAACCTGCAAAAGTGAAAAGTTGCAAGAACAACCGAATTAACGTTACTCTAAGATGTGAACTAATGGATAGCAGTATAGCACAAATAAAAAGCTGGACCAAAGAAGAAAAATTCAATCAGGAACTATGTATGAGCGTAAATAAACTGACTTAAAGCACATTGTCAAATGAAAAGTAAACTGACCGATGCACTTTTCTAAGTTAAGGGCCATTTAATCAGGTTGTACGTAATGGAATCCTTACAGGATTTGTTTCAGATTGCCAAGGAACAAAATAATTTAAGAGAGGATCTGATTATGTGTTGGTACATAGTAAAATGAGCATGAAATCATTCACAGCCAGTAAGACAACCCAACGCCACGCTTCATATGTACCCAAAAAGGATACACGAATGCAAAAACATTAGTGCATATTGGAAACGCAATCAGCTTAGCCTTTACTCATTGGACCGGAAAACCAACAGCACCGGCACACACACAAAATAGGAGGTAATCTGTACAGAGCACAAACATGTACGTATTAGCGAGAGCAGGCAAATAATCTTACAGTGACCTGGATGTAGTCCTCGGAGGAATGACCGTACTTGTCTTAGAGCTGCTGCGAGTAGTCGTGTGGAGGATTCTGCGTGCACATGTTGTATATCGTGTTGCACAACAAAAGAGACAAATAGTGGGACAGAAACCCTCTATCAGCACCAGATTGGATTGAATCGGGGTAGGCATGGACGGAGGGACGCCGAGACGACGGACACACAGGGGGCGGAAATCCTATATCAACACCAGATTGCATCTAATCGGCCTGGGCCAGGCATGTACGGAGGAAGGCGGGGATGAAGGAAAAACAGGAGGTTGGAAACCCTGTATTAGCACCAGATTGGACCGAATCGGCCAAGGCTAGGCATGAACGGAGGGAGGCGGGACGAAGGCGACTTACGTTTTCAGCTGCACCAATGTAGTCCTCGAAGTTGTGCTCGGGCTCTGGCACCCATCCTCCAGATCGAAGGTCTTGTAATCCTTCCTTTGCTCCGCAAGTCGCCATAGCGGCCGGTTCTCACCTCGATGGTGGACGCAAACCCTAGAGGAGTCTGGGCACAATTGCATCCATCACCGCATGAAGTTTGTGTCGTTTGAGGAGAGAGATGGGGTGGAGTGGAATCGCTGAGGAGAGAGATGGGGTGGAGTGGAATCGCGGCGACCAGATTATGAGGAGGGGTTCCGTCGCTAACGCTTCGGTTGGAGGAAAATATCGCTTCCCCTTCTGCGGATCGAGGAAGGAGGAGCGCACGAGTGGGCACGTGGAGCGAACATAGAGACCAACCCTTTGCCGCAGATCTGGGCCACAGACTGTCAATCGAACGGATGAAAAAAATTAAGATGACGTGGAAGCACGAGAAGGCAGAGAAATCACATAGTGGGGATGAACTATTTAGGTATTATAGATTTAATATGTAGGTGGATCGGTGCTTAGGTGTTGTTCTTACTTGAACAAACTTCCTACTTATGATTAACCCCCTCGCAAGCATCCGCAGCTATGAGAAAAGTATTAATATAGAATCTAACCATAGCATTAAACATTTGGATCCAAATCGGTCCCTTACGAAGTAGCGCATAAACTAGAGTTTAAGCTTCTGTCACTCTAGCAACCCATCATCTAATAACTACTCCACAATGCATTCCCTTAGGCCCAAACATGGTGAAGTGTCATGTAGTCGACGTTCACATGACACCACAAAGGAAATCACAACATACATATCATCAAAATATCAAACACATATCAAGTTCACATGATTACTTGCAACAAGGTTTCTCCCGTGACCTCAAGAACAAAAGTAACTACTCACAAGTGATAAACATGTTCATGACAAAGGGTTATTGAATAGAATAATAGATCTGAACATATGATCTTCCACCAAATAAACCATATAGTAATCAACTACAAGATGTAATCAACACTACTAATTACCCACAAGCACCAATCTAAGATTCCAATACAAAGATTGAACACAAGAGATGAACTAGGGTTTGAGAGGGGATGGTATTGTTGAAGATGTTGATGGAGATATCCCTCCCCAAGATGGAGAGTTGTAGGTGATGATGATGACGATGATTTACCCCTCCGGGAGGGAAATTCCCCCGGCGGAATCGCTCTGCCGGAGGGCAAAAGTGCTCCTGCCCAAGTTCCACCTCAAGATGGCGGCGCTCCGTCCTGAAAGTCTTCTCCGTATTTATTTTAGGTCAAAATGACTTATATACCAGAAGACGGGCACCTTAGGTGGGCCGAGGAGGGCACAATCCACCAGGGCGTGCATGGGCTCCCTAGCGCGCCCAGGTGGGTTGTGCCTGATGTCTACTACGCAACCTTCTTGTAGACGTTGTTGGGCCTCCAAGTGCAGAGGGTTGTAGGACAGTAGAAAATTTCCCTCAAGTGGATGACCTAAGGTTTATCAATCCGTGGGAGGCGTAGGATGAAGGTGGTCTCTCTCAAACAACCCTGCAATCAAATAACAAAGAGTCTCTTGTGTCCCCAACACACCCAATACAATGGTAAATTGTATAGGTGCACTAGTTCGGCGAAGAGATGGTGATACAAGTGCAATATGGTGGTAGATATAGGTTTTTGTAATAAGAAAATATAAAAACAGCAAGGAAGCAAGTGGTAAATGTGAGCATAAACGGTGTTGCAATGATAGGAAACAAGGCCTAGCGTTCATACTTTCACTATTGCACGTTCTTTCAACAAGGATAACATAATTGGATCATATTACTAGCCCTCAACATGCAACAGAGAGTCACTCCAAAGTCACTAATAGCGGAGAACAAACGAAGAGAGTATGGTAGGGTACGAAACCACCTCAAAGTTATTCGTTCTGATCGATCTATTCAAGATTCCGTAGTTACGTTCAATCTATCATAGAGTTCGTACTAGAATAACACCTTAAGACACAAATCAATCAAAACCCTAATGTCACCTAGATACTGCAATGTCACCTCAAGTATCCGTGGGTATGATTATACGATATGCATCACACAATCTCAGAAACATCTATTCAACCAACACAAAGTACTTCAAAGAGTGCCCCAAAGTTTCTACCGGAAAGTCAAGACGAAAACGTGTGCCAACCCCTATGCATAGATTCCCAAGGTCACGGAACCCGCAAGTTGATCACCAAAACATACATCAGGTGGATCACATGATATCCCATTGTCACCACAGATAAACACGTGCAAGACATACATCAAGTGTTCTCAAATCTTTAAAGACTCAATCTGATAAGATAACTTCAAAGGGAAAACTCAATCCATTACAAGAGAGTAGATGGGGAGAAGCATCATAAGATCCAACTAGAATAGCAAAGCTCGCGAGACATCAAGATCGTGCCATCTCAAGAACACGAGAGAGTGAGATCAAACTCATAGCTACTGATACATACCCTCAGCCCCGAGGGTGGACTACTCCCTCCTCGTCATGGAGAGCGCCGGGATGATGAAGATAGCCATCGGAGAGGGATTACCCCTCCGGCAAGGTGTCGAAACGGTGTCTTGATTGGTTTTTGGTGGCACCAGAGGCTTTTGGCGGTGGAACTCCCAATCTAGGTTAATTTCCGGAGGTTTCAGTATATATAGGAGGTGTTGGAGTCGGGGCCAAGCAAAGGGGGGCTACGAGCTGTCCACGAGGCAGGGGAGCGCGCCCAGTAGGAGGGGGGCGCCCACCACCCTCGTGGGCAGCCCGTGGGTCCTCTCGTCCCCCTCCGGCACTCCGTGGGCTTCTTCTGGTCCAAAAACGATCTCCGTTGATTTTCAGGTCAATTGGGCTCCATTTGATATTCCTTTTCTATAAAACCCTGAAATAGGCAAAAAATCAGCAATCTGGACTGGGCCTTTGGGTTAATAGGTTAGTCCCAAAAATAATATAAAAGTATATATAAAAGCCCATATAACATCCTAGAAGGATAATATAATAGCATGGAACAATAAAAAATTATAGATACGTTGGAGATGTATCAGTGCCCACCTGGTGGGCCCCCTCTAGTAGTTATTTGCTCCAAAATTCTTATACATTGTAACATCCCAAAATTCTAAATTTTGGAATGTTATAATAAATAGATAGTTTTGATTGCTTGTTTGATGTGCTGTGTGAAATTGAGTGAAATTTGAAACTTTTGAAAGTTAAATGAGAGGGAATGAAATGACTTTCCCAAACTTTCACTTTGCATTTTGTGAGCTCCATGAATTCAGATTCTTTTCAAACACAAAACCCTAGAGTGAAGATAATATGACTCCTTCCATTTATTAAATGAAAAAGGGTTTGAAAGGATTTTTGAATTTCGTTCTCGAAATATTTCAAATTCAGAAACTTTATGCAACTCAATGATTTTCCCGAGAGAAGATAAAATGACTTCTACAAATTATAAGAAATATGAGTTGGAAGTTCCTTTGAAGTATTTTGAAATTCATTTTCAAATTTGAGTTATTGGGTTTATTCAAATTATTTTTCTCAAAAAATAAAATATATGGAAAATAGGGTAACATGATTCCCTAAAGTGGAAAATTGGAGAGAAATAAATTTGAAATCAGTTTGGTATTTTTAAAATGATTTTTGTTGGATTTATTGCAACAGTATCACTGTTTTATTTATTTAAATTTTTGGGTAATTTATTTGACTCTTCCCACGACGTGAACATTTTTGTAGAGTCAAATAAATTACCCAAAAATTTAAATAAATAAAATAGTGATACTGTTGCAATAAAATCCAATAAAAATCATTTAAAAAATACCAAAATGATTTCAAATTTATTTCTCTCCAATTTTCCACTGTAGGGAATCATGTTACCCTATTTTCCATATATTTTATTTTTGAAAAAAAATAATTTGAATAAAACCCAATAACTCAAATTTGAAAATGAATTTCAAAATACTTCAAAGGAACTTCCAACTCATATTTCCTATAATTTGAAGAAGTCATTTTATCTTCTCTCGGGAAAATCATTGAGTTGCATAAAGTTTCTGAATTTGAAATATTTCGAGAATGAAATTCAAAAATCCTTTCAAACCCCTTTTCATTTAATAAATGGAAGAAGTCATATTATCTTCACTCTAGGGTTTTGTGTTTGAAAAGAATTTGAATTCATGGAGATCACAAAATGCAAAGTGAAAGTTTGGGAAAGTCATTTCATTCCCTCTCATTTAACTTTCAAAAGGTTCAAATTTCACTCGGTTTCACACAGTACATCAAACAAGCAATCAAAACTATCTATTTATTATAACATTCCAAAATTTAGAATTTTGGGATGTTATTCTTCAGCCAAAAAAACCCTACATGTATGGGTCATGCGCCGAAGCTTTTTAGCCTATGCGGTTTACTCTGTTTCGCTTATTTTTGTCTATGTTTAGTCCCACATTGCCTAGCCTTTGACCCCTAAAGCTTTTTTTCACCTATAAATATAGACCCATAGGGCCTCCAAAATCATCTGATTCGGGTTAGATCAATATTTTGGTTTGACTAGATTCATTAAAGAAAAATATGTTTTCTCTCCTCTCCGGCGGACTTCTGGAAGTTGTCTCCTCTCTCCGAAGTCATCTTTTCTCTACATTATAAAGGTATCTTTCTTCGTTTTTTATATACTCCCGTAGCTTATTATTTCTAGACTAGTACAATAGAATAATTAGATTTATAAAATAGCCCTGTATTTACACTTTATACCTAGAATTCTTTTAGCCGTAGCTATTTTTTTCTTTCGTAAAACAGCTTGGCCCTGATTTTTTCGAATAGCCATAACTTTTTACTCGTTCATCCAAATTAGATGAAACCAGCTCCTACAGTTTCGTTTTGATCCCACCTATCGAGTGAATCTATCAAATAAACTTTTTACAACTTTAAAATTTCGAAATTTGTTCAAATTCATATTCAAACTTCTTTCGATCATATCTTTTTAACCGTAACTCCGTTTGAGTTGATTCTTTTGGCAAATAGAAGCTCTTGACCTAAACTTTCTGATAAGGCCAAATTCACTTAATTTTGGTACTGTTAGAAATTGGTTTCTGTTGCAAGAGTTATTCGCTTGTTTCCAAAGTTATCCGAAGTGTTTTATTCGTTCTTTCCGATCTTCTAAGTGATTGCTCATGTGTGGTTACTATTGTTTGCTTATGATAGATTGATCGGAGTGTGACGAGTAGATCTATCACGAGTTTTGAGTGCAAGGAATCTACATCGTCAGTACAAGGCAAGTTCACACTTTGATCATACTTTCCAATACCCAGTTTTCATTGCATTAGTTATATCCTCAAACACTTGCATGAGTAGGACTGGTTACATAATATGATGCTTTGTAGTTCATGAGGTAGGAACCTAGTGACTTGAGATCAACCAAGGGGGAGTATACACTTTGTTACTTATTGCTTAGCCATGCTTGTAGACGTGGATTGGTATGAGAGTTTCATGAAAGATGTGAGTGATATTTAAGGGAAACTTTAAGGTGGTAATTTAATACACATCTGGGTGGATTGGTTGTGGCACCCTGGAGAAACCAGTGGTTGCCGGGCATCTGGAGAAACCAGTGTTTGCCCTAGGGGATCCCGGAGAAACTGTGTGATCACCCTATTGGAATGCCACCCAGGCTCAAAGGGATCATATGATATTTTCATGCCTAGAAACTTCCATGTGCAGCCACAAGCCATTATGGGCTTTGGCATAGTTGATTATGTTGTGTGACCTCTTTCAGTGGTGGACTAGCAGATGTAGCGGATGTAGGTGTACGGGTCCACCCGGGGTAAAGAGTAAATGCTGCTGAAAGACTGTGTCTCGGTCATCCGTTTCTCAAACAACATGCAGTGCGAGAAATCCAACGGAGGCGGTCGAGTCTTGTGGGGAAAAGTGCACAAACCTCTGCAGAGTGTACAAACTATTCATGAGTAGCTGTGTCACCGGTTATGGACATCTTTGAGTATCTAGTACTTGAATTATTGGTTGATCTCATCACTCTAAAATTAATTTGTTGGGTTAAGGATGACTACTTTAATTGGGATTGAGATGGGGGTACAATTCTCAATTTTCATGATTTTAAATTTAACAAAGTAGTTAAAAAAATGCATTCCTTTGTGGTAGGGAAAAACAGCTTTATGCAAAAACTACCTTACAGCCTCCACCAGCCAAATATGCATGTAGTTGTAGGCATTGTTCATCATTACTTCTACAGTGTGAATTTGCCAGTACATTCAATGTACCGACCTACATGGCTGCAACGTCTCACGTTGCAGGAATTTATTCGACGAGTAAGTGTTACCTTAGGGTTGCGATGTCTACACTCAACTTTGCCATTGGTGTTGATGGAACTCCGCAACCTTTGTTGATTCCGCTATGATTGATTGAGGTAATATTATTTACGTTACTTAATACATGTGATTTACCTCTGTTATAAATCCTTGAGTACCGTGTGTGTCAGCATACCGATCCAGGGATGACACTTAAGCACAGAGACTTGATCCATTCGGGTCGGGTCGCTACATACATGCTCATGATCGAGTTGTTTAAAATTCATAATATCATTCCTAAGGGAGATGATCTTAGCGGGAGGAAAATACTTGGAAATAAAACCATCTTTACACTTATTTCAAGAATCGATACTATTTTTAGGCAAAGATGAAAACCAAGTTTTAGCACGATCTCGTAGTGAAAATGGAAATAACTTTAATTTAACAAGATCATTATGCACATCTCTTTTCTTTTGCATATCACACAAATCAACGAAATTGTTTAGATGGGATGCAACATCTTCACTAGTAAGGCCAAAAAATTGATTTTTCATAGCGAGATTCAATAAAGCGGCATTAATTTCACAATATTCCGCATTAGTAGCGGGAGCAATCGGAGTACTAATAAAATCATTATTGTTGGTGTCGAAATAATCATACAATTTGGTATTCTCTTGAGCCATCATGACAAAGCAAGCAATCCAACACACGAGCACACAAAAAGCAAGCGAAAAAGACGAACGGAAAAAGGGTGAAGAAAAGGCAAATATTTTCGAAAATCGATTTAGAAGTGGAGGAGAGGAAAACGAGAGGCGAATGGCAAATAATGTAAATGCAAGAGATGAGAGTTTTATGAAGGGTACTTGGTATATCTTGACTTGACGTAGATCTCAACGGCACCACAGATTGGTGAGTTGACAGAAGACAAATCTTGACTCTTTACTTGGCGTAGATCTCCCCGGCAACGTCGCTAGAAATTCTTCCTACTACCTCTTGAGTTTACGTTGGTTTTTACCTTGAAGAGGAAAGGGCGATGCAGCAAAGTAGAGTAAGTATTTCCCTCAATTTGAGAACCAAGGTATCGATCCAGTAGGAGACAACGCGCAAGTCACCAAATACCTGCACAAACAATAAACAACTTGCACCCAACGCGATAAAGGGGTTGTCAACCCCTTCACGGTTACTTGCCAAAGTGAGATCTGATAGAGATAAATAAACTGTAAAGTAAATATTTTTGGTATTTTTTGGTTTATAGATTGGAAAGTAAAAGATTGAAAAATAGTAGATCAGAAACTTATATGATGATAAATAGACCCGGGGGACATAGGTTTCACTAGAGGCTTCTCTCAAGATAGAAAATATTACGGTGGGTGAACAAATTACTGCCCAAGCAATTGATAGAAGAGCGCATAATTATAACGGTATCTAAGGCAATGATCATGAATATAGTCATCACGTCCATGTCAAGTAGACCGACTCCTGCCTACATCTACTACTATTACTCCACACATCGACCGAAATGATTCTGCATCTAGAGTATTAAGTCCATAAAGAACAGAGTAACGCATTAAGTAAGATGACATGATGTAGTGGAATTAATGTTGGGGAACGTAGTATTTTTAAAATTTTCCTACGATCACGCAAGATATATCTACCAGATGCATAGCAATGAGAGGGGAGAGTGTGTCTACGTACCCTCGTAGACCGGGAGCGGAAGCGTCAAGTGACGCGGTTGATGTAGTCGAACTTCTTCGCGATCCAACTGAGCAAGCACCGAATGTACGACACCTCTGCGTTCAGCACACGTTCAGCTTGATGACGTCCCGTGAGCTCTTGATCCAGTTGAGCTTCACGGGAGAGTTTCGTCAGCACGACGGCATGGTGACGGATATGATGAAGTTACCGTCGCAGGGCTTCGCCTAAGCGCTGCAACGATATGACCGAGGTGTGTTACTGTGGAGGGGGGCACCGCACACGGTTGGGAGAGATCAACTGATCAACTTGTGTGTTCTAGGGTGCCCCCTGCCCTCGTATATAAAGGATCAAGGGGAGGCCGGCCGGCCCCTCTATGGCGCGCCTAGGGTGCAATCCTACTAGGAATAGGATTGCAATCCTATTCCTAGTAGGAATCACCAAGAGGGGAAGGAAAGAGAGGGAGAGACGGAGAAGGAAAGAGGGGGCCGTGCCCCCCTCCCCTAGTCCAATTCGGACTGCCCTTGGGAGGGGGCGCGCCACCTCCTGGCTGCTGCCCTCTTTCTCCCCTATGGCCCACTAAGGCCCAACTTTCCCCACGGGGGTTCCGGTAACCCCCCGGCACTCCGGTAAATTCCGAAACTTTCCAGAACACTTCCGGTGTCCGAATATAGTTGTCCAATATATCAATCTTTACGTCTCGGACATTCCGAGACTCCTCGTCATGTCCGTGGTCTCATCCGGGACTCCGAACTACCTTCGGTACATCAAAACTCATAAGCTCATAATACCGATCGTCATCAAACGTTAAGCGTGCGGACCCTACGGGTTCGAGAACTATGTAGACATGACCGAGACCCATCTCCGGTCAATAACCAATAGCGGAACCTGGATGCTCATATTGGTTGTTACATATTCTATGAAGATCTTTATCGGTCAAACCGCATAACAACATACGTTGTTCCCTTTGTCATCGGTATGTTACTTGCCCAAGATTCGATCGTCAGTATCTCAATACCTAGTTCAATCTCGTTACCGGAAGGTCTCTTTACTCGATCCGTAATACATCATCTCGTGACTAACTCATTAGTCATTTGCTTGCAAGGCTTATTATGATGTGTATTACCGAGAGGGCTCAGAGATACCTCTCCGACACTCGGAGTGACAAATCCTATTCTTGATCTATGCCAACACCACGAATACTTTTGGAGACACCTGTAGAGCATCTTTATGATCATCCAGTTACGTTGTGAAGTTTGATAGCACACAAGGTGTTCATACGGTATTCGGGAGTTGCATAATCTCATAGTCATAGGAACATGTATAAGTCATGAAGAAAGCAATAGCAGTAAAACTAAACGATCATAGTGCTAAGCTAACGGATGGGTCTAGTCCATCACATCATTATCCTAATGATGTGATCCCGTTGATCAAATGACAACTCATGTCTATGGCTAGGAAACATAGCCATCTTTGATCAATGAGCTAGTCTAGTAGAGGCATACTAGGGACATACTGTTTTGTCTATGTATTCACACATGTACTAAGTTTCCGGTTAATACAATTCTAGCATGAATAAAAGACATTTATCATGATATAAGGAAATACAAATAACATCTTTATTATTGCCTCTGGGGCATATTTCCTTCAGTCTCCCACTTGAACTAGAGTCAATAATCTAGATTACAAAGTAATGACCCTAACACCCATGGAGTCTTGGTGCTGATCATGTTTTGCCCGTGGAAGAGGCTTAGTCAACGGGTCTGCAACATTCAAATCCGTATGTATCTTGCAACTCTCTATGTCTCCCTCCTTGACTAGATCACGGATGGAATTGAAGCATCTTTTGATGTGCTTTGTTCTCTTGTGAAACCTGGATTCCTTCGCCAAGGCTATTGCTCCAGTGTTGTCACAAAAGATTTTCATTGGACCCGATGCACTAGGTATTACACCTAGATCGGATATGAACTCCTTCATTTGCTGCTTCCGAAGCAGCTATGTATTCAGCTTCACATGTAGATCCCGCCACGACGCTCTTCTTGGAACTGCACCAACTAACAGCTCCACCGTTTAATAAAAATACATATCCGGTTTGTGACTTAGAGTCATCCGGATCAGTGTCAAAGCTAGAATCGACGTAACCGTTTACGACGAGCTCTTTGTCACCTCCATACACGAGAAACATATCCTTTGTCCTTTTCAGGTATTTCAGGATGTTCTTGACCGCTGTCCAGTGATCCACTCCTGGACTTTGGTACCTCCGTGCCAAACTTATAGCAAGGCACACATCAGGTCTGGTACACAACATTGCATACATGATAGAACCTATGGCTGAGGCACAGGGAATGACTTTTATTTTGTCTCTATCTTCTGTAGTGGTCGGGCATTGAGTCTTACTCAACTTCACACCTTGTAACACAGGCAAGAACCCTTTATTTGACTAATCCATTTTGAACTTCTTCAAAACTTTATCAAGGTATGTGCTTTGTGAAAGTCCAATTAAGCGTCTTGATCTATCTCTATAGATCTTGATGCCTAATATGTAAGCAGCTTCTCCGAGGTCTTTCATTGAAAAACTCTTATTCAAGTATCCTTTTATGCTATCCAGAAATTCTATATCATTTCCAATCAACAATATGTCATCCACATATAATATCAGAAATGCTACAGAGCTCCCACTCACTTTCTTGTAAATACAGGCTTCTCCAAAAGTCTGTATAAAACCATATGCTTTGATCACCTCATCAAAGCGTATATTCCAACTCCGAGATGCTTGCACCAGTTCATAGATGGATCGCTGGAGCTTGCACACTTTGTTAGCACCTTTTGGATCGACAAAACCTTCTGGTTGCATCATATACAACTCTTCTTTGAGATATCCATTCAGGCATGCGGTGTTGACATCCATTTGCCAGATTTCATAATCATATAATGCGGCAATTGCTAACATAATTCGGACAGACTTAAGCATCGCTACAGGTGAAAAAGTCTCATCGTAGTCAACTCCTTGAACTTGTTGAAACCCTTTCGCAACAAGTCGAGCTTTGTAAACAGTAACATTACCGTCTGCGTCGGTCTTCCACTTGAAGATCCATTTATTTTCGATGGCTTGTCGATCATCGGGCAAGTCAACCAAAGTCCACACTTTGTTCTCATACATGGATCCCATCTCAGATTTCATGGCCTCAAGCCATTTTGCGGAATCTGGGCTCATCATCGCTTCCTCATAGTTCGTAGGTTCATCATGGTCTAGTAACATGACTTCCAGAACTGGGTTGCCGTACCACTCTGGTGCGGAACATACTCTGGTTGATCTACGATGTTCAGCAGAAACTTGATCTGAAGTTTCATGATCATCATCTTTAGCTTCCTCACTAATTGGTGTAGGAATCACTGGAACTAGTTTCTGTGATGTTCCACTTTCCAATTCGGGAGAAGGTACAATTACCTCATCAAGTTCTACTTTCCTCCCACTCACTTATTTCGAGAGAAACTCCTTCTCTAGAAAGGATCTATTTTTAGCAACGAATATTTTGCCTTCGGATCTGTGATAGAAGGTGTACCCAACAGTCTCTTTTGGGTATCCTATGAAGACACATTTCTCCGACTTGGGTTCGAGCTTATCAGGTTGAAGCTTTTTCACATAAGCATCGCAGCCCCAAACTTTAAGAAACGACAACTTTGGTTTCTTGCGAAACCATAGTTCATAAGGTGTCGTCTCAACGGATTTAGATGGTGCCCTATTTAACGTGAATGCAGCTGTCTCTAAAGCATAACCCCAAAACGATAGTGGTAAATCGGTAAGAGACACCATAGATCGCACCATATCCAATAAAGTACGGTTACGACGTTCGGACACACCATTACGCTGTGGTGTTCCGGGTGGCGTGAGTTGTAAAACTATTCCACATTGTTTCAAATGAAGACCAAACTCGTAACTCAAATATTCACCTCCACGATCAGATCGCAGAAACTTTATTTTCTTGTTACGATGATTCTCTACTTCACTCTGAAATTCTTTGAACTTTTCAAATGTTTCAGACTTGTGCTTCATTAAGTAGATATACCCATATCTGCTCAAATCATCAGTGAAGGTCAGAAAATAACAATACCCACCTTGAGCTTCAACACTCATTGGTCCGCATACATCAATATGTATGATTTCCAACAAATCTGTTGCTCGCTCCACAGTTCCGGAGAACGGAGTTTTAGTCATCTTGCCCATGAGGCATGGTTCGCAAGCACTAAGTGATTCATAATCAAGTGATTCCAAAAGTCCATCACTATGGAGTTTCTTCATGCGCTTTACACCAATATGACCTAAACGGCAGTGGCACAAATAGGTTGCACTATCATTATTAACCTTGCATCTTTTGGTTTCAATATTATGAATATGTGTATCACTACAATCGAGATCCAACAAGAATAGACCACTCTTCAAGGGTGCATGACCATAAAAGATATTATTCATAAAAATAGAACAACCATTATTCTCTGATTTAAATGAATAACCGTCTCGCAACAAACAAGATCCAGATATAATGTTCATGCTTAACGCTGGCACCAAATAACAATTATTTAGGTCTAAAACTAATCCCGAAGGTAGATGTAGAGGTAGCGTGCCGACGGCGATCACATCGACTTTGGAACCATTTCCCACGCGCATCGTCACCTCGTCCTTAGCCAATCTTCGTTTAATCCGTAGTCCCTGTTCCGAGTTACAAATATTAGCAACCAAACCGGTATCAAATACCCAGGTACTACTACGAGAATTAGTAAGGTACACATTAATAACATGTATATCACATATACCTTTGTTCACCTAACCATCCTTCTTATCCGTCAAATACTTGGGGCAGTTCCGCTTCCAGTGTCCAGTCCCCTTGCAGTAGAAGCACTCAGTTTCAAGCTTGGTGATGGGCCTCTAACCCCTCGTTGGTTACCCCAAGTGGAAGGTGTAAGATGCAGTGTTGTGGAAGTTTTTCCCTTAGCAAAGATGCCAAGGATCGAATCCCCAGAGACTCCTAGGTTCAACAAGTAGGTGTCAACTGCTAACGGCGCCGGATTAGCAATCAACGTGGACCTGCACACAGATACAAATAACTTTGCTCCCAACGAGTACAGAGAGGTTGTCAATCCCTCCGGCCTTGTAGTTCACAAAGGATTAAACGCAAATGATAGTAGTGATAGATAATGTTTGCAATAGTAAATAATAGCGAAAAGTAAATAGCGGATGTGATCAATGATGGTAATATGGACCGGAGTCTCATGATGTTCACTAGTGATGTCTCTCTCCCAAAAGACGATAAAACAGCTATGTGAGGTAAACGAATTACAGCTGGGCAATTGACAGGACCACGAACGAAAACCAATGCTGTCTACATTGCAAGAAAGGTTGAGGTTCAAAGCATGGGCGGTACGCCAAAGTAAGTAGACCGAAATCCATCAATATCTACTACTAATCATCCACCTTGAGATATCTATCCAGAACATCTCACTGGTATTAAGTTGCGAGTCCCACCCATAGTGTAAACTCAATGCAATAGACAACTGCATTAAAAGAACTTTGCGTAAAGTAAACAATCCTTGCACCCGCGGGCACAAGCACCGTTGTTTTCCCCCTTGTGGCAACAGCACATCCCCTAGACTCATGTTTCTGTCACTCAAGCTAGTCATCGAGGGGCATGAACCCACAATCGAGCATAACGTTCCCTCTTGGAGTCACTACGTATTACTTGGCCAAAGCAATAAATAACAACGGAGAACATGCAAGAATTACTTATGAACATAAATATAAAAGAGGTAGATCAAATATATTACTCAAGAACAATCTGAACATAATCTCATAATCCATCGGATCCCAGCAAACTCATCATAGCAACAACATAAGGATTACATATGTGCCTCGATCATGTAGGGCAGCTCACGAGGACTAATTAGTGAAGCATAAGAACGGGAGGAGAAGATCACATAGCTACTGGTCATGGACTCATGGTCCAAGGGAGACTACTCACAACTCATCCGTGAGGCGTCCATGGTGGTGGAGAGGCTCCCGATGGTGATCCTCCCCTCCGGCAGGGTGCCGGGAAGAGTTCTCCTGGTGCTCCCGATCTTGGAAGCGGCGGCGGCGGCGGAACAGAGATGAGATCGCGAAAAAGAGTTCTCGTCCCGAGGGTTTCGAAGGACGCTCTAAATATATGCCGAAGGGGGGCACCAGACGGGGCTCGGGGGGCCCAGGCACCCCCCCGGCGCGGCCCAGGGGGGGCGCGCCGCCAGGGCGCCTGGAGCCCCCCCGGCTGTCCTTCGGGCGCAAGGTAGGTTCTGGAACGCTGATTTTTTATATAATTTTTCTGGATTTTTCCTGGCAGTTCTCGTAACGTGAAAACCTGAAATACAAAAACAGCCGAAAACAGAAACTGGCACCGGGGTGCACTGGATTAGTAGGTTAGTCCAAATATGATAAAAAATGTATGGAAGTGTATGAATATCATAGCAATATCACCCAAAAGTGGCATGGAGCAAGCAGAAATTATAGATACGTTTTGGACGTATCAACATCCCCAAGCTTAATTCCTGCTCGTCCTCGAGTAGGTAAATGATAACAAGAATAATTTCTGTGGTGACATGCTATTAACCATATAGGACTTTTTCATAGTCATATGACAAAAGCTTACTGAGACAATGATTCTATAGTAATTAAGTTGCCTCATGAGAAAATCACAAATGACTGAAAGTTTTACAACATGACATTGAAGCATCAAATAGATTTGCAATGAACATGATGTGCAAATATGATAAAGTGATATCTAGCTTGCCCCCTTTAGTGAAGCAAAACATAAATGCAGGGGCACCTTCAAGGTTTAAGTGATGACTAGATACAATGATTTCAAAATAAACGATATCACAATCATGCAAAAGACAATGCTACTTTGGGACAATGCACATTACACTCAGAATGACAATCATGCTCTCAGTAGTTGGTGCTTGAAGAAAGAAGGTGGAGACTCAACATAAAAGTAAAAGAATAGTGATGTGCTAGAGCTTTTTATTTTTTAAAACATAGAAGCAATTTTGTCAACGGTAGTAGTACTTCATATGTGGCATGCATAAGACATCCTATAAGTTGCAAGCCTCATGTATCGAATACCAATAGTGCTCGCACCTTGTCCTAATTAGCTCGGATTTCCATGGGTTATCATTGCATTACATATGTTTCAACCAAGTGTCACAAAGGGGTACCTCTATGCCACCTGTACAAAGGTCCAAGGAGATAAATCGCATTTGATTTCTCGTTTTTGATAGATCTCAACTTGAGGACATCCATACCGGGACAACATAGAAAATAGATGATGGACTCCTCTTTAATGCATAAGCATATTCTCATAAGAGATTGAGGATTAATGTCCAAACTAAAACTTCGACCATGATACATGGCTTTGATTGGCGGCCCAATGTTCTTCTCTAACAATATGCATACTCATTCAACCCATGGCAAATCACCCTTACTTCAGACAAGACGAACATGCATAGCAACTCACATGATATTCAACAAAAGTGTGACAGTTGATGGCGTCCCCAGAAACATGGTTACCGCTCAGCAAGCAACTTATAAGAAATAAGATACATAAGCAACATATTCTTTACCACAATAGTTTTTAAGCTACTTTCCCATGAGCTATGTATTGCAAAGTTAGCCTGCTTAGTACAGGTGGAGGTTAGCAAAAAGACTGGGAGCGACCAACTAAGAGAGCAATGACGGTCATAATCATGCAGAGCGACAAAGCAACATTGAATCAGGCATGGTAGTTATATCGCTACTCAGAAATAAAAGATCATCAAGGCTTGACAGACTTTCTTTACAGTCTTAAATATGCGTGAGCATACGCCAAGTCAATCAAAATAAATTCTCGAAGGAAGATATTACTAAACCATACCACATCATCGGCAAACAAATCAAGTTGGTATTCCAATAACACATTGGGAATCCCCCAGCTATTTGAGACTAACCATAAGAAAACATGAACTACTAAGCACCATTATGCATGTAGCATCTTTATCATAGACATATTAACCAATGCAACGGAAGCAAACTCTCTTATTAAGATAAGCATGATAATTAAAGAGAGGTCAAGCAACCAACTAAACAAAAGCTCTTGAAAAGATAAGCATGAATACTAAGAGCAGAGCATGATAGTAGCTATTAAAAGACAAAGAACACACACAGCAAAGATAGACATAAAAATTCTATGTTATGTTCTAGGTAGAAGTGGAGCGTGTTTCTCTCCCACATAAAGAATGCTGAGTTCCGACTCGTTATGAAAAACTAAAAAGAAAACTAAAAGCAAGACGCTCCAAGCATAGCACATAACACATGAAGTGATAAAATATAGCGGAACGAAAGACGAACTGATAATGTTGATGGAGAAGGGGATGCACGGGGGCATTTCCAAGCTTAGACGCTTGAGTCTCCTTGAATATTTCTTGGGGGTGCACGGGGGCATCCCCAAGCTTGAGCGCTTGACACTCCTGAATCTTTTTATCATCTTCCCTCGCACACTTGAAAACTCCCTTCATACATAACTCATCATAATCTGATTAGCGAGGTTAGTACCCTTAATAAAATAATTATACCTTGCTGGAAATAAAGATATTCTTGAAGTTATACTGTTTCTCAAGATTGCCAAAAGGTTTTTGCAAAGAAAAAGCAAGCTCTTGGTTTGCAAAATGAAGGAAAGGCAAAACAGGACAGAATCTGTGAAAAACAGAACAACAGGTAGTAATTGATTTGTTCAGGGCACTTCTACAACTCAAATAAAAAAACTCAGAACAGATGCACGAAATACAATTATATAGAGAACGCTGTCGAAACAATTCAGACCAAAAAGATGATCTGGTGATTTTATACGAATTTTTCTATCCAAGGACAGAATCTGTTTCCTGGACAGCACCTCACAACTTTTGAACTTTCTAGCAATCAGAGGCTATACTTGGCACAAATATGAAAAGCAAAGATACAATGATGATGCTACTGTAGTAAACAACATCAAGACACAACAAAAGCAAAATAAATTTATTCATTGGGCTGCCTCCCAAAAGTGCTTTCTTTTATGCCTTTAAGCTAGGCATAATGCATATAGATTAAGTTGTATCAATTGAACCATCATCAAGATCATCAAAAAGTTCTTCAATAATACAACTAGTCTTAAGAGGACTCTCAAATAAAGGCCTCATAGAGATACTCCTAGGTAGAAGACCAAAAGGATAAAAGTCAAGGGAAGATTCATTTATAAATTTATCAAAGACAGGTGTTTCTTCCAAGGTCTTTACAGTTTCAACCCCTTTGGCAATAGATGGATTACTTTTAGAACGGGGAGCCTTTGGAATGTGAACGAACTTAGGCTCCCTCTTTGCCGAAGTTTCTACCTTTTTGGTTTTGATTGAGGAGAAGGTGGTTCCTAGGGTATCAAATATTTCCTCAATCTTGTCTATCCTAGAAGAGTCCAAGTCATGGAATTTGACGGTCTCCAAAATTTTAAAAAAATTATGCATGGAGCTATCAAGTCTATTCAAATTCCCTTGGATCTTACGATCCAACTCATTTATCTTATTAATGCTTGGCATCTCTAGCTCTATCTTTTCAAGTTTTTTCATTATGTGAGCTAGGGTGATGTCCTCTCGAATGCTAACAACAGGGAGATTCCCAACAAGATTTTCAATAATACTAAGAGACTCCCAAACTGGGGCTTCTAGGAAATTCCCATTGATAGCAGTATCTAGAATAAACCTATTCCAAGAAGTAATTCCAACATAAAAATTTCTAAGCAAGATAGTAGTAGGTTGCTTCTTGGTGGCTCTTTTTTGTGAATCATTAATTCTATACCAAGAATCTTTCAAACTTTCCCCACCTCTTTGCTTAAAGGTGAGAACTTCTGCCTCGTCAAAGACAAAAGGACCCGACATAATGACAACTAAAGAACGAGATAACTATTTTTGTGATTTTCGATAAAAGATACTAAAGCAAAAACTGAAAGGTAAACTAACAAGACTAAAAAAGCAAAGGTAAAAGATAGCATGCAACTCCCCTATCCTGAAGAGTGGAGTCCCCGGCAACAGCGCCAGAAAAACTCCTTGATGGGCCTCTAACCCCTCGTTGGTTACCCCAAGTGGAAGGTGTAAGATGCAGTGTTGTGGAAGTTTTTCCCTTAGCAAAGATGCCCAGGATCGAATCCCCAGAGACTCCTAGGTTCAACAAGTAGGTGTCAACTGCTAATGGCGCCGGATTAGCAATCAACGTGGACCTGCACACAGATACAAATAACTTTGCTCCCAACGAGTACAGAGAGGTTGTCAATCCCTCCGGCCTTGTAGTTCACAAAGGATTAAACGCAAATGATAGTAGTGATAGACAATGTTTGCAATAGTAAATAATAGCGAAAAGTAAATAGCGGATGTGATCAATGATGGTAATATGGATCGGAGTCTCATGATGTTCACTAGTGATGTCTCTCTCCCAAAAGATGATAAAACAACTATGTGAGGTAAACGAATTACAGCTGGGCAATTGACAGGACCACGAACGCAAACCAATGCTGACTACATTGCAAGAAAGGTTGAGGTTCAAAGCATGGGCGGTACGCCAAAGTAAGTAGACCGAAATCCATCAATATCTACTACTAATCATCCACCTTGAGATATCTATCCAGAACATCTCGCTGGTATTAAGTTGCGAGTCCCACCCATAGTGTAAACTCAATGCAACAGACAACTGCATTAAAAGAACTTTGCGTAAAGTAAACAATCCTTGCACCCGCGGGCACAAGCACCGTTGTTTTCCCCCTTGTGGCAACAGCACATCCCCTAGACTCATGTTTCTGTCACTCAAGCTAGTCATCGAGGGGCATGAACCCACAATCGAGCATAACGTTCCCTCTTG
>LR738711.1:825864211-825890509 GCA_902687465.1 Secale cereale | reverse complement strand
GGGCGCCGCCAGGGCGCCTGGAGCCCTGGTGGGCCCCCCCGGCTGTCCTTCGGGCGCAAGGTAGGTTCTGGAACGCTGATTTTTTATATAATTTTTCTCGATTTTTCCTGGCAGTTCTCGTAACGTGAAAACCTGAAATACAAAAACAGCCGAAAACAGAAACTGGCACCGGGGTGCACTGGATTAGTAGGTTAGTCCAAATATGATCAAAAGTGTATGGAAGTGTATGAATATCATAACAATATCACCCAAAAGTGGCATGGAGCAAGCATAAATTATAGATACGTTTTGGACGTATCACTTGGCTCCAGACTTGGGTTTCTTCGTGGGAGTAGCAACTGTCTTACTATTCTTCTTGAAGTTCCCCTTCTTTTCCTTGCCCTTTTTCTTGAAACTAGTGGTCTTGTTAACCATCAACACTTGATGCTCCTTTTTGATTTCTACCTCCGCAGCTTTGAGCATAGCAAAGAGATCGGGAATTGTCTTATGCATCCCTTGCATGTTATAGTTCATCACGAAGCCTTTATAGCTTGGTGGCAGTGATTGAAGAACTCTATCAATAACACTATCCTCGTCAACTTTGCAACCAAGTTGAGTCATATGATTGTAGTACCCAGACATTCTGAGCAAGTGTTCGCTGATAGGACTATTCTCCTCCATCTTGCAGCTTTAGAACTTATTGTAAATCTCATATTTCTCAATCCGGGCATTTGCTTGAAGTATTAACTTCAACTCCTGGAACATCTCATATGGTCCATGACGTTCAAAACGTCGTTGAAGTCCCGGTTCTAAGCCGTAAAGCATGGCATACTGAACTATCGTCTAGTCATCAGACCGCGTCTGCCAGACTTTCAAAGCGTCTACATTAGCGGGAGGGGGCTTGTCACCTAGCGGTGCTTCAAGGACATAATTTTTCTGTGCAGCAATGAGGATAATCCTCAAGTTACGGACCCAGTCCGTGTAATTACTACCATCATCTTTCAACTTAGCTTTCTCTAGGAATGCATTAAAATTCAAAGGAACGGTAGCACGGGCCATTGATCTACAACAACATAGATATGCAAAAACTATCAGGACTAAGTTCATGATAAATTAAAGTTCAATTTAATCATATTACCTAAGAACTCCCACTTAGATAGACATCCCTCCGGTCATCTAAATGATCAGGTGATCCAAATCAACTAAACCATGCCCGATCATCACGTGAGATGGAGTAGTTTCAATGGTGAACATCTTATGTTGATCATATCTACTATATGGTTCATGCTCGACCTTTCGCTCTCCAGTGTTCCGAGGCTATATCTGCATATGCTAGGCTCGTCAAGTTTATCCCGAGTATTCCGCGTGTGCAAAACTGGCTTACACCCGTTGTATTTGAACGTAGAGCTTATCACACCCGATCATCACGTGGTGTCTTGGCACGACGAACTTTCGCAACGGTGCATACTCAGGGAGAACACTTATACCTTGAAATTTTGTAAGGGATCATCTTATAATGCTACCGCCGTACTAAGCAAAATAAGAAGCATAATAAGATAAACATCACATGCAATCAAAATATGTGACATGATATGGCCATCATCATCTTGTGCTTTTGATATCCATCTCCAAAGCACCTTCATGATCACCTTCGTCACCGGCGCGGCACCTTGATCTCCATCGTAGCATCGTTGTCGTCTCGCCAACTATTGCTTCTATGACTATCGATACCGCTTAGTGATAAAGTAAAGCAATTACATGGCGATTGCATTTCATACAATAAAGCGACAACCATATGGCTCCTGCCAGTTGCCGATAACTTTACAAAACATGATCATCTCATACAAAACCGTATAACTCATAATGTCTTGACCATATCACATCACAACATGCCCTGCAAAAACAAGTTAGACGTCCTCTACTTTGTTGTTGCAAGTTTTACGTGGCTGCTACGGGCTTTAGCAAGAACCGTTCTTACCTACGCATACAAAACCACAATGATGTTTCGTCCAGTATGTGCTGTTTTAACCTTCACAAGGACCGGGCGTAGCCACACTCGATTCAACTAAAGTGAGAGAGACAGACACCCGCCAGTCACCTTTAAGCAACGAGTGCTCATAACAGTGAAACCAGTCTCGCGTAAGCGTACGCGTAATGTCGGTCCGGGCCGCTTCATCTCACAATACCGTCGAAGCAAAGTATGACATGCTGGTAAGAAGTATGACTAGTATCGCCCACAACTCATTGTGTTCTACTCGTGCATATCATCTACGCATAGACCTGGCTCATGATGCCACTGTTGGGGAACATAGTATTTTAATAATTTTCCTATGATCACGCAAGATCTATCTACCAGATGCATAGCAATGAGAGGGGAGAGTGTGTCTACGTACCCTCGTAGACCGAGAGCGGAAGTGTCAAGTGACGCGGTTGATGTAGTCGAACTTCTTCGCGATCCAACCGATCAAGCACCGAACGTACGGCACCTCTGCGTTCAGCACACGTTCAGCTTGATGACGTCCCGTGAGCTCTTGATCCAGTTGAGTTTCATGGGAGAGTTTCGTCAGCACGACGGTGTGGTGACGGATATGATGAAGTTATCGTCGCAGGGCTTCGCCTAAGCGCTGCAACGATATGACCGAGGTGTGTTACTGTGGAGGGGGGGCACCTGATACGTCTCAAACGTATCTACTTTTCCAAACACTTTTGATATTGTTTTGGCCTCATTCTTGCATTATTTGGACTAAACTAACCCGGACTGACGTTGTTTTCAGCAGAGCTGCCTGTATGGTTTATTTGTGTGCAGGAAAATGGATTTTTAGGTACCTCAGAAAAATCCACGAAAAATCACAGAAAATCCACGCACCCGAAGGAACCAGGAACCAAAAGTGGGGCCAAAGGGGGGGCCAGGGGGTGCCCAGGCGCCCTGTGGGCGCGCACCCCCCCTGGGCCGCGCCGGGGGGGCGCCTGGGTGGGGCCCACACCCCTGGTGCCCTACTTTAGCCCGTATTTTTACTCCCAATGCAGAAACCCCAGATCGGAAGTTCTTTCGCAGTTTTTCGTCGCGGAGCCGCCGCCACCCTCTGTTCTTCCTCGGGAGGGCTAATCTGGAGGCTGAATTGGCCTCCGGAGAGGGGAGATCGTCGCCATCGTCATCATCATCACCACTCCATCATCCCTCCATGACTTCTCCCTCCATGTGTGAGTAATTCCCCCGCTGTAGGCGAAGGGGATGGTAGGGATTGGATGAGTTAGATCATGTAATAGTTTATCAGATTGTTGGGGGCATGTTGCCTATCATCTACTATGGTGTTTATCATCTTTGCTTCAACTTGTTATTCTTAATGCTTGACACTTAGGGCCCGAGTGCCATGATTTCAGATCTGAACCATATGTGTTTGTATGAATATATTTGTGTTCGTGATCCTATCTATGAGTTGTTTGCACCTATTACGGTTCGGAACCGGCGATCCCAAAAGTGACAGCTTAGGACACCAAAGGGGATGGTCCGTAGTTTGAGGATTACATGTATCCATTGAGTTCATTGCTTTGTTCCGGTGCTCTTTGACAGGAGCACCTTAATATCCATAAGTTCCTTTTGGCCCCGTTCGTAGCGGGATGGTAGGACAAAAGATGTTGTGCAAATTCTTATTGCAAGCACGTACAACTACCTACGGGATACATGCCTAATGTTTGATATTTGCCTAGATGATCATTACTTTTCCGTGTGCCGTGCCCCAAGTTAAATCTATCTCATCCATGCAGCACCCAACCATCCATCTCCCTAGCCTACAGTGTTTTAAACCCTGCTTGTCACTAGTCGCTACTTTTGCTATTTACTTTGCTATCTACTATTGCTATTTACTTTTGCTGTTTACTTTTACTATTACTATCATCACTGTCATATCACTGTTACCACTTACCTTTTGTTGCAAGTAAGTATATTTCATGTGCGGTTGAATTGACAACTCAACTGTCAAAGCTTATAAATACTCTTTGGCTCCCCGTGTGTCGAATCAATAAATTGGGTTATTCTTACCCGCGAAGACTATCTCGATCCCTTACGGTTGAGGGTTATCAAGTACCATTTTCTGGCGCCGTTGCCGGGGAGCATAGCAATATTTACAAGTCTACTTGAGGTATCCTACCTACTGCACTTTATCTACTATGGGTAAGAAAGGAGACCCCAAGGTTCCGATCTTACTATCTACTACAAGAAGAGGTACTGCTCTAAGCACTAGTGCTACACTTGATTCACCTTCCGTTATGAGTAAGTTTGCCTCACCACCACCACATGATGCTCCTACTGAATCTGTTACTATGTCTGATACTCTTGATGATGCTTCTACTACTTATGATGATGATATTAGTTCGCTTAGTTATGCTCTTGAGAAACAAATTGCTGCTGCTGCTAAAAAGTCTGGAATTGAACTTCCTGTTACTCGCTACCCTATTGGTGAAACTTATGATTATCCTGACTTGAGTAAACTTAAAGAGAGACTCCTTGATGATGATTACTATATACTAGATGAAGAATTATGCAGGGAACTGACAGAGTTTTCTAGCTCTGACCCTGAAGCTATTAAGAAACTGTTTGAAAAACACTCCCTGAAGAACAAAACCATTCCTAATCCTGAATTTGCTACATCTCCTATATGCATTGATGATCCTGATTTTGATTTCTCTGTTGATCTTTCACTTATACCTATGGTTGAAGTTGACCCCTTTTATGGCAGAGAAAATGATGATGCTATTGCACACCTGACTAAACTCAGTGAGTTGGGTAGCCTGTTTACCACAGATGAGAAGATACGACACTTTTATGTGACCAAGCTTCTTCCTTTCTCCTTGAAGGAGGGTGCTAAAGCATGGTATGATTCACTTTCATGCGGTTCCATTAAGAGTCCTCAGGACTTAGCTCACTCTTTTGTTGATAAGTACTTTCCTGCTCACATGCAACATGCTGCTCTACAAAGAATTTATAACTTTAAACAATTGCAGGATGAGTCCCTCCCTAAAGCTTGGGGGAGGTACTGCGGTCTGATTCGGGCTAGACCAGGACATGACATCCCTAAGAATGAATTAATCGATATATTCTATGCTGGTCTAACTGATGAATCCAGGTCCTATTTGGACAGTTGTGCTGGTTGTGTTTTCAGGAAAAGAACACCGGACGATGCGGAAGATTTAATGGGCAGGATTGCCAAAAACCATGAAGATTGGTCCGTCCCTGAACCACCTCCACCAACAAAGAAGAGGGGCATGTTTGTTCTGAGCCCCGAGGATATGCGAGAAGCAAAGAAGTCTATTAAAGAGAAAGGTAGACGTGAAGAATCTACCCCCTATTGAGAAGCTGTGTGAGCCTACTACTCACCCTCCTATGGTAGAGGTACACTCTCTTTTAGATTTCAACGCAAGTGACATCCCTCATGGTAAGCCTCCTGATCAATGTTTAGATGAGTTTGATAATTTTATTATGAAACAAAATCATTTTAATGAGAGGATAGAAAGTCAGTTGCATGATAATTCCCTTGCTATCAAAAAACTGCTTGATGTTTTAGATAGAACAGTTAATGATGTTCAATGTCTTGTGAAGCATTTTCATATGGTTCAAACTCAGCTTGATTAAATTTCTAATGTGCAAAGAGATTTGCTTGCTAACAATGCCAAACAAGATAATTTGCAGGCTTTCGGGATTAAGACCCGAGGAGGAACTAGCACTCAAGATCCTCTTTATCCAGAGGGGCATCCGAAGAGAATCGAGCGGGATTCTCAAATACAGGAAGAAGAAATTGTTGGCTCTCCGAAGAAAAAGAAGAAACATAAGGAGACTAACAATTCTAATGATCCTATTGCAGATAAAGAACCAGCTATTGATCCCAACAGTGTATCTATCTCCGATGCTGAGAC
Organism: Secale cereale; assembly: GCA_902687465.1. NCBI lineage: Eukaryota > Viridiplantae > Streptophyta > Magnoliopsida > Poales > Poaceae > Secale > Secale cereale. Next base: position 825,884,620 of record LR738711.1, on the reverse strand, counting down.
AGAAGACGGTGCTGAACCTGAAGGTAATAATAATGAGAAGAATGATCCGCCTGAAGTTCGAGAAGAAGAAGCACCTGACAAACGTAAGAGGTACACTAAAGAAGACTTCATCGCAAGAAAACATGGGAAGGAAAGAGAACCATGGGTACAGAAACCCATGCCCTTTCCAGGTAAGTCCATCAAATCTAAGGAAGAAGAGCATTATAATAAGTTTTGTGAGTGGATTAAACCTATTTTTCTTCAGATACCCTTGACTGATGCTATTAAGTTACTTCCTTATTCAAAATATATGAAAGATATTGTCACTAATAAAAGAAAAGTTCCTAATGATGCAATATCTACTATGCTTGCTAACTATTCTTTCAGTGGAAAGATTCCTGAGAAGCTCGGTGATCCAGGTATACCCACCATTCCTTGCTCCATAAAGAATAATTATGTCAAAACTGCTTTATGTGATCTTGGAGCAGGAGTGAGTGTTATGCCTCTCTCTCTTTACGAGAGGCTTTGTTTAGAGAAACTAATTCCTACAGATATCTACCTTCAGATGGCTGACAAGTCAACCGCTGTTCCGATAGGTATTTGTGAGGATGTTCCAGTTGAAGTTGCTAATTGTTTAATTCTTACTGATTTTGTTGTGCTTGACATGCCCGAGGATGGGAGCATGTCCATTATTCTTGGTAGACCTTTCCTTAACACCGCAGGTGCTATTATTGATTGCAATAAAGGGAAGGTTACCTTCCATGTGAATGATAAAGAACACACGGTATATTTTCCGAAGAAGACCGACAGGAGGCATGCCCTCAACTCTATAGAGAATATCGAGACCGTGAAGATTGGAGAATGGGATTGTCCACTACATGTGCCTCACAAATACAAAACTATCATGGTAGGGACAATGTCCATCAAGGTAAAGGTTCAGTGATTACTCCGTAGGAGGTGAGACTTTTTGCTCTATATATCGCCTGTTTGTTGGTAAGACTTGATCAACCTTATTAACAAATATGTTTTATATGGATAAAAAGTTGAGCTTGTTATATTTTCACTTGTTTTTAGTTTTGTCCTACCTGCTGTACCAAGTATTTATGTTTTGAAGCTTCACAATACTACTAACTGCTTCAAGTTTTCAGAGAGTTTCGCAGCTTTTTGAACTTCGAAAATTTTTCAACAGTGAAGTTTTCAGAAAAATTGCAGAAAAATTATAATAAAAATTTCCACGTCGGGAGAGACCCAGAGGGGCCTGGGGCCAGCCAGGGGGGCCACCAGTGGCCCAGGCGGCCAGCTGGCGCGGCCCAGCCCCTGGCCGCGCCCACAGGGCGCCTGGGGCCCACGGGACCCCCCTCCAGGTACTTCTTCTTCCTCCCTCTCTCTCTTTCTCCAAAAACACAAGTTCTGCTGTTGTTCTTGTGTTCTTGCTGTTCTTGGAGGCGATTCTTCGATCTCTCTCTACAGCCCATCATTTGAGCTGAAATTTTGAGCAAATACTCCCTGGTATGTGACTCCTCCACCCCTCCAATTAGATTTTTGATTGGCGGCCTCATTTGTGAGTATTTAGTAGTTCTTGGTGCTGTAGAGATGAGCTTGTATGCATGTGTAGAAAGTTATTTTCCAAGTTTTGATGCAAGTTTATGCCTTGGGCAAGTGAGTTGAGTAGTTTGCCTTAGCTCACTTTGTTTTAATCCTCGTTTTTGTAAATTGTAAAAAATTTCAGAAATGAGTATGTTAGGAAGGGCAAAAGGGTGGCTTGAGAAGAGGAGGCCCGCGCACTCCGATCGAGTTACTAGAGCCGCAGCTTCACCGTCGACTGCTAGGGTGAGCTATAATGAAGATCATGTGCCCCTGGAGTTGTTGGAAGATACAAGTCCATCATGTGCGATGACGTTTCCATGTGATGAATTCATGGAAGCTGCGGGAATCAAGGATGAGTTTTATAATCTTTGTGCTAATGCAGGTTTGACACGACTCGTCACGAGCCGTGTTACTCAGTATCAAAAACTCACCTCCAATTTCATTAACAGTTTTAGATATAATCCTGATTCAGGTGCTACTGAGTTTAAAATTTATAATGATCTTATCACCATGACTTTGGGAAATTGTTGTGAAATAATAGGTGTGCCGAACGTTGGGAGGACGGCTAGGATGGCCACTCAGCCCTCCGAGTTGAAAACCGTCATCAACTCTCTCTGCAGCATGGGTACGAGGGATATTCATCGGTCGAAGATCTCCAACATCTTATTTCCTCACCTCGGGTATTTTGCATATTATATTGCTAGAGGGGTGTTAGCTCGTGACAACACGAGTAGCATTTCTGCTCCGGATATTGCTATCCTGGCAGCAGCCCTCTCAGGAAGGTCTAATTATAATCTGGGTACCTTAATTGCTCGACGCCTTGCTATGAACGGTAACAAGGGGGACTTATATGGTGGCGTTTACGCCACACTTATCTTAGAGCATCTTGGAGGCACCCCACACCCTGATGATACTCCTTTTACTTATTTAAGCTTTGATCTTGCTGCTATGAAAAGGCATAAGTTTGTTACCATGGGTTCTGAACTTAATAATCTTATCTATATCTTGCGTTCAGGAACTGCCGCGGAACGCGAGATCCGTCTACCTGCACCTCTTTTGTTTGATTTTTCTCGCAGGAACGGATGGTCCTTTGACGTTGTTCAGTTCGATGAGTTCATGGTCCAGCATCAGTTTCATAACCCCATGGAGGGGGTTGTGCCCGACGAGGAGAGGCACGGTGAGATACCACATTTTCAGGAAGAGACCGCCACCGAGTTTGGTGAAGGGTCTTCCTCTGTTTGGCGTTTGGAGCCTTCCTCGTGGGAGACTCCGAGGAGTTTGGTGTACGCGCCAGCATCCTTCTACGACCCGTGGACTCACCACCAAACCCCTGGAGCAGGAGGCTCCTGGGGGCAGTAGCTGCTACCAACTTAGGCCAAAAAGCCTAAGCTTGGGGGAGTATGTGCCCTTCTCACTTTTCCATTGTATTATCCTTTTTATTCGCTTTGATCTTTTCGAAGTTTTTGCCCGTTCTTCTTTATTTCTCACTTTGCAAAAACAACAAAAAGATTTTCTCTTTCTTTTGCTTTTTATTCAACCTTTAAAAAAACCAAAAAGATTTCCTTTCTCTCTTTAGTTTGCTTTGTTTTCAGAGGTCAGCTCGAGTCCGTGATGCCATTTGATTATATTTCCTATGTTCGATCGTGCAAGTGACAAGCAGTAATGACGAAGATCGACTGAAAGGAAGCAACAAGGAAGACCGGTATGAACTCTTATTGTTTCTACTTTTGTACATATGCCTGTACTTATGATCTAGAGACCAGCTTGTAGCGACATAGTTCTATGTTTACAATGCTCTTTCAGTGGTTCATGCTTTCCTTGTGGCTAGTCCCGAATAACTAGAGTATATAATGTGTTATTGAAATGATCTACATGCATTGCACTGTTCATAGCCTGGTATACTAAGGTGGTATTTCCCTTTAGAGAATTTTTGGATTGACTTGGCACATGCTTACACATGTTTAAGACTAAAAAGTCTACTCTGCCTTGATGATCTTTGAGTTTTAGAATAGTTATATCACTTTCATGCCCGATTCAATGTTGCTTTGTCGCTCTGCATGATTATGACCGTTATTGCTCTCTAGTTGGTCGCTTCCCAGTCTTTTGCTAAACCTCCACCTGTACTAAGTGGACTGACTGCTTGTGCATCCAAATCCTTAAACCCAGTTATGCCATATGAGTCCACTATACCTTCCTATACATGGTATTTACCTGCCATTCCTAACGAAGACTTTCATGTACCATCTCGAAACTAATCAAAAGCATTTCTCTTTTGTGCCTATGTTTTAGCTCATGAGGAAGTAGTAGTTAATTCATGATCTTTTTAAGTTGGACAAGTTTCACCCCTGGATTGCATGTATAATGTGCAAACCCCTAATACGAAAAGGAACTGGCATTGAGTGCGCCCGGCTCAAAAAGATAATATAACAAACAAACCCTCCTTCACGATTTGTTCATGAGAAATCAGAAAACTTTGGCAGTGATAAACAAAGGAGATTAAGAGGATGTGATCGTCCTCATGCGGGAGCCGTTCCTCGAGACTTGTCCACTTAAAAGGTGATTGAGTTATCTGCTAGCATTCGTTGACGAAATATGCACTTCTCAAAACATGTTTACTTCTGTTTTTAAAACCAAGAGCTATGGTACATGTTTAGTTTTTGTTTCCGACCACGGGTTTTCAACCTTGCCAATAAAAGCCACGGTTCGAGAGTCTCACCTTCTTTCTTCAAAGCACCGACTAGGAGAGCATAATTGTCATTCTGAGTGTAATGTGCATTGTCCCAAAGTATTACATTGTCTTCTGCATACTTGTGATATGATTTATTCTGAAATTCTTAGTTCTAGTCTCCTTTAAAACTCTCGAGGAGTCTCTGCATTTATGTTTTGCTTCACTCATGGAGGCTAGCGAGATACCACCCTAATATGCTCAAGCTGAAGGAAATATGCCCTAGAGGCAATAATAAAGATGTTATTTGTATTTCCTTATATCATGATAAATGTCTTTTATTCATGCTAGAATTGTATTAACCGGAAACTTAGTACATGTGTGGATACATAGACAAAACAGTATGTCCCTAGTATGCCTCTACTAGACTAGCTCATTGATCAAAGATGGTTATGTTTCCTAGCCATAGACATGAGTTGTCATTTGATCAACGGGATCACATCATTAGGAGAATGATGTGATGGACAAGACCCATCCGGTAGCATAGCACTATGATCGTTTAGTTTTTCTGCTATTGCTTTCTTCATGACTTATACATGTTCCTATGACTATGAGATTATGCAACTCCCGAATACCGTAGGAACACCTTGTGTGCTATCAAACGTCACAACGTAACTGGGTGATCATAAAGATGCTCTACAGGTGTCTCCGAAAGTATTCGTGGTGTTGGCATAGATCAAGATTAGGATTTGTCACTCCGAGTGTCGGAGAGGTATCTCTGGGCCCTCTCGGTAACACACATCACAATAAGCCTTGCAAGCAAAAGACTAATGAGTTAGTCCCGAGATGATGTGTTACGGAACGAGTAAAGAGACTTGCCGGTAACGAGATTGAACTAGGTATAGAGATACCGACGATCGAATCTCGGGCAAGTAACATACCGTTGACAAAAGGAACAACGTATGTTGTTATGCGGTTCTGACCGATAAAAGATCTTCGTAGAATATGTAGGAGCCAATATGAACATCCAGGTTCCTCTATTGGTTATTGACCGGAGATGAGTCTCGGTCATGTCTACATAGTTCTCGAACCCGTAGGGTCCGCACGCTTAACGTTTGATGACGATCGGTATTATGAGTTTATGAGTATTGATGTACCGAAGGTAGTTCGGAGTCCCGGATGAGATCACGGACATGACGAGGAGTCTCGGAATGTCCGAGACATAAAGATTGATATATTGGACGACTATATTCGGACACCGGAAGTATACCGGAAAAGTTTCGGATTTAACGGGATTGCCGAAGGGGGTTACCGGAACCCCCTACGAAGGGGGATGGTCCATAGTGGGCCTTAAGGGAAAGAGAGAGGCAGCCCATAGGGCTGGCCGGCGCCCCACCTAGGGTTCCTAGTTGGACTAGGATTGGGGGGGGGGGGGGCACCTCTCCTTTTTCTTTTCCCTCTCTTCCTTCTTTTGGTGATTCCTACTAGGAATAGGATTGCAATCCTATTCCTAGTAGGATTGCAACTCTAGCCGCACCAAACAAGGGCCGGCCGGCCTGCCCCCTTGCTCCTTTATATACGGGGGCAAGGGGGCACCCAAAGACACACAAGTTGAATTGTTCCAGCCGTGTGCGGTGCCCCCCTCCACAGAAACACACCTCGGTCATACCGTCGCGGTGCTTAGGCGAAGCCCTGCGCCGGTGAATACATCATATCCGTCACCACGCCGTCGTGCTGACAAAACTCTCCCGTGAAGCTCAACTGGATCAAGAGCTCGTGGGACGTCATCAAGCTGAACGTGTGCTGAACGCGGAGGTGTCGTACGTTCGGTGCTTGATCGGTTGGATCGCGAAGAAGTTCGACAACATCAACCGCGTCACTTGACGCTTCCGCTCCCGGTCTACGAGGGTACGTAGACACACTCTCCCCTCTCGTTGCTATGCATCTGGTAGATAGATCTTGCGTGATCGTAGGAAAATTTTAAAATACTACGTTCCCCAACAGTGGCATCATGAGCCAGGTCTATGCGTAGATGATATGCACGAGTTGAACACAATGAGTTGTGGACGATACTAGTCATACTGCTTACCAGCATGTCATACTTTGCTTCGGCGGTATTGTGAGATGAAGCGGCCTGGACCGACATTACGCGTACGCTTACGCGAGACTGGTTTCACCGTTACGAGCACTCGTTGCTTAAAGGTGACTGGCGGGTGTCTGTCTCTCTCACTTTAGCTGAATCAAGTGTGGCTACGCCCGGTCCTTGTGAAGGTTAAAACAGCACATACTTGACGAAACATCGTTGTGGTTTTGTATGCATAGGTAAGAACGGTTCTTGCTAAGCCCGTAGCAGCCACGTAAAACTTGCAACAACAAAGTAGAGGACGTCTAACTTGTTTTTGCAGGGCATGTTGTGATGTGATATGGTCAAGACATGATGAGTTATACGTTTTTGTATGAGATGATCATGTTTTGTAATGTTATCGGCAACTGGCAGGAGCCATATGGTTGTCGCTTTATTGTATGAAATGCAATCGCCATGTAATTGCTTTACTTTATCACTAAGCGGTAGCGATAGTCGTAGAAGCAATAGTTGGCGAGACGACAACGATGCTACGATGGAGATCAAGGTGTCGCGCCGGTGACGAAGGTGATCATGACGGTGCTTTGGAGATGGAGATCAAAAGCACAAGATGATGATGGCCATATCATGTCACATATTTTGATTGCATGTGATGTTTATCTTATTATGCTTCTTATTTTGCTTAGAACGATGGTAGCATTATAAGATGATCACTTAATAAATTTCAAGGTACAAGTGTTCTCCCTGAGTATGCACCGTTGCGAAAGTTCGTCGTGCCGAGACACCACGTGATGATCGGGTGTGATAAGCTCTACGTTCAAATACAATGGGTGTAAGCCAGTTTTGCACACGCAGAATACTCGGGTTAAACTTGACGAGCCTAGCATATGCAGATATGGCCTCGGAACACTGGAGACCGAAAGGTCGAGCGTGAATCATATAGTAGATATGATCAACATAAGATGTTCACCATTGAAACTACTCCATCTCACGTGATGATCGGACATGGTTTAGTTGATTTGGATCACGTGATCATTTAGATGACCGGAGGGATGTCTATCTAAGTGGGAGTTCTTTAAATTAATATGATTAAATTGAACTTTAATTTATCATGAACTTAGTCCTGATAGTTTTTGCATATCTATGTTGTTGTAGATCAATGGCCCGTGCTACCGTTCCTTTGAATTTTAATGCATTCCTAGAGAAAGCTAAGTTGAAAGATGATGGTAGCAATTACACGGACTGGGTCCGTAACCTGAGGATTATCCTCATTGCTGCACAGAAGAATTATGTCCTTGAAGCACTGCTAGGTGACAAGCCCCCTCCCGCTAATGTAGACGCTTTGAACGTCTGGCAGTCGCGGTCTGATGACTACACGATAGTTCAGTGTGCCATGCTTTACGGCTTAGAACCGGGACTTCAACGACGTTTTGAACGTCATGGACCATATGAGATGTTCCAAGAGTTGAAGTTACTATTTCAAGCAAATGCCCGAATTGAGAAATATGAGATTTCCAATAAGTTCTACAGCTGCAAAATGGAGGAGAATAGTTCTATCAGTGAACACTTGCTCAGAATGTCTAGGTACTACAATCATATGACTCAACTTGGTTGCAAAGTTGACGAGGATAGTGTTATTGATAGAGTTCTTCAATCACTGCCACCAAGCTATAAAGGCTTTGTGATGAACTATAATATGCAAGGGATGCAAAAGACAATTCCCGAGCTCTTCGCTATGCTCAAGGCTGCGGAGGTAGAAATCAAGAAGGAGCATCAAGTGTTGATGGTTAACAAGACCACTGGTTTCAAGAAAAAGGGCAAGGGAAAGAAGGGAAACTTCAAAAAGAATAGCAAGACAGTTGCTACTTCCACGAAGAAACCCAAATCTGGAGCCAAGCCTGAAACTGAGTGCTTCTACTGCAAGGGGACTGGACACTGGAAGCGGAACTGCCCCAAGTTTTTGGCGGATAAGAAGGATGGCAAGGTGAACAAAGGTATATGTGATATACATGTTATTGATGTGTACCTTACTAATGCTCGTAGTAGTACCTGGGTATTTGATACCGGTTCGGTTGCTAATATTTGTAACTCGTAACAGGGACTACGGATTAAACGAAGATTAGCTAAGGACGAGGTGACGATGCGCGTGGGAAATGGTTCCAAAGTCGATGTGATCGCCGTTGGCACGCTACCTCTACATCTACCTTCGGGATTAGTATTAGACCTAAATAATTGTTATTTGGTGCCAGCGTTGAGCATGAACATTATATCTGGATCTTGTTTGTTGCGAGACGGTTATTCATTCAAATCAAAGAATAATGGTTGTTCTATTTTTATGAATAATATCTTTTATGGTCATGCACCCTTAAAGAGTGGTCTATTCTTATTGGATCTCGATTGTAGTGATACACATATTCATAATATTGAAACCAAAAGATGCAAGGTTAATAATGATAGTGCAACTTATTTGTTGCACTGCCGTTTGGGTCATATTGGTGTAAAACGCATGAAGAAACTCCATAATAATGGACTTTTGGAATCACTTGATTATGAATCACTTGGTGCTTGCGAACCATGCCTCGTGGGCAAGATGACTAAAACTCCGTTCTCCGGAACTATGGAGCGAGCAACAGATTTTGTTGGAAATCATACATACTGATGTATGTGAACCAATGAGTGTTGAAGCTCGCGGCGGGTATCGTTATTTTCTGACCTTCACTGATGATTTGAGCAGATATGGGTATATCTACTTAATGAAGCACAAGTCTGAAACATTTGAAAAGTTCAAAGAATTTCAGAGTGAAGTAGAGAATCATCGTAACAAGAAAATAAAGTTTCTACGATCTGATCGTGGAGGAGAATATTTGAGTTACGAGTTTGGTCTTCATTTGAAACAATGTGGAATAGTTTCACAACTCACGCCACCCAGAACACCACAGCGTAATGGTGTGTCTGAACGTCGTAACCGTACTTTATTAGATATGGTACGATCTATGATGTCTCTTACCGATTTAACACTATCGTTTTGGGGTTATGCTTTAGAGACAGCTGCATTCACGTTAAATAGGGCACCATCTAAATCCGTTGATACGACACCTTATGAACTATGGTTTAGCAAGAAACCAAAGTTGTCGTTTCTTAAAGTTTGGGGCTGCGATGCTTATGTGAAAAAGCTTCAACCTGATAAGCTCGAACCCAAGTCGGATAAATGTGTCTTCATAGGATACCCAAAAGAAACTGTTGGGTACACCTTCTATCACAGATCCGAAGGCAAGATATTCGTTGCTAAGAATGGATCCTTTCTAGAGAAAGAGTTTCTTTCAAAAGAAGTGAGTGGGAGGAAAGTAGAACTTGATGAGGTAATTGTACCTTCTCCCGGATTGGAAAGTAGTACATCACAGAAAATTGTTCCAGTGATTCCTACACCAATCAGTGAGGAAGTTAATGATAATGATCATGAAACTTCGGATCAAGTTTCTGCTGAACGTCGTAGATCAACCAGAGTACGTTCCGCACCAGAGTGGTACGGCAACCCAGTTCTGAAAATCATGTTACTAGACCATGATGAAGCTACGAACTATGAGGAAGCGATGATGAGCCCAGATTCCGCAAAATGGCTTGAAGCCATGAAATCTGAGATGGGATCCATGTATGAGAACAAAGTGTGGACTTTGGTTGACTTGCCCGATGATCGGCAGGCCATCGAAAATAAATGGATCTTCAAGAGGAAGACCGACGCAGACGGTAATATTACTGTTTACAAAGCTCGACTTGTTGCGAAAGGTTTTGACAAGTTCAAGGAGTTGACTACGATGAGACTTTCTCACCTGTAGCGATGCTTAAGTCTGTCCGAATCATGTTAGCAATTGCCGCATTTTATGATTATGAAATCTGGCAAATGGATGTCAAAACTGCATTCCTGAATGGATATCTCAAAGAAGAGTTGTATATGATGCAACCAGAAGGTTTTGTCGATCCAAAAGGTGCTAACAAAGTATGCAAGCTCCAGCGATCCATCTATGGACTGGTGCAAGCATCTCGGAGTTGGAATATACGCTTTGATGAGGTGATCAAAGCATATGGTTTTATACAGACTTTTGGAGAAGCCTGTATTTACAAGAAAGTGAGTGGGAGCTCTGTAGCATTTCTAATATTATATGTGGATGACATATTGTTGATTGGAAATGATATAGAATTTCTGGATAGCATAAAAGGATACTTGAATAAGAGTTTTTCAATGAAAGACCTCGGTGAAGCTGCTTATATATTAGGCATCAAGATCTATAGAGATAGATCAAGACGCTTAATTGGACTTTCACAAAGCACATACCTTGATAAGATTTTGAAGAAGTTCAAAATGGATCAATCAAAGAAAGGGTTCTTGCCTGTATTACAAGGTGTGAAGTTGAGTAAGACCCAATGCCCGACCACTGCAGAAGATAGAGAGAAAATGAAAGTCATTCCCTATGCCTCAGCCATAGGATCTATCATGTATGCAATGCTGTGTACCAGACCTGATGTGTGCCTTGCTATAAGTCTAGCAGGGAGGTACCAAAGTAATCCAGGAGTGGATCACTAGACAGCGGTCAAAAACATCCTAAAGTATCTGAAAAGAACAAAGGATATGTTTCTCGTTTATGGAGGTGACAAAGAGCTCGTCGTAAATGGTTACCTCGATTCTAGCTTTGACACTGATCCGGATGACTCAAAGTCACAAACCGGATATGTATTTTTATTGAACGGTGGAGCTGTCAGTTGGTGCAGTTCCAAGCAGAGCGTCGTGGCGGGATCTACGTGTGAAGCAGAATACATAGCTGCTTCGGAAGTAGCAAATGAAGGAGTCTGGATGAAGGAGTTCATATCCGATCTAGGTGTAATACCTAGTGCATCGGGTCCAATGAAAATCTTTTGTGACAACACTGGAGCCATAGCCTGGGAGAAGGAATCCAGGTTTCACAAGAGAACAAAGCACATTAAAAGACGCTTCAATTCCATCCGCGATCTAGTCAAGGAGGGAGACATAGAGATTTGCAAAATACATACAGATCTGAATGTTGCAGACCCGTTGACTAAGCCTCTTCCACGGGCAAAACATGATCAGCACCAAGACTCCATGGGTGTGAGGATCATCACTTTGTAATCTAGATTATTGACTCTAGTTCAAGTGGGAGACTGAAGGAAATATGCCCTAGAGGCAATAATAAAGATGTTATTTGTATTTCCTTATATCATGATAAACGTCTTTTATTCATGCTAGAATTGTATTAACCGGAAACTTAGTACATGTGTGGATACATAGACAAAACAGTATGTCCCTAGTATGCCTCTACTAGACTAGCTCATTGATCAAAGATGGTTATGTTTCCTAGCCATAGACATGAGTTGTCATTTGATCAACGGGATCACATCATTAGGAGAATGATGTGATGGACAAGACCCATCCGTTAGCATAGCACTATGATCGTTTAGTTTTTCTGCTATTGCTTTCTTCATGACTTATACATGTTCCTATGACTATGAGATTATGCAACTCCCGAATACCGTAGGAACACCTTGTGTGCTATCAAACGTCACAACGTAACTGGGTGATCATAAAGATGCTCTACAGGTGTCTCCGAAAGTATTCGTGGTGTTGGCATAGATCAAGATTAGGATTTGTCACTCCGAGTGTCGGAGAGGTATCTCTGGGCCCTCTCGGTAACACACATCACAATAAGCCTTGCAAGCAAAAGACTAATGAGTTAGTCACGAGATGATGTGTTACGGAACGAGTAAAGAGACTTGTCGGTAACGAGATTAAACTAGGTATAGAGATACCGACGATCGAATCTCGGGCAAGTAACATACCGTTGACAAAAGGAACAACGTATGTTGTTATGCGGTTCTGAACGATAAAAGATCTTCGTAGAATATGTAGGAGCCAATATGAAAATCCAGGTTCCTCTATTGGTTATTGACCGGAGATGAGTCTCGGTCATGTCTACATAGTTCTCGAACCCGTAGGGTCCGCACGCTTAACGTTTGATGACGATCAGTATTATGAGTTTATGAGTATTGATGTACCGAAGGTAGTTCGGAGTCCCGGATGAGATCACGGACATGACGAGGAGTCTCGGAATGTCCGAGACATAAAGATTGATATATTGGACGACTATATTCGGACACCGGAAGTATACCGGAAAAGTTTCGGATTTAACGGGATTGCCGGAGGGGGTTACCGGAACCCCCTACGAAGGGGGATGGTCCATAGTGGGCCTTAAGGGAAAGAGAGAGGCAGCCCATAGGGCTGGCCGGCGCCCCACCTAGGGTTCCTAGTTGGACTAGGATTGGGGGGGGGGGGCGCCACCTCTCCTTTTTCTTTTCCCTCTCTTCCTTCTTTTGGTGATTCCTACTAGGAATAGGATTGCAATCCTATTCCTAGTAGGATTGCAACTCTAGCCGCACCAAACAAGGGCCGGCCGGCCTCCCCCCTTGCTCCTTTATATACGGGGGCAAGGGGGCACCCAAAGACACACAAGTTGAATTGTTCCAGCCGTGTGCGGTGCCCCCCTCCACAGAAACACACCTCGGTCATACCGTCGCGGTGCTTAGGCGAAGCCCTGCGCCGGTGAATACATCATATCCGTCACCACGCCGTCGTGCTGACGAAACTCTCCCGTGAAGCTCAACTGGATCAAGAGCTCGTGGGACGTCATCAAGCTGAACGTGTGCTGAACGCGGAGGTGTCGTACGTTCGGTGCTTGATCAGTTGGATCGCGAAGAAGTTCGACAACATCAACCGCGTCACTTGACGCTTCCGCTCCCGGTCTACGAGGGTACGTAGACACACTCTCCCCTCTCGTTGCTATGCATCTGGTAGATAGATCTTGCGTGATCATAGGAAAATTTTAAAATACTACGTTCCCCAACACAAGCTATGTGCAATGTAATCTTGTCTTGATTTTTAGTAATATATTATTTACTTTTAAGTATTTGTGACTGGTCACTTGAAAGAAGGATTGCTCCTTGCATTGTCCTCATAGTACTGTTTCAATACTTGCTAAACTCTTTTCGTAGTACATGCTTATATACATCCAATGAAGCAAAAGAGTTTGTCAAAGTTTTCTTTGTCGCGTCCAGTTCGTTGAACTGAATTGCTTGAGGACAAGCAATATGCTAAGCTTGGGGGAGTTGATACGTCTCAAACGTATCTACTTTTCCAAACACTTTTGATATTGTTTTGGCCTCATTCTTGCATGATTTGGACTAAACTAACCCGGACTGACGCTGTTTTCAGCAGAGCTGCCTGTATGGTTTATTTGTGTGCAGGAAAACGGATTTTTAGGTACCTCAGAAAAATCCACGAAAAATCACAGAAAATCCACGCACCCGAAGGAACCAGGAACCAGAAGTAGGGCCAGAGGGGGGGCCAGGGGGTGCCCAGGCGCCCTGTGGGCGCGCACCCCCCCTGGGCCGCGCCGGGGGGGCGCCTGGGTGGGGCCCACACCCCCTGGTGCCCTACTTTAGCCCGTATTTTTACTCCCGACGCAGAAACCCCAGATCGGAAGTTCTTTCGCAGTTTTTCGTCGCGGAGCCGCCGCCACCCTCTGTTCTTCCTCGGGAGGGCTAATCTGGAGGCTGAATTGGCCTCCGGAGAGGGGAGATCGTCGCCATCGTCATCATCATCACCACTCCATCATCCCTCCATGACTTCTCCCTCCATGTGTGAGTAATTCCCCCGCTGTAGGCGAAGGGGATGGTAGGGATTGGATGAGTTAGATCATGTAATAGTTTATCAGATTGTTGGGGGCATGTTGCCTATCATCTACTATGGTGTTTATCATCTTTGCTTCAACTTGTTATTCTTAATGCTTGACACTTAGGGCCCGAGTGCCATGATTTCAGATCTGAACCATATGTGTTTGCATGAATATATTTGAGTTCGTGATCCTATCTATGAGTTGTTTGCACCTGTTACGGTCCGGAACCGGCGATCCCAAAAGTGACAGCTTGGGACACCAAAGGGGATGGTCCGTAGTTTGAGGATTACATGTATCCATTGAGTTCATTGCTTTGTTCCGGTGCTCTTTGACAGGAGCACCTTAATATCCATAAGTTCCTTTTGGCCCCGTTCGTAGCGGGATGGTAGGACAAAAGATGTTGTGCAAGTTCTTATTGCAAGCACGTACAACTACCTACGGGATACATGCCTAATGTTTGATATTTGCCTAGATGATCATTACTTTTCCGTGTGCCGTGCCCCAAGTTAAATCTATCTCATCCATGCAGCGCCCAACCATCCATCTCCCTAGCCTACAGTGTTTTAAACCCTGCTTGTCACTAGTCGCTACTTTTGCTATTTACTTTGCTATCTACTGTTGCTATTTACTTTTGCTGTTTACTTTTACTATTACTATCATCACTGTCATATCACTGTTACCACTTACCTTTTGTTGCAAGTAAGTATATTTCAGGTGCGGTTGAATTGACAACTCAACTGTCAAAGCTTATAAATACTCTTTGGCTCCCCGTGTGTCGAATCAATAAATTGGGTTATTCTTACCCGCGAAGACTATCTCGATCCCTTACGGTTGAGGGTTATCAGCACCGCACACGGTTGGGAGAGATCAACTGATCAACTTGTGTGTTCTAGGGTGCCCCCTTCCCCCGTATATAAAGGAGCAAGGGGAGGCCGGCCGACCCCTCTATGGCGCGCCTAGGGTGCAATCCTACTAGGAATAGGATTGCAATCCTATTCCTAGTAGGAATCACCAAGAGGGGAAGGAAAGAGAGGGAGAGAAGGAGAAGGAAAGAGGGGGCCGCGCCCCCTCCCCTAGTCCAATTCGGACTGCCCTTGGGAGGGGGCGCGCCACCTCCTGGCTGCTGCCCTCTTTCTCCCCTATGGCCCACTAAGGCCCAACTTTCCCCCGGGGGGTTCCGGTAACCCCCCGGCACTCCGGTAAATTCCGAAACTTTCCAGAACACTTCCGGTGTCCGAATATAGTCGTCCAATATATCAATCTTTACGTCTCGGACATTCCGAGCCTCCTCGTCATGTTCGTGATCTCATCCGGGACTCCGAACTACCTTCAGTACATCAAAACTCAGAAACTTATAATACCGATCGTCATCAAACGTTAAGCGTGCGGACCCTACGGGTTCGAGAACTATGTAGACATGACCGAGACTCATCTCCGGTCAATAACCAATAGCGGAACCTGGATGCTCATATTGGTTCCTACATATTCTACGAAGATCTTTATCGGTCAAACCGCATAACAACATACGTTGTTCCCTTTGTCATCGGTATGTTACTTGCCCGAGATTCGACCGTCAGTATCTCAATACCTAGTTCAATCTCGTTACCGGCAAGTCTCTTTACTCGTTCCATAATACATCATCTCATGACTAACTCATTAGTCATTTGCTTGCAAGGCTTATTATGATGTGTATTACCGAGAGGGCCCAGAGATACCTCTCCGACACTCGGAGTGACAAATCCTATTCTTGATCTATGCCAGCATCACGAATACTTTCGGAGACACCTATAGAGCATCTTTATGATCACCCATTTATGTTGTGACGTTTGATAGCACACAAGGTGTTCCTACGGTATTCGGGAGTTGCATAATCTCATAGTCATAGGAACATGTATAAGTCATGAAGAAAGCAATAGCAGTAAAACTAAACGATCATAGTGCTAAGCTAACGGATGGGTCTAGTCCATCACATCATTCTCCTAATGATGTGATCCCGTTGATCAAATGACAACCCATGTCTATGGCTAGGAAACATAGCCATCTTTGATCAATGAGCTAGTCTAGTAGAGGCATACTAGGGACATACTGTTTTGTCTATGTATTCACACATGTACTAAGTTTTCGGTTAATACAATTCTAGCATGAATAAAAGACATTTATCATGATATAAGGAAATACAAATAACATCTTTATTATTGCCTCTTGGGCATATTTCCTTCAATTAACTCAAGCAATATGATGAAAACCCCATCTTGTTATCCTCGATGGCAACAATACAATACGTGTCTCGTTCCCTTCTATCACTGGGTGAAAGCACCGCAAGATTAAAACCAAAGCAAAGCACTTCTCCCATTGCAATAAAAACCGATCTAGTTGGCCAAACTAAACCGATAGTTCGAAGAGAATTACTAAGATATCAAATCACGCATAAAATAATTGAGAGAAGATTCAAATAAGATTCATAGATAAGCTGATCATAAATCCACAATTCATCGGTTCTTGGCAAACACACAGCATCAGATAGATCTCCAAGAACATCGAGGAGAACATGGTATTGAGAATCAAAGAGAGAGAAGAAGCCATCTAGCTACTAGCTATGGACCCGTAGGTCTGTGGTAAACTACTCACACTTCATCGCAAGGGCAATAGTGTTGATGTAGATGCCCTCCGTGGCCGAATCCCCCTCCGGCAGAGTACTAGAAAAGGCCTCCTGGTGGGATCTTGCGGATACAGAAAGTTACGACAGTGGAAAAGTGGTTTCGATACCTCCTCTAGGGTTTCTGGAATATATGTGAATATATAGACGGAAGAAATATGTTGATGGAGTCACGGGGGCCCCACAAGGGTGGGGGGCGCGCCCTAACCCCATGGGCGCGCCCTCCGTCCTTGTGGCCGCCTCGTGGCTTACCTGACTTGCACTCCAACCCCTGGATATCTTCTCGTCCAAGAAAAATCATTGTAAAGTTTCATTTCGTTTGGACTCCGTTTGATATTCCTTTTCTACGAAACTCAAAAACAAGAAAAAAAATAGAAACTGGCACTGGGCTCTAGGTTAATAGGTTAGTCCCGAAAATAATATAAAATAGCATAATAATGCATATACAACATCCAAAACAGATAATATAATAGTATTGAACAATAAAAAATTATAGATACGTTGGAGACGCACTAGGCCATATCTGCTAGGGGATCCAATACGGAGTCCAAATCGGAGGTCGACTCCGGGGTCGAGCCCGCGATGGCTGGCTGGTTCTCGTTCTGACTTGGCGCCCAACCAAAAAGGATGAGATCACCACATGAATCTGTGGTGTGCTCCAAACTCCTGAATGTGATGACCTGATCCGGAGCGAAATTTTTGATCTGGGCGAGAAGGCCCGTCGAATCGGCGTGTAAAACAATGTTGCCGAACGCAAAGAGCTGGCTGGGGACAAAAATGTCATCGCATCCTATGTTGCAGTTGAGCCATTAATCCTTTGTCTGTCACACAATAAAACTCTCAATGAAAGCACCAATGTCGGTACTAAAACCGGCAGACCTTGGTGTAGGGGGTCTCGAGCTGTGGATCTCGGATCTACGGGTAACAAGCGACGAAGGAGACATTGTTTACCTAAGTTCGGACCCTCTCGAAGAGGTAATACCCTACGTCATGCTCTGATTATTTTGATGATTGTGTATCGAGTAGAAGCTTGATCTACCCCGAGATCGTAAGTTGTGTTCCCTAAGGCTTGATGGATGTAATTGTGTTTGTCCCCTCTATGGACTAAACCCTTCAGCTTATATAGACGATGGAGGGTACCTAGGATTACACATAGTCGGTTGCCAAACTAAAGATAAACATGCTGGTGGCCGATGCTGTCCTTGTAGTACACGTCAAGTCTTTGGCAGAGCCCATCCTGATCATGTTGGAAGTGCCAGGCTTCTGGAGTCCTTCCTTGTGAGTACGGTGGGTCATAAGCTCGTCCCATAGACTATGGGCCAAATAGGTTGGTACCCCCAGTCCAGGACACCGTCACTAGGGCTAGGGTACTCTCGGGCGAGTTATATAGCTTGGGGCGATGGTGTAGAACTTCGATGGCGAGCATTTGGTTTATTTGGGATGGGTTTATCTCGTTTGTGTTCTCACATGTTTTGGTAGATTATTATTATTTTTTGTTTATTTTTTAAATTTATTCATTCACAATCTTTTTCCAAATTTATGAACCTTTTAAATTTTCCTAAAAAATCATGAATTTTTTCTGAATTCATGAACATTTCAAATCCGGGAACTTCTTCAAATTCGTAAACTATTTTTCCAATTTTCCCAAATTCACTGCAGGTTTCCAAAATTTCATACTTTGTGTTTTTGTTTTAAAATACAAGATTCTTTCAAACTTACAATTTTTTTCCAGATTCATGATTTTTTAAAGAGCATGCTGCTGAGCGGTTGAGCAACCGAAAAGCCTGCGAAAAGTGGGCACGGTTATGTCTCGCTTCTAGCAAGACAAACCGCCCGCTCACCTGAAGCGACGAAACAATGGGCCGTTAAGTGGCGCTGTTAGCTCGATCGTTTTTCGTTCATTCATTTGTTCACTTGATTTCGTTTTCCCATTTTATCTTTTATTATTTTTTATATTTAGAAAAGTACGCATATTCCTAAAAATATTTAAGTTTTAAAAAATGTATGTGCAATGTTAAAAAATGTTTGTGCAACTATAAGAAATGTTTATACTTCCAAAAATATATTAAAAAACATGTTATCAAAAAATTTGATACAAAATATTAACCAGACATTTGAAAAATGTCAAATGCATAAAGAAAAATTGTTTCTCATGTATGCAGAAAAAGACTACAGAAAAATACAAATGTGTAATAAAGAATTTGATAATGTGTTTAACAATTTTTGTATTAGGAAAATGTTAATCAGGCGTTTGAAACAATGTTAAGTGTGTATAGAAAATGTTGGCCATGTACTAAAAAAATTATGAACTTGTAGTAAAAAAATGTAATTAAGCATTTGAAAATGTTAATTGTGTTTCAAAAAGTGTTGACCATGTATTCAATAATTTAAATATCTTAATTCAAAATGTGTAAGTGTATATAAAAAAGGTTCATCTTTTATTAAAAATGTTAATCTTTAACTTCATATTTTTAACTAGACATTAAAAAATGTGTGAAAAGAATATTGACCAGGTATTATAAAAATGTTATTCTTGTCTTCAATTTGTTTTAATGTGTATTAGAAAAATATATTAGGTATACACCAAACAAATTTACAATGTGTACGGAAAAAAGTAGACATTAAAATGTAAGTTTAAAAAACGTAATCATGCATTGCAAAAATGTTTAACACGCATGTAAGATTTCTTTCTGATGTATACGAAAAATGTTGAGTGTGTACTGAAAAACATTAGCACGCGTTGAACAAAAAAATGATGAGAATCAATAAAAAAGACCTAAGAAAGAAAAATAAAATGCAAAACAAATGAAGAAATAAACAAAGAAAACCAAAGTATAATGAAGAACAAAAGAAAACTAGTGAAAAACAAAACAAAATTAAATTTAAACAAAGAGAAAAAAACAAGGAAACCCGGTGATTTAAAATATCATAGAAAGAAATTCAAAGGAAAATGAAGTAAAAACTATGGAAACCTGTAAATAAAAGAGAAAACCGGTGAAGAATATTAAAACCGGAGAAAAAACAATGAAAAAAAAAGAGAAAACCATTGAAGAAATACTAAAAACAAATAGAAAAGGATAAAAACAAAACGAACTAGCAAATTGAACGGATCATACACACTGATCGTAGCGAGCGAACTCACGGGCCAACCCTGTACTGTAGCGAGCAGGGAAAATCCTTTAGCGAGACAGGCATGCATCTCGCTATAAGCGAGACATAGACCTGGTGGCGAAAAGGAGCCGAGCAAGCAAGTGTCTATCTAGATCACGACCCGCTAGGCCGCTGTGAGCGCCATCCACTTTTTCAGGCGGTGAGAGTGAGGTATAGGAGGCCTTCGCATGGTCCCCATGTGTAACAACGATTCGCCCCTTGATGGGAACGACACAGTCCACCGGCCTTCCCTACCATGGCCCAATGTTTATTGTGTTGAGATAGATGCCTCCAAGAGTAGCCTAGTAGTTAGTATACAACTTAGCTAATGCTAATGCAATGTTTATTTCTTCACATGGTGTGTGGAAGTAGCTAAAAGCATCTAAAGTTTGTACATACATCCCTTCTAAAAAAGTTTGAACATACATACCATATAAACATCCATCACTCATTTACTTTTACAAAAAATTCAAAAAACAAAGCATTGCAATCTTGTTATTCGAAACAAGGAAATAACCACATGGACATCAACTAACATTACATCGCGCGG
>LR738711.1:825817765-825864175 GCA_902687465.1 Secale cereale | reverse complement strand
AAGCACCATAAAGGCCAAACCGGCAAAACAAAACAAGCAAGAGAACTGAAAAGAGCAGCACATGAGTACTCCAATGAAGTTCACCGCAAATTCATTTATTTTACTGATTACAAAACAAGCAAGAGAACTGAAAAGAGCAGCACATGAGTACTCCAATGAAGTTCACCGCGAATTCATTTATTTTACTGATTACAGGGAAAGTGAAAACTCAATAAAACTGTTTTTATTGCAATAAAGTTCGTATTTCGTCGTTTAATATGTTACTAGTTTCAGTTTTTTGATTTTTTTACGAAACACACATATCTGCAATTTATTTTATATTCCGATCTCATTTATTTAAAATAGCTCACAAAACACATACTTCAGATGCTTTGAAATGTTTCATAAATCACACATGTCTCCCATCTCAAATATGTGAAATGAAAGAAATATGTCACATATTTAAATTCACTTCACTTCAATTTTCTCACTTAGGTCAATAACAATACCATATTTCAGAGATTTGTGGAGTGTATATTTCGCAACATGTATATTTCAACAACAACTATTTAAGATATTTTTAAACATATTTCCGATAATGTACATTTCAGTAAAAACCATTGAAATATATGTCACCTACCTACTTCATCACCATTTTTCAGTTTTCAACAACAATATTCAAGCATGCCATTGTCAGCAACAATTTCATCATTTCACTTATGTGAGAATTTGATTGAAATCATTGTTGATACTAAAACATGCTAAGTGGAACATGCCAATCTTAGCAATAATTTCACTTTTTCACATATCAAATACATAATCACACTAACACAACGGATGTGGTCAGGGAGGAGCTGCACACGCTCGTCGTCATCGCTTGATATTGCCAAATAATCAATAACATAAGGATGTGTGCATCAATTGGTGCTGAGGACTTGTTTCAAAGAAAAATGGTACTGAGGCTGGAGGTGTTATCCTATTTTTTGAGTGAGAATCAACATTCTACCTGGGAGCACTTATGCCATCGATTATACATTGATTAATCTGGTGAGTATCATGGAGCTTTCATGGCAGACCGTGGAGGGCCAAAGAAAATGTTCAATTATCCGGACTGTGGACCCTATGAACTTGCGTTTTTAGCGTGCCGGTTGGACCCTTGCGTACCAACTTGGCCCGGGACGAAGGTCGGTGCGACGTCCTACCAGCTGCCGCCGCCGGCTCCCGGCGCGGCGCGGCGATCCATATCCTCTAGAAGCCAAGGAACCTTCAACTTGGGCCATACAAGCAGTGCACTAGCTAGTACTCCCCATAATGCCGCGCTCATCGGCTGACTCCCACTAATGCAGTGTACTAGCTAGTACAGTACTCTCCAATACGAGTAGTAGTATAGAAACACACATGCGCGAGGACACACCAGTCGATCACGCCATAATGGTGCACCGGCGAGACGCCGACGAGTGAGTGAGCCGGCGAGCGAGGTGACTCGTAAACCGCCCTGATGCTGCGCTCATCGGGTGACTATTCCACGCTCGTCAGCTGACTATTCCTCGCGCGCGCGCCCATCGATCGGACAGTACCCTACTCGGCGCCTACTCAACCACCCTCCCCTTGGAGAAGCCGGCGACGCCCGTGGTCCATATGCCAGGAGAGAAAGCACATCCATTGAATTCCTCGACCCCGCCACCATGAGGCTGACCCGAGCGAGTGATACGATGTGATGTTCCGTTCGTCGTTGAGCGATCTCGTTCCCAGTACACGCTGGACAGCTCTCGGCCGGCCGCTCACCGGCGCGCGGGACCGCTGCCACGATGTGCGTACCGCTCCGGAGATGGCCGCGCACGCGCGCCGGCGAACGCAATGAATGACCTTTGCCATCATCGGTCGAGGCTGCCGCCGGGTCGCTCTCCTCGTACTGTACGTGGTACCGATCGAACCTGGAGAAACTCCCCCGATCGACTCCGTACCTGAAAGACACGCGGCGCTTCGACGATGGCGAGGGCTCTAAAACTCTTGGCATCGGTCGGACGAACAGCGCGGGAGACCAGATAATTATCATTGAAATCGACCCCTGGATCGGCGCCTTTCTACTGGGCTGGTGGCATGAAAGGAACCACGTTTTTTCTTTGAGAGGAGTGAAAGGAACCACGTTGGTGTCTCACGTACCACTTCGCCTGTGCTCTCGCGACTCAAGGGCAATTAGGGTTTCATCCCTCCTGCGGGCGCCGCCCCAGGTCTAACTCATCTCCTGTGGCCTTAGTCCATGGAGACACAGTGAATCTCGGTCCTTACTGATGGGAGGGCTTTTGAGATGTTTTACGTGTTTTTTTGTTTTTGTTAAAGATTTATATCCTGCTTAATAAGACGAGAAGATACAATAAGATTCTTCTAGCCTAGCCTGCGTCCCAGCGGTGTGTCTAGCACCGTCGAAAGGTGTGTTTGTCTTCAGTGGATATACTTGGATCTAGTCTTCGTTCATTTACGTCCATGTGTCTACAAATTGAATAGATTAAATCTGCGCTTCCCTTCACCGGTGACGGTTGTTGTTCTGGTGCATTGATCATGTGGGGTCTTAGCACGACGACTTCTTAATTGTCTATTACAATAAGATTTGTCCGGCTGAGAGAAGGAAGGGGCGATGACGGCGTAGGACATTCGCTTGCTTCAGTGCTTGTAATCACATGCGGAACTCTCGATAGGGCGAGGTTGGGCGCTCGCCCTACCTTGATTTTTTTTGATTTTTTTAGGTATACCGTGTCCGTACAAGTCAGATCGATGGATGGGAAAGGAAAACCAGCTAAAAATTCGCTCTGTCCCGTGGTATTGGGCCTCTTTTGGGCTGCATGCAAGTCAGGAAGTGCGCTCCTTCAGCTCAAAAAAAAAAAACAGAAACCTTAGTAGGAGCGGCCAGCCGGCCACGGAGCGGCGCGTATTCCCGGTGGCCAGCAATAGCGGCATCCAGTGAGCGCGAGTGCCTCATCACAGAGCTCCGATCCTCGGCTTCGCCACCGGCGCCGCACACGCTAGCTCAGATGCCGTACGCTCCACCTCCACGTGGCCAGCGGCATCGCCGTAGCCGGCGATGTGCTAGAAATGACGAAGGGGAGATATAACTTATTTGAATTTTACTATAATTTTCATAAAATGACCTGATTTTTGTGAGATTTTCATATGATGAATTGTAGTTTTGACAATATATTTTGAGCTAATTGGTAGTCGCAGTAACTCCAATCCAAATACGCGTAAAAGTAGGCATTCTATGACACACTTCGTTCATCAAAATCACTTAAATTCTTTGGAAAGGCTCATTAAAGCTTTTATCGGCACGTTTTTAGGTTGTTTCTGTCACAATAGATCTTCACTTCCACTATATTTGGTTATCATGTATAGAATTTCATAAAAAAACATGTGCAATTTAGTTTATACGGACTACTTTTATTTACAGTTTTCTATCAATTTTTTATATGCTTTAGAGTTCGCCACACCTCAAATTTATTTCGTCCTCCGCCACTGCTTGTAATCGTCGCTATGTGTTCTATGAACCTAGATGCATTTTCTTTTATTTCTAGTGTTCTTTATGCTGACATGACTATTAATGAATAAATCAGAAGTACCCTCGCTTAAAACAATGACTCTAATATATAGCGATCAGCCTCCATGGAGGAGGGCCGATCAAACAAATTTGCCCAGTGGCCCAGTTTACTGTTTTAATATTTTTAAATGCCATGAACAAATAAAACATATTTTATTATAAAAACAAAGAAAACATAAAATGTATAATTGCCAAGGATATGAAAATATGAAAAATGACATGCTACTTTATCGAAATGCCATGTTAATTTTGAACTTTACAAATTGTATGATTGAAAACACGTTTCATCTTATTTATGAATACTGTTGTGGAGATGTTTTGCCATGAAAAAAGGTCATGTTTGGGAGAACATTTTCTCTTTGTTTTTGCCAAATATAAAAAAAATGCCATGCTGTAATTTAGTTTGCTTTATTTGGTCCATTGTGTAAACAATTATAAAAAAATGTCATGTCATGGAAATAAAATAAAAATGGCATGCCAATAAAAAAGTTGCCCTCCTCTTAATAATAAAACTAGCAACTTGCTAATAATGAAAATGCCATGCCAACAATAATAAACATGTTAGGCACTCGATAATAAAAATGTTATCATGTTAATAATAAAACTGTCATGTTATTAATTATTAAAATACTATGCTCTTAGCAATTAAAAATGCCATCCTCTTAAGAATCATGTTATTGATTATTGGAATACCATCCTCTTAGTAATAAAACTGCCATGTGAGAAAGTAAAAATAATCCCAAGATTACCATGAAATCAGTGATAAAATTTCCCAAATTCTTGCCATCAGATCATTACAAAAAAAACCTAAAAATTGCCATCCTACCTAAAATTAAAAGGCACACGGCAAGTTGAGAAAAAAAATCCTCTAGAAATAGGAATTTTTTGTTCTTTCAAACATGAACAAAAATATGTTTTCATATTTTAAAATAAATAAATAAAATAAATCGAATTTAAAAGAATTTAGCATCAAATACATAAAAAACAAGTTTTCATGTTTCCACAAACCTGCTTCAGCCCAACCGGTGAAGCGTGCGCACCTCTGTGCCGGAGCCTTGAATAGCTTTGAGTGTCTTTTTATGTGTAAAAACAGTGAACGACTCCAAAGAGCTGACATGACGCCGACCTTGCATCAGGAGCCGTGCAACGGCTTGGAAGGTGTTCGCGAGGGCTGCGCTCCTGGTGAACGCTCGCTAGATAACATTTTCGTAAAAAAAAACACGTTGGTAACAGTAACATCGATCAAGTGCAACCAGCAGACTGTACCTACAGAGATGAATACCAAATTACAAGCAGCTAGTGAACAAATGAGGCCAAATTAGAACGAATCGTTTTCATGATTTGCTCGGGTCTTTTCAAATTAAGACTTGCAACCACCAGACTGTACCTATAAAACTAACGATTGGCTGCTAGTACCGATCAAAAAAAAAAAAACGATTGGCTGCTAGTGACCAATTAGAGTAGTGCTGCAAAATGCAAATGTATCTGCACATTTATGTTTAAGAGTGCCAACCATACATATAGAACGAATTTCGAGTATAATCAGTGCACGCCGGCAACCAGCCAACCGCACCGCATCAACAGAATATTGACCGGTGTATTGTATTATGTACGGCGAGCCAAAAGGAAGTAAATTCGAAATAGTGTTGGGTCACATTATCTCCTTTTTTTAGGAAGAGATGCATCCCGTCGATCATCATGACGACGCAGACAACCATCGTATGATCGTAAGTCCCGCGAATGCGATATTGTCCAGTGCAAGTGCAACTGCTTCTGATTCCACTCGGACGCATGCATGCTGCCAAATCTCGCGATCGACCAAAGGAGGCAAATCGTAGCTTTTTTGTTTCTCTTTTGTCGAGGTTGTTTCTCCTTTCAGATTCTACTCGCCGTGCAGGGGCGTTCAGTTGAATACCCATTATTTTTTATTTTATCAAAAGAATTCATACTCTCCCTGTCTCGAATTACTCCGATCTAGATACAAAGGGACATCAAAGAGGGGGGTGGTATTGTCCAAAAAAACACCGGATTCATACTCTTTGCCCAAGAGGAGGGGGGCGTATGGGATCAAAAATACTTAAGATAAATTAATTAACCAAAGACATAAGGGCTTTTTCGATCGTTGTGCATCAAAACGCCGTTAAACGTTCGGACGGTATGGTCCGGGCACTTTTTTTTTCATCCAACGCTATGCCTCAAACGTCGGTGGACCAGTCCGGATGTTTGAAATCTCATATCCGGAGGAAAACTGGTAGGAGGTTTGCGGTGTCCAGGCGTCCACCGTGTAGGCGCCTGATTGAGCGATCCCACCCCAAACCCTTTTCGCACGTTTCGCTCCAAAAGCCTCGCCGCGTATCCACTGTCACTCAGAGCAGATGTGGACGAACGGTCGCCTACTAGCATTCATGCCGGTCAGACCAATCCTACCATCGAAGCTCCGATTCGATTCAAAATCGTGATTCTGACAACCTTGGTTGACGTTTTGCGCTTTCAGACTAATTAAGCGGAGTGCGACACTTGTGGCCCTCCAAGGTTGTCATACTAAGATTCGTCTGAAAGATATTGTTGTAAGAGAAATCAGCAAAAGGAAGACAATCTTCCCATTTCACACCTAATGAGATAACACAAGCTCTGAGCATATCTTCCAAAATTTGGTTGACCCTTTGAACATCATGACTTGTCTTAGGATGGTAAACAATGGTAAAAGAGTTTACTTCCCATAGCCTTTTGGAAAATGTCTCTGTACTTAGAGGTGAAGATGCTCCCAGATCGGAACCTATCTCATATGGAAGGTTGTGTAGGGAGACGATCCCGGAAGTGTAAAGTTCTGCCACCTGACTACCAAATACATTCTCTTTCACGAGAAGAAAGTGATCCACTATAGATAAGTGGTCAATTACCACAAAGATTGCACCATTGTCCTTGCGGGACATTAAAAAGCCGGTAACGAAGTCCATATCAATCGTATCCCACTTCCACTTGAGAATTCTGAGAGGTTGAAGAGTACGAGCTGGACATTTGGTGTTCATCCTTGACAAGACCACATATATCACACTCAGAAACAAACTAGCTACCTCGTGCTTCATCCTGGTCCACCAATATGTTTGCTTCAAATCTTGATGCATTTTGGTGCTACCACGGTGGATATAAAGTGGAGCATCATGAGCTTCTCGAAGAATGTCTTTTCCCTAAATAAGCATACTTAGGAACAACAAGATGATCTTCAAAGAACATGATTCCTTGATTATCAAGAGAGAAGCATTTGTAATTGGGAATGATGGATTCAATGCCTTCTTTGATGTTCTTGGTCATAGCATCATGAAGCCGAGCTTTCCTGATTTGATCTTCAAGACTTTGAGTGACTTCGATATTAGCAAGATAACCTCGGGGAACAATTTCAAGGTTGACATTTTGGAGTTCTTCGCAAAGAGAAGGGTTACTTTGTTGAAGCATGAGGTTATTGTAATAAACTCTGTGAGCGTTGACGATTACATTTGCCTTGGTTGGAGTATAAGAAATACCAATATCAAAAGTTGTGATGGTTCCATCCAGCGCCTTTGATGAAGATTTCGATTCAGATGGTCGAAGAGGTATTTGAAGGAAATATGCCCTAGAGGCAATAATAAAGTTGTTATTTATATTTCCTTATATCATAATAAATGTTTATTATTCATGCTAGAATTGTATTAACCGAAAACTTAGTACATGTGTGAATACATAGACAAAACAGAGTGTCCCTAGTATGGCTCTACTAGACTAGCTCGTTAATCAAAGATGGTTATGTTTCCTAACCATAGACATGTGTTGTCATTTGATGAACGTGATCACATCATTAGGAGAATGATGTGATGGACAAGACCCATCCGTTAGCTTAGCACTATGATCGTTTAGTTTTATTGCTATTGCTTTCTTCATGACTTATACATGTTCCTATGACTATGAGATTATACAACTCCCGAATACCGGGAGGAACACCTTGTGTGCTATAAAACGCCACAACGTAACTGGGTGATTATAAAGATGCTCTACAGGTGTCTCCGAAGGTGTTTGTGGTGTTGGCATAGATCAAGAATAGGATTTGTCACTCCGACTGTCGAAGAGGTATCTCTGGGCCGTCTCGGTAATACACATCATAATAAGCCTTGCAAGCAAATGACTAATGAGTTAGTCACGAGATGATATATTACGGAACGAGTAAAGAGACTCGCCAGTAGCGAGATTGAATTAGGTATGATGATACCGATCATCGAATCTCGGACAAGTAACATACTGATGACAAAGGGAATAATGTATGTTGTTATGCGGTTTGACCGATAAAGATCTTCGTAGAATATGTAGGAGCCAATATGAGCATCCAGGTTCCGCTATTGGTTATTGACCGGAGATGTGTCTTGGTCATGTCTACATAGTTCTCGAACCCATAGGATCCGCACGCTTAACGTTCGATGACGATTTGTATTATGTGTTATGTGATTTGATGACCGACGGTTGTTCGAAGTCTCGGATGAGATCACAGACATGATGAACAGTCTCGAAGTGGTTGAGACGTAAAGATCGATATATTGGAAGGCTATATTCGGACATCGGAAAGGTTCCGAGTGATTCAGGTATTTTTCGGAGTACCGGGAAGTTACGGGAATTCGCCGGGAGAAGTAATGGGCCTTATTGGGCTTTAGTGGAGAGAGGAGAGAAGGGCCAAGAGGTGGCGCGCGCCTTCCCCCTGCCCAAACCAAATTGGACAAGGGTTGGGGGCGCGGCCCCCCTTTCCTTCTCCCTCTCCCTCTCACGTGAGACCGAAAGGTTGAGCGTGAATCATATAGTAGATATGATCAACATAAGATGTTCACCATTGAAAACTACTCCATCTCACGTGATGATCGGACATGGTTTAGTTGATTTGGATCATGTGATCATTTAGATGACTAGAGGGATGTCTATCTAAGTGGGAGTTCTTAAGTAATATGATTAATTGAACTTTAATTTATCATGAACTTAGTCCTGATAGTATTTGCAAATTATGTTGTAGATCAATAGCTCGCGTTATAGCTTCCCTATGTTTTTGATATGTTCCTAGAGAAAACTAAGTTGAAAGATGTTAGTAGCAATGATGCGGACTAGGTCCGTGATCTGGGGATTATCCTCATTGCTGCATAGAAGTATTATGTCCTTGATGCACCGCTTGGTGACAGATCTATTGCTGGAGCAGATGCAAATGTTATGAACGTTTGGCAAAGCTCAATATGATGTCTACTTAATAGTTTAGTGCACCATGCTTTACGGCTTAGAACCGGGACTTCAAAAACGTTTTGAACGCCACATAGCATATAAGATGTTCCAAGGCTTGAAATTAGTATTTCATACTCATGCCCGTGTCGAGAGGTATGAGACCTCTGACAGTACTTTGCCTACAAGATGGAGGAGAGTAGCTCAACCAGTGAGCATGTGCTTAGATTGTCTGGGTACTACATTTGCTTGAATCAAGTGGGAGTTAATCTTCTAGATAAGATAGTAATTGACAAAGTTCTCTAGTCACTATCACCAAGTTAGTAGAACTTCGTGACGAACTATAATATGCAAGGGATGATGAAAGTAATTCCCGAGCTCTTCGCGATACTGAAATCGGCGAAGGTAGAAATCAAGAAAGAGCATCAAGTGTTGATGGTTAACAAGACCACTTGTTTCAAGTAAAGGGCAAAGGGATAGAAGGGGAACTTCAAGAAGAATGACAAGCAAGTTTTCACTCCCGTGAAGAAACCCAAAGCTAAACTCAAGCCTGAAACTAAGTGCTTCTACTGCAAAGGAAATGATCACTGGAAGTGGAGTTGCCCTAGATACTTGGCAGATAAGAAGGATGTCAAAGTGAACAAAGGTATATTTGATATACAGATTATCGATGTGTACTTTACTAGTGTTCATAGCAACCCCTGGGTATTTGATACCGGTTTAGTTGCTAAAATTAGTAACTCGAAACAAGAGTTGCATAATGAACAGAGACTAGTTAAAGGTGAAGTGACGATGTGTGTTGGAAGTGCTTCCAAGATTGATATGATCATCATCGCACACTCCCTATACTTTCGGGATTAGTGTTGAACCTAAATAAATGTTGTTTGGTGTTTGCATTGATGAGCATGAATATGATTTGATCATGTTTATTGCAAAACATTTATTCATTTAAAGTCGAAGAATAATTGTTGTTTCGTTTACATGAATAAAACCTTCGATGGTCGTACACCCAATAAAATTTGTTGGATCTCGATCATAGTGATACACGTATTCATAATATTGAAGCCAAAAGATGCAAAGTTAATAATGATAGTGCAACTTATTTGTGGCACTACCGTTTAGGTCATATTGGTGTAAAGCACATGAAGAAACTCCATGCTGATGGGCTTTTGGAATCACTTGATTATGAATCATTTGATGCTTGCGAACCATGCCTTATGGGCAAGATGACTAAAGACTCCATTCTCCGGAACAATGGAGCGAGCAACCGACTTATTGGAAATAATACATACCGATGTATGCGGTCCGATGAGTGTTGAGGCTTGCGGCGGGTATCATTATTTTATCACCTTCACTGATGATTTGGGCAGATATGGGTATATCTACTTGATGAAGCACAAGTTTGAAATATTTGAAAGGTTCAAAGAATTTCAGAGTGAAGTAGAGAATCATCGTAACAAGAAAATACAGTTTCTACGATCTGATCGTGGAGGCGAATATTTGAGTTACGAGTTTGGTCTTCATTTGAAACAATGTGGAATAGTTTCCGAACTCACGCCACCCGGAACACCACAGCGTAATGGTGTGTCCGAACATCGTAACCGTACATTATTAGATATGGTGCGATGTCTCTTACCGATTTACCACTATTGTTTTGGGGTTATACATTAGAGATAGCTGCATTCACGTTAAATAGGGCACCATCTAAATCCATTTGAGACGACACCGTATGAACCGTGGTTTGGCAAGAAACTAAGCTGTCGTTTCTTAAAGTTTGGGGCAGCGATGCTTATGTGAAAAAGTTTCAGCCTGATAAGATCGAACCCAAATCGGAGAAATGTGTCTTCATAGGATATCCAAAGGAAACTGTTGGGTACACCTTCTATCACAAAATCCAAAGGCAATATATTCGTTGCTAAAAATGGATACTTTCTAGAGAAGGAGTTTCTCTCGAAAGAGTGAGTGGGAGGAAAGTGGATCTTAATGAGGTAATTGTACCTTCTCCCGAATTGGAAAGTAGTACATCACAGAAACTAGTTCTAGTGATTCCTACACCAATCAGTGAGGAAGCTAATGATGATGATCATGAAACTTCAGATCAAGTTACTACTGAACATCATAGGTCAAACAAGAGTACGTTCCGTGCCTAAGTGGTATGATAACCCGGTTCTGGAAGTCATGTTACTAGACCATGATGAACCTACGAACTATGAGGAAGCGATGATGAGCCCAGATTCTGCAAAATGGCTTGAGGCCATGAAATCTGAGATGGGATCCATGCATGACAACAAAGTGTGGACTTTGGTTGACTTGCCCGATGATCGGCAAGCCATTGAGAATAAATGGATCTTCAAGAGGAAGACGGACGGTGATGGTACTGTTACTATCTACAAAGCTCGACTTGTCAAAAAAGTATTTCGACAAGTTCAAGGTGTTGACTACGATGAGATTTTCTCACTCGTAGCGATGCTTAAAGTCTATCCGAATCATGTTAGCAATTGCCGCATTTTATGAAATCTGGCAAATGGATGTCAAAAGCTGCATTCCTTATGGATTACTTAAAGAAGAGTTGTATATGATCCAACTAGAAGGTTTTGTCGATCCTAAAGGTGCTAACAAAGTGTGCAAACTCCAGCGATCCACTGATGGAATGGTGCAAGCCTCTCGGAGTTGGAATATACGCTTTAATAGTATGATCAAAGCATATGGTTTTATACAGACTTGCGGTGAAGCCTGTATTTATAAGAACGTGAGTGGGAGCACTACAGCTTTTCTGATAAGTATATGTGAATGACATATTGTTGATCGGACATGATGTAGTATGTTCTGGAAAGCATAAAGGATTGTTTAAAAGAGTTTTTCAATAAAATACCTCGGTGAAGCTGCTTACATATTAGGCACCTAGATCTATAGAGATAGATCATGACGCTTGATAAGACTTTCGATTAGTACACACCTTGATAAATATTTTGAAATAGTTCGAAATGGATCAGTCAGAGAAGCAGTTATTGCCTGAGTTATAAGGTATGAAGTTGAGTAAGACTCAAAACCCGACCACGGCAGAAGATAGAGAAGGAATGAAAGTCATTCCTATGCCTCAGCCATAGGTTCTATAGAGTATGCCATGCTGTGTACCAAACCTGTTGTGTACCTTGCCATGAGTTTGGCAAGGAGGTACAATAGTGATCCAGGAGTAGATCACTGGACATCGGTCAAAATTATCCTTAGTTGCTGGATGAGTAAGGAAATGTTTCTCGATTATGGAGGTGATAAAGAGTTCGTCGTAAACAGTTACACCGATGCAAGCTTTGACACTAATTCAGATGACTCTAAGTATCAATCTGGATGCGTATTGAAAATGGGAGCAATTAGCTAGAGTAGCTACATGCAGAGCATTGTAGACATAGAAATTTGCAAAATACATACTGATCTGAATGTAACAGACCCGCTGACTGAACTTCTCTCACGATGCAAAACATGATCACACCTTAGTACTCCTTGGGTGTTAATCACATGGCGATGTGAACTAGATTATTGACTCTAGTAAACCCTTTGGGTGTTGGTCCCATGGTGATGTGAACTATGGGTGTTATTCACATAACGATGTGAATTATCGGTATTAAATCACATGGCGATGTGAACTAGATTATTGACTCTAGTGCAAGTGGGAGACAGAAGGAAATATGCCCTAGAGGCAATAATAAAGTTGTTATTTATATTTCCTTATATCATGATAAATGTTTATTATTCATGCTAGAATTGTATTAACCAGAAACTTAGTACATGTGTGAATACATAGACAAAACAGAGTGTCCCTAGTATGCCTCTACTAGACTAGCTCGTTAATCAAAGATGGTTATGTTTCCTAACCATAGACATGTGTTGTCATTTGATGAACGGGATCACATCATTAGGAGATTGATGTGATGGACAAGACCCATTCGTTAGCTTAGCACTATGATCGTTTAGTTTTATTGCTATTGCTTTCTTCATGACTTATACATGTTCCTATGACTATGAGATTATGCAACTCCCGAATACCGGAGGAACACCTTGTGTGCTATCAAAATCACAACGTAACTGGGTGATTATAAAGATGCTCTATAGGTGTTTCCGAAGGTATTTGTGGTGTTGTCATATATCAAGAATATGATTTGTCACTCCGAGTGTCGAAGAGGTATCTCTGGGCCCTCTCGGTAATACACATCATAATAAGCCTTGCAAGCAAACGACTAATGAGTTAGTCACGAGATGATATATTACGGAACGAGTAAAGAGACTTGCCGATAACGAGATTGAACTAGGTATGATGATACCGACGATCGAATCTCGGGCAAGTAACATACCGATGACAAAGCGAATACCATATGTTGTTATGCGGTTTAACCGATAAAGATCTTCGTATAATATGTAGGAGCCAATATGAGCATCCAGGTTCCGCTATTGGTTATTGACCGGAGATGTGTCTCGGTCATGTCTACATAGTTCTCGAACTCGTAGGGTCCGCACGCTTAACGTTTGATGACGATTTGTATTATGAGTTATGTGATTTGATGACCGACGTTTGTTCGGAGTCCCGGATGAGATCACGGACATGACGAATAGTCTCGAAATGGTCGAGACGTAAATATCGATATATTGGAAGGCTATATTCGGACATCGGAAAGGTTCCGAGTGATTCGGGTATTTTTCGGAGTACCGGGGAGTTACGGGAATTCGCTGGGAGAAGTAATGGGCCTTATTGGGCTTTAGTGAAGAGAGGAGAGAAGGGCCAAGAGGTGGTGCGCGCCTTCCCCCTGCCCAAACCGAATTGGACAAGGGTTGGGGGCGCGGCCCCCTTTCCTTCTCCCTCCCCCTCCCCTTCCTTCTCCCACTCCTACTAGGAAAGGTGGAATCCTACTTCTAGTGGGAGTAGGACTCCACCCTTCGGCGCGCCATAGGAGGGCCGGCCCTCTCCTCCTCTCCTCCTTTATATACATGGCCAGGGGGCACCCCATAGACACACAAGTTGATTTGCAAGCCATGTGCGGTGCCCCCCTCCACAATTACACACCTCGGTTATATCGTTGCCGTGCTTAGGCGAAGCCCTGCGCGGGTAACTTCATCATCACCGTCACCACGCCGTCGTGCTGACGAAACTCTCTCGTGACGCTCAACTGGATCAAGAGCTCGTGGGACGTCATTGAGCTGAACGTGTGATGAACACGGAGGTGCCGTATGTTCGATGCCTGGATCAGTTGGATCGGGAAGACGTTCGACTACATCAACCGCGTCACTAGACGCTTCCGCTTTCGGTCTACGAGGGTACGTAGACACACTCTCCCCTCTCATTGCTATGCTTCTAGTAGGTAGATTTTGCATGATCGTAGGATTTTTTTTGAAATACTACGCTCCCCAACAGTATTTGAGACTCTTGTGGTCGGTGAAGATTTCACATCGTGACCAAGTAGATGGTGTCGCCAAGTTATAAGCACATGGACGATGACTACCAATTCTAGATCATGAGTTGGATAATTCTTCTCATGTTGCCACAATTGCCGAGAGGTAAGCAACAACTTGGAGCTCTTGCATGAGGACTGTGCCAAAAGTGAAGTGCCACAGAAGATTTGAAAAGGTTTCTTCTCACCGGGAGGAATGAAAATAGCAGCCGTGGTGGGTGTATCCTTCAACAACTAGAAGCTGTGATCACAAGCATGACTCCATACATATCTTTTGCCTTTTTTCAGAAGATCTGTAAGATGTTTGGCAAGCTTTGAGAAGCAGCAACAATAACTTACGAGACCAAGAAAACTCAACATTGCTTATCGTTCTTCGGAGGGGTCCATTCCAAAATTGTTCACAATCTTTCGGATAAACTGCAATCACTCTGTGTGAGATGACATTGCCAAGGTACCTGACTTCACACAACCGAAACTCACACTTGGATCGCATAAAATGGGCCATGACAGTACACAGCTACACCGGCAAAGAATTGATCTTCACTGGCAAGCGCTTGATGACCCACAAGTATAGGGGATCAACTGTAGCTCTTTTTGATAAGTAAGAGTGTAAAACCCAACGAGGAGCAGAAGGAAATGATAAGTGTTTTTCAGTAAGGTAGTATCTTCAAGTGCTGAAATTGTAAGTAGCAGAGTAGTTTGATAGCAAAATAATTTTGTAACGAGCAAGTAACGATAGTAGTAGTAAAAGTGCAGCAAGATAGCCCAATCCTTTTGAGGCAAAGGACAGGACAAGACGGTCTCTTATAATAAGCAACGCGTTCTTGAGGGTACACGGGAATTTCATCTAGTCACTCATGTTGGTTCAGTTCGTGTTCGCTACTTTGATAATTTGATATGTGGGTGGATCGGTGCTTAGGTGCTATTCTTACTTGAAAAAACCTCCTACTTATGATTAACCCTCCCGCAAGCATCCGCAACTACGAGAAAAGTATTAAGAATAAATTCTAACCATAGCATTAAAATTTTGGATCCAATCGGTCCCTTACGGAATAGCGCATAAACTGGGGTTTAAGCTTCTGTCACTCTCGCAACCCACCATCTAATTACTACTCCACAATCCATTCCCTTAGGCCCAAATATGGTGAAGTTTCATGTAGTCGATGTTCACATGACACTACTAAGGGAATCACAACATACATACCATCAAAATATTGAACACATATCAAATTCACATGATTACTTGCAACATGATTTCTCCCGTGACCTCTAGAACAAAGGTAACTACTCACAAATGAAAAACATGCTCAAGGTTAGAGGGGTATTAAATAGCATAATGGATCTGAACATATAATCTTCCACCAAATAAACCATATAGTAATCAACTACAAGATGTAATCAACACTACTAGTCACCCACAAGCACACATCTATAGTTCCGGTAACAAGATTGAACACAAGAGATGAACTAGGGTTTGAGATGAGATGGTGTTGTGGAAGATGTTGATGAAGATAACCCTCCCCAAGATGGGAGAGTTGTTGGTGATGATGATGACGATGATTTCCCCCTCCGGGAGGGAAGTTCCCCCGGCGGAATTGCTCCACTGGAGGGCAAAAGTGAAGGAAATATGCCCTAGAGGCAATAATAAAGATGTTATTTGTATTTCCTTATATCATGATAAATGTCTTTTATTCATGCTAGAATTGTATTAACCGGAAACTTAGTACATGTGTGGATACATAGACAAAACAATATGTCCCTAGTATGCCTCTACTAGACTAGCTCATTGATCAAAGATGGTTATGTTTCCTAGCCATAGACATGAGTTGTCATTTGATCAACGGGATCACATCATTAGGAGAATGATGTGATGGACAAGACCCATCCGTTAGCATAGCACTATGATCGTTTAGTTGTACTGCTATTGCTTTCTTCATGACTTATACATGTTCCTATGACTATGAGATTATGCAACTCCCGAATACCGTAGGAACACCTTGTGCGCTATCAAACGTCACAACGTAACTGGGTGATCATAAAGATGCTCTACAGGTGTATCCGAAAGTATTCGTGGTGTTGGCATAGATCAAGATTAGGATTTGTCACTCCGAGTGTCGGAGAGGTATCTCTGGGCCCTCTCGGTAACACACATCACAATAAGCCTTGCAAGCAAAAGACTAATGAGTTAGTCACGAGATGATGTG
This sequence comes from Secale cereale, assembly GCA_902687465.1. Classification (NCBI taxonomy): domain Eukaryota; kingdom Viridiplantae; phylum Streptophyta; class Magnoliopsida; order Poales; family Poaceae; genus Secale; species Secale cereale. Next base: position 825,847,742 of record LR738711.1, on the reverse strand, counting down.
TTACGGTACGAGTAAAGAGACTTGCCGGTAACGAGATTGAACTAGGTATGGAGATACCGACGATCGAATCTCGGACAAGTAACATACCGATGACAAAAGGAAAAACGTATGTTGTTATGCGGTTCTGACCGATAAAAGATCTTCGTAGAATATGTAGGAGCCAATATGAACATCCAGGTTCCGCTATTGGTTATTGACCGGAGATGAGTCTCGGTCATGTCTACATAGTTCTCGAACCCGTAGGGTCCGCACGCTTAACGTTTGATGACGATCGATATTATGAGTTTATGAGTTTTGATGTACCGAAGGTAGTTCGGAGTCCCGGATGAGATCACGGACATGACGAGGAGTCTCGGAATGTCCGAGACATAAAGATTGATATATTGGACGACTATATTCGGACACCGGAAGTGTTCCGGAAAAGTTTCGGATTTAACGGGATTGCCGGAGGGGGTTACCGGAACCCCCTACGAAGGGGGATGGTCCATAGTGGGCCTTAAGGGAAAGAGAGAGGCAGCCCATAGGGGCTGGCCGGCGCCCCACCTAAGGGATCCTAGTTGGACTAGGATTGGGGGGCGCCACCTCTCCCTCCTTTTTCCTTTTCCTCTCTTCCTTCTTTGGTAGTTCCTACTAGGAATAGGATTGCAATCCTATTCCTAGTAGGATTGCACCCTAGCCGCACCATAGAGGGGCCGGCCGGCCTCCCCCCTTGCTCCTTTATATACGGGGGCAGGGGGGCACCCAAAGACACACAAGTTGAATTGTTCCAGCCGTGTGCGGTGCCCCCCTCCACAGAAACACACCTCGGTCATACCGTCGCGTTGCTTAGGCGAAGCCCTGCGCCGGTGAATACATCATATCCGTCACCACGCCGTCGTGCTGACGAAACTCTCCCGTGAAGCTCAACTGGATCAAGAGCTCGTGGGACGTCATCAAGCTGAACGTGTGCTGAACGCGGAGGTGCCGTACGTTCGGTGCTTGATCGGTTGAATCGCGAAGAAGTTCGACTACATCAACCGCGTCACTTGACGCTTCCGCTTCCGGTCTACGAGGGTACGTAGACACACTCTTCCCTCTCGTTGCTATGCATCTGGTAGATAGATCTTGCGTGATCGTAGGAAAATTTTAAAATACTACGTTCCCTAACAGTGGCATCATGAGCCAGGTCTATGCGTAGATGATATGCACGAGTAGAACACAATGAGTTGTGGGCGATACTAGTCATACTGCTTACCAGCATGTCACACTTTGCTTCGGCGGTATTGTGAGATGAAGCTTCCCGGACCGACATTACGCGTACGCTTACGCGAGACTGGTTTCACCGTTACGAGCACTCGTTGCTTAAAGGTGACTGGCGGGTGTCTGTCTCTCTCACTTTAGCTGAATCAAGTGTGGCTACGCCCGGTCCTTGTGAAGGTTAAAACAACACATACTTGACGAAACATCGTTGTGGTTTTGTATGCGTAGGTAAGAACGGTTCTTGCTAAGCCCATAGCAGCCACGTAAAACATGCAACAACAAAGTAGAGGACGTCTAACTTGTTTTTGCAGGACATGTTGTGATGTGATATGGTCAAGACATGATGAGTTATACGGTTTTGTATGAGATGATCATGTTTTGTAAAGTTATCGGCAACTGGCAAGAGCCATATGGTTGTCGCTTTATTATATGAAATGCAATCGCCATGTAATTGCTTTACTTTATCACTAAGCGGTAGCGATAGTCGTAGAAGCAATAGTTGGCGAGACGATAACGATACTACGATGGAGATCAAAGTGTCGCGCCGGTGACGAAGGTGATCATGACGGTGCTTTGGAGATGGAGATCAAAAGCACAAGATGATGATGGCCATATCATGTCACATATTTTGATTGCATGTGATGTTTATCTTATTATGCTTCTTATTTTGCTTAGAACGACGGTAGCATTATAAGATGATCCCTTACTAAATTTCAAGGTATAAGTGTTCTCCCTGAGTATGCACCGTTGCGAAAGTTCGTCGTGCCGAGACACCACGTGATGATCAGGTGTGATAAGCTCTACGTTCAAATACAACGGGTGTAAGCCAGTTTTGCACACGCAGAATACTCGAGTTAAACTTGACGAGCCTAGCATATGCAGATATGGCCTCAGAACACTGGAGACCGAAAGGTCGAGCGTGAATCATATAGTAGATATGATCAACATAAGATGTTCACCATTGAAACTACTCCATCTCACCTGATGATCGGACATGGTTTAGTTGATTTGGATCACGTGATCATTTAGATGACCGGAGGGATGTCTATCTAAGTGGGAGTTCTTAAGTAATATGATTAATTGAACTTTAATTTATCATGAACTTAGTCCTGGTAGTATTAGCATATCTATGTTGTAGATCAATAGCTCGCGATGTTGCTCCACGTTTATTTTTTTATATGTTCCTAGTGAAAACCAAGTTGAAAGATGTTAGTAGCAATGATGCGGAATTGTTTCGTGATCTGAGGATTATCCTCATTGCTGCACAGAAGAATTATGTCCTTGATGCACCACTAGGTGACAGACCTATTGCAGAAGCAGATGTAGACGTTATGAACGTTTTGACAAAAGCTCGATATGATGACTACTTGATAGTTTAGTGCACCATGCTTTACGGCTTATAACCGGGACTTCAATAACGTTTTGAAACGCCACGGAGCATATGAGATGTTCCAAGAGTTGAAATTAGTATTTCATACTCATGCCCGTGTCGAGAGGTATAAGACCTCTGACAGTACTTTGCCTACAAGATGGAGGAGAATAGCTCAACCAGTGAGCATGTGCTCAGATTGTCTGGGTAGTACAATTGCTTGAATCAAGTGGGAGTTAATCTTCCAGATAAGATAGTAATTGACAAAGTTCTCTAGACACTATCACCAAGTTAGTAGAACTTCGTGATGAACTATAAAATGCAAGGGATGACGAAAGTAATTCCCGAGCTCTTCACGATGCTGAAATCAGCGAAGGTAGAAATCAAGAAAGAGCATCAAGTGTTGATGGTTAACCAGACCACTTGTTTCAAGTAAAGGGCAAAGGGATAGAAGGGGAACTTCAAGAAGAATGACAAGAAAGTTGTCACTCCCGTGAAGAAACCCAAAGCTAAACTCAAGCCTGAAACAAGTGCTTCTACTGCAAAGGAAATGGTCACTAGAAGTGGAACTGCCCTAGATATTTGGCGGATAAGAAGGATGGCAAAGTGAACAAAGGTATATTTGATATGCAGATTATTGATGTATATTTTACTAGTGTTCATAGCAACCCCTCGGTATTTGATATTGGTTCAGTTCCTAAAGAGTAGTAACTCGAAATGGGAGTTGCATAATGAACAGAAACTAGTTAAAGGATGAAGTGACGATGTGTATTGGAAGTAGTTCCAAGATTGATATGATCATCATCGCACACTCCCTATACTTTCGGGATTAGTGTTGAACCTAAATAAGTGTTATTTGGTGTTGAGCATGAATATGATTTGATCATGTTTATTGCAATACGGTTATTCATGTAAGTTAGAGAATAATTGTTGTTCTGTTTACATGAATAAAACCTTCTATGGTCATACACCCAATGAAAATGGTTTGTTGGATCTCGATCGTGGTGATACACATATTCATAATATTGAAGCCAAAAGATGCAAGGTTAATAATGATAGTGCAACTTATTTGTGGCACTGCCGTTTAGGTCATATTGGTGTAAAGCGCATGAAGAAACTCCATAGTGATAGACTTTTGGAATCACTTGATTATGAATCACTTGGTGCTTGCGAACCATGCCTCATGGGCAAGATGACTAAAACTCCGTTCTCCGGAACTATGGAGCGAGCAATAGATTTGTTGGAAATCATACATACTGATGTATGTGGGCCAATGAGTGTTGAAGCTCGCGGCGGGTATCGTTATTTTCTGACCTTCAATGATGATTTGAGCAGATATGGGTATATCTACTTAATGAAGCACAAGTCTGAAACATTTGAAAAGTTCAAAGAATTTCAGAGTGAAGTAGAGAATCATCGTAACAAGAAAATAAATTTTCTACGATCTGATCGTGGAGGAGAATATTTGAGTTACGAGTTTGGTCTTCATTTGAAACAATGTGGAATAGTTTCACAACTCACGCCACCCGGAACACCACAGCGTAATGGTGTGTCCGAACGTCGTAACCGTACTTTATTGGAAATGGTACGATCTATGATGTCTCTTACCGATTTACCACTATCGTTTTGGGGTTATGCTTTAGAGACAGCTGCATTCACGTTAAATAGGGCACCATCTAAATCCGTTGATACGACACCGTATGAACTATGGTTTGGCAAGAAACCAAAGTTGTCGTTTCTTAAAGTTTGGGGCTGCGAAGCTTATGTGAAAAAGCTTCAACCTGATAAGCTCGAACCCAAGTCGGAGAAATGTGTCTTCATAGGATACCCAAAAGAGACTGTTGAATACACCTTCTATCACAGATCCGAAGGCAAGATATTCGTTGCTAAGAATGGATCCTTTCTATAGATAGGAGTTTCTCTCGAAAGAAGTGAGTGGGAGGAAAGTAGAACTTGATGAGGTAATTGTACCTTCTCCCGAATTGGAAGGTAGTACATCACAAAAACTCGTTCCACTGATTCCTACACCAATCAGTGAGGAAGTTAATGATGATGATCATAAAACTTTAGATCAAGTTTCTGCTGAACGTCGTAGATCAACTAGAGTACGTTCCGCACCAGAGTGGTACGGCAACCCAGTTCTGGAAATCATGTTACTAGACCATGATGAACCTGCGAACTATGAGGAAGCGATGATGAGCCCAGATTCCGCAAAATGGCTTGAAGCCATGAAATCTGAGATGGGATCCATGTATGAGAACAAAGTATGGACTTTGGTTGACTTGCCCGATGATCGGCAAGCCATCGAAAATAAATGGATCTTCAAGAGGAAGACCGACGCAGACGGTAATGTTATTGTTTACAAAGCTCGACTTGTTGCGAAAGGGTTTCGACAAGTTCAAGGAGTTGACTACGATGAGACTTTCTCACCTGTAGCGATGCTTAAGTCTGTCCGAATCATGTTAGCAATTGCCGCATTTTATGATTATGAAATCTGGCAAATGGATGTCAAAACTGCATTCCTGAATGGATATCTCAAAGAAGAGTTGTATATGATGCAACCATAAGGTTTTGTCGATCCAAAAGGTGCTAACAAAATGTGCAAGCTCCAGCGATCCATCTATGGACTGGTGCAAGCATCTCGGAGTTGGAATATACGCTTTGATAAGTTGATCAAAGCATATAGATTTATACAGACTTGCGGTGAAGCCTGTATTTACAAGAAGTGAGTGGGAGCACTACAACCTTTCTGATAAGTATATGTGAATGACATATTGTCGATCGGAAATGATGTAGAATTTTCTGGAAAGCATAAAGGAGTGTTTGAAAGGAGTTTTTCAAAGAAAGACCTTGGTGAAGCTGCTTACATATTGGGCATCAAGATCTATAGAGATAGATCAAGACGCTTGATAAGACTTTCGATGAGTACATACCTTGATAAGATTTTGAAGTAGTTCAAAATGGATCAGTCAAAGAAGGAGTTCTTGCCTGACTTGTAAGGTGTGAAGTTGAGTAAGACTCAAAACCAGACCACGGCAGAAAAATATAGAGAGAATGAAAGTCATTCCCTATGCCTCAGCCATAGGTTCTATAAAGTATGCCAAGCTGTGTACAAAACACGTTATGTACCTTGCCATGAGTTTGACAGGGAGGTACAATAGTGATCCAGGAGTAGATCACTGTACGGCGGTCAAAATTATCCTTAGTAACTGGATGACTAAGGAAATATTTCTCGATTATGGAGGTGATAAAGAGTTCGTCGTAAAGGGTTACGCCGATGCAAGCTTTGACACTAAATCCAGATGACTCTAAGTATCAATCTGGATGCGTATTAAAAGTGGGAGCAATTAGCTAGAGTAGCTCTATGCAGAGCATTGTAGACATAGAAATTTGCAAAATACATCCGGATCTGAACGTGACAGACCTGTTGACTAAACTTCTCTCACAAGCAATACATGATCACACCTTATTACTCTTGGGTATTAATCATATAGCGATGTGAACTAGATTATTGACTCTAGTAAACCCTTTGGGTGTTGGTCACATGGCGATGTGAACTATGGGTGTTATTCACATAACGATGTGAACTATTGGTATTAAATCACATGGCGATGTGAGCTAGATTATTGACTCTAGTGCAAGTGGGAGACTGAAGGAAATATGCCCTAGAGGCAATAATAAAGATGTTATTTGTATTTCCTTATATCATGATAAATGTGTTTTATTCATGCTAGAATTGTATTAACCGGAAACTTAGTACATGTGTGGATACATAGACAAAACAGTATGTCCCTAGTATGCCTCTACTAGACTAGCTCATTGATCAAAGATGGTTATGTTTCCTAGCCATAGACATGAGTTGTCATTTGATCAACGTGATCACATCATTAGGAGAATGATGTGATGGACAAGACCCATCCGTTAGCATAGCACTATGATCGTTTAGTTTTACTGCTATTGCTTTCTTCATGACTTATACATGTTCCTATGACTATGAGATTATGCAACTCCCGAATACCGTAGGAACACCTTGTGTGCTATCAAACGTCACAACGTAACTGGGTGATCATAAAGATGCTCTACAGGTGTCTCCGAAAGTATTCGTGGTGTTGGCATAGATCAAGATTAGGATTTGTCACTCCGAGTGTCGGAGAGGTATCTCTGGGCCCTCTCGGTAACACATCACAATAAGCCTTGCAAGCAAAAGACTAATGAGTTAGTCACGAGATGATGTGTTACGGTACGAGTAAAGAGACTTGCCGGTAATGAGATTGAACTAGGTATGGAGATACCGACGATCGAATCTCGGACAAGTAACATACCGATGACAAAAGGAACAACGTATGTTGTTATGCGGTTCTGACCGATAAAAGATCTTCGTAGAATATGTAGGAGCCAATATGAACATCCAGGTTCCGCTATTGGTTATTGACCGGAGATGAGTCTCGGTCATGTCTACATAGTTCTCGAACCCGTAGGGTCCGCACGCTTAACGTTTGATGACGATCGATATTATGAGTTTATGAGTTTTGATGTACCGAAGGTAGTTCGGAGTCCCGGATGAGATCACGGACATGACGAGGAGTCTCGGAATGTCCGAGACATAAAGATTGATATATTGGACGACTATATTCGGACACCGGAAGTGTTCCGGAAAAGTTTCGGATTTAACGGGATTGCCGGAGGGGGTTACCGGAACCCCCTACGAAGGGGGATGGTCCATAGTGGGCCTTAAGGGAAAGAGAGAGGCAGCCCATAGGGGCTGGCCGGCGCCCCACCTAAGGGATCCTAGTTGGACTAGGATTGGGGGGCGCCACCTCTCCCTCCTTTTTCCTTTTCCTCTCTTCCTTCTTTGGTAGTTCCTACTAGGAATAGGATTGCAATCCTATTCCTAGTAGGATTGCACCCTAGCCGCACCATAGAGGGGCCGGCCGGCCTCCCCCCTTGCTCCTTTATATACGGGGGCAGGGGGCACCCAAAGACACACAAGTTGAATTGTTCCAGCCGTGTGCGGTGCCCCCCTCCACAGAAACACACCTCGGTCATACCGTCGCGTTGCTTAGGCGAAGCCCTGCGCTGGTGAATACATCATATCCGTCACCACGCCGTCGTGCTGACGAAACTCTCCCGTGAAGCTCAACTGGATCAAGAGCTCGTGGGACGTCATCAAGCTGAACGTGTGCTGAACGCGGAGGTGCCGTACGTTCGGTGCTTGATCGGTTGAATCGCGAAGAAGTTCAACTACATCACTGCGTCACTTGACGCTTCCGCTTCCGCTCTACGAGGGTACGTAGACACACTCTTCCCTCTCATTGCTATGCATCTGGTAGATAGATCTTGCGTGATCGTAGGAAAATTTTAAAATACTACGTTCCCCAACAAAAAGTGCTCCTGCCCAAGTTCCACCTCAAGACGGCGGTGCTCCATCCTGAAAGTCTTCTCCTTAAATTTTCTAGGTCAAAATGACTTATATACCAGAAGAAGGGCACCGGAGGTGGGCCGGGGTGACCACAACCCACCAAGGCGCGCCTGGGGGGGCCTGGCGCGCCCAGTTGGGTTGTGCCCACCTGGTGGGCCTCCTCTGGTGGTTACCAGCTCCAGTATTTTTCATATATTTCATAAAAAAAATCTCCGTGGAGTTTCAGCTTGTTTGGAGTTGCGTAGAATAGGTGGCCTGACGTAGCTTTTCCAGGTCCCGATTTCCAGCTGCCAGAATCCCCCCCTTGATGCATTCCTTGCAAATTGTGAGAGAAAAGGCATTAGAATTACTCCAAAAAGCATTATTATGCATTATAACAACATAAATAACAGCAAGAAAACATGATGCAAAATGGACGTATTAGCGCCACATCAGACAAGTGCTACATCAACAAGCAAGACTCAAGATGCCCGCAAGCCACCTTCCCGGCAAGGCGCATTCCACCTTGCCTGCAAGACCGGATCCGGCAAGCCCAAATACTGAGCCGGCAAAACTCAGCACCAATGAGTTCCATGCCAGCAAGGTCCAAGTCGGCAAGTTCCCTTTGCCGCTTCACCGCTCCACCTCGGCAGTCAGTCAAAGCGTTGCCGATAGGTGGTGAGCGTACATGCGGTTAGGTAGAGCTTGTCGGGGCACGTGGCAAACCACTGCTTGGAGATCACCTTTATCGACACCCATCCCAGTGCATGTCAAGATGATATTAACAATATGTAATTACTGATTTGCCACTATGGTAACCCCTTTGAGTTATAAATGGAGGTCCATTACAACATTAGGGGGAGCGGACCCCCGGAGGTCGACACTTTGCTCATTTCACACACGTAGCTGTACTTCCCGTGCATGTTGCCGGCAAACTGTGCTCCTTGTACTTGAGCTCATACACATCCAATGCAATCAAAGCAGGAGTAGGGTTTTACGCTTCGCAGCGGCCGGAACCTGGGTAAATACTTGTGTTGATTGTTGGTTCTGCTCTTTGTGCGCGTTGATCCTCATAGTCGAACCGCAAAAGGGCCTTCGCATTTCCCATAGATCGTCATACGCACGACAGAGGGGAAATGTTTGACATGTTCTTCTTCAGTCTTGGAGTATATGAGAATGTTGTCGAGATAGTAAATTACGAACTTGTCAAGATACTCCATGAAGATGTAATTTATAAGATGGAAAAAGTTGCAGGAGCATCCGTGAGACCAAGATACATGGTATTCATAGAGACCATTCATGGGTAACGTTGCATGAAAATAAAAAAAACCTCTGAAACATACAGTATCTAATCTATGCGATGCATAGCAACGATAGAGGAGTGAGTCTACATACCCTTGTAGACCGAAAGCGTGAGCTTATGTAATGCGGTTGATGTAGTCGTACTCTTCGCGATCCCATCACAATCCAATCCGATCTAGTGTCAAACAAATGGCACCTCTGAGTTTAGCACACGTTGAGCTCGATGGCGTCATCTCCTTGATCCAGCAAACGTCGGATAGGAGGTTGATGAGATTGAGACCAGCCCAATGACGAGGTGGTGGTGGCAGCAAAATTCTAGCAGGGCTTTGCAAAGCGCGTAGCGGACAAACGTGGGAGGAGTTGGGAGAGGCAATGGGAAAAGGTCAAGGGGTGGCTGCCCCCATGCGCCTCCCCTATTTATATAGGCTAGGGGCAGGGGAGGGCGTCCAAAACCCACCCAGGGCTGGCCACAAGGGAGAAATCCCTTTAAACTTGGAGATAACATCTTATCTCTAGATTCAACCTTTAGATATATGACCTCATCTCTAGATTTAAATGACATGTGCCTTGGGGAATGCTGCAGCTAGCCTGTGTGGGATGTAACCCCACCCCTCAGTCCATGTGGGCTCTTCTCGGGTCGTTGGGCCCCACAATGGAATCCCCGGAACCTTCCAGAACCTTTCCGGTACTCTACCAAAAATTCCCGAACTTTTCTAGAACCCTGAATATGACTTCCCATATATAAATCTTTACATCCGGACCATTTCAGAGCTCCTCGTGATGTCTTGGATCCCATCCGAGACTCTGAACTACTTTCATATTTCCACTATTAATATCTCAACATTACCCTAGCACTGCCAAACGTTAAGCGTGCGACCGTACAAGTTCGAGAATCATGTAGGCATGACCGAGACACCTCTCCGGTAAATAACCAATAGCGGGACCTGGATGCCCATATTGATTCCTACATATTCCACAAAGGTCTTTATAGGTTGAACCACAATGTCCGTATACAATTCCCTTTGTCCGGTGATATGTTACTTGCCCGAGATTTGGTATCTCCATACCTAGTTCAATCTTGTGATGTTGTATTACTGAGAGGGCCGAGAGATATTCTCACACGAAGTGACAAATACCAGTCTCGATCCATGCAACCCAACAAATACTTTCAAACATACCTGTAGAGTAGCTTTATGATCACCCAGTTAGGAAGTTACATTTGATAGCACACAAAGTGTTCCTCCGGTTTCCGGGAGTGGCATGATCTCATGGTCTAAGGAACATATACTTGACATCAAGAAAGCAGTAGCAAATAAACTAAGTGATACAGTCTCATGCTAAGATTAGGGCTGGGTCTATCCATTACATCATTATCCGAAAGATGTGATACCGTTATCAAATGACAAATCATGTCTATGGTTAGGAAAACTTAACCATCTATGATCAACGAGCTAGTCTAGTAGAGGCTCACTAGGGACACAGAGTTCTGGTGATGATCATGTTTTACTTGTGGAAGAGGTTTAACCAATGGGTTTGACACATTCAGATCTGTATGTACTTTGCAAAGTTCTATGCCTCCTTCCTTGATGTAATCATGGATGGAGTTGAAGCGACATTTGATGTGCTTGGTCTTCTTGTGAAACCCGGGCTCCTTGGCAATGGCAATGGCACTAGTGTTATCACAAAAGATAGTCATTAGATCCGATGCACTAGGTATTACTACTAGATCAGATAAGAACTCCTTCATCCGGACTCCTTATTGTGCTACTTCCAAAGCAACTATATATTCCGCTTCACTTGTAGATCCTGCTACGACACTCTACTTGTAACTGCACCCACTGACTGCTCCTCCATTCAAAATAAACATGTATCCGGTTTGAGACTTTGAGTCATCCGGATCAGTTTGAAAGCTATCATCGATGTAACCCTTTACGATGAGCTCTTCTTCATCACCATAAATGAGAAAGATGTCCTTAGTCCTCTGTAGGTACTTAAGGATATTTTTGACCGTTGTCCAGTGATCTACTCCTGGATCACTCTGGTACCTACCTACCATACTTATGGTGAGGCCCACATCAAGCCTGGTACATAGAATGACAGACATTATAGAGCCTATGGCTGAGGCATAGGGGACGACTTTCATCCTTTCTCTTTCTTCTACCGTGGTTGGGCTTTAAGTCTTACTCAACTTCACACCTTTCAACAAGGGAAGAACCTCTTCTTTGACCGGTCCATTTTGAACTTCTTCAAAATCTTGTCAAGGTATGTGCTCTATGAAAGTCCTATCATACGTCTTGATATATCTCTATAGATCTTAATGCCCAATATGTAAGCAGCTTCACCCAGGTCTTTCATTTAAAAACTCTTGTTCAAATAACCTTTTATGCTTTCTAGAAATTCTATATATTTTTCAATCAATAATATGTCATCCACATATAGTATTATAAATGCTACAAAGCTCCCACACACTTATTGTAAATACAAGCTTCTCTGTAAGTTTGTATAAAATCAAAAGCTTCGATCACCTCATCAAAGCGTATATTCCAACTCCGAGATGCTTGCACAAGTCCATAGATGGATCGTTGGAGCTTGCATACCTTATTAACATGATTAGGATCGACAAAACCTTCCGGTTGCATCATATACAACTCTTCCTTAAGGAAACTGTTAAAGAACATTGTTTTGACATCCATCCGCCATATTTTATAATCGAAATATGCGGCAATTGCTACATAATTCTAACAGACTTCAGCATTGCTACGAGTGAGAAAGTCTCATCGTAGTCAACCCCTTGAACTTTTCAAAAACCCTTTGTGATAAGTCGACCTTTACAGACGATGACATTTCCATTAACATATATATTCTTCTAAAAAAATCTATTTGTTCTTAATGGCCTGCCGGTGATCGGGTAAGTCTACCAAAGTCCATACTTGGTTTTCATACATGGATCCTATCATGGATTTCATGGCCTCGAGCCATTTTTCGGAATCTGGACTCATCACCTCTCCTTCATAGTTCGTAGTTTCGCCATTGTCTAACAATATGACTTCTAAGACATGATTACCGTACCACTGTGGTGCAGAATGTGTCATGGTAGACCTATGAAGTTCAGTAATAGCTTGATCCAAAATTTCATGATCATCATCATTAGCTTCATCTCTGGTTGGTGTAGGCATCACATGAAATTATTTTTATGATGTGCTACTTTCTAATTCAAGAAGGTATGATTACCTCATCAAGCTCTACTTTCCTCCCTCTCACTTCTTTCGAGAGAAACTCATTCTCTAGAAAGGATCCATTCTTGGCAACAAAGGTCTTGCCCTCGGACGTGTGATAGAAGGTATATCCAATGGTCTCTTTAGGGTATCCTATGAAGACACACTTTTCTGCTCTAGGTTTGAGCTTATTAGGCTGAAGCCTTGTGACATAACCGTCGCATCCCCAAACTTTAAGAAACGATAGCTTACTTTCTTGCCAAACCATAATTCATGTGGTGTCGTCTCAATGGATTTAGGTGGTGCCCTATTTAAAGTATATGCGGCTATCGCTAATGCATAACCCCAAAACGATAGTAGCAAATCGGTAAGAGACATCATAGAATGCACCATGTCCAATAAAGTACAATTACGATGTTCGGACACACCATTATGCTGTGGTGTTCCAGGTGGCGTGAGTTGTGAAATAATTCCACATTGTCATAAATGAGTGGCAAACTCATAACTCAAATATTCTCCTCCTCGATCAGATCGTAAGAATGTTATTTGCAACGATAGAGGACTGAGTCTACATACCCTTGTAGACCGAAAGCGTGAGCTTATGTAATGCGGTTGATGTAGTCGTACTCTTCGCGATCCCATCACAATCCAATCCGATCTAGTGTCGAACAAATGGCACCTCTGAGTTTAGCACACGTTGATCTCGATGGCGTCATCTCCTTGATCCAACAAGCGTGAGATAGGAGGTTGATGAGATTGAGACCATCCCAATGACGAGGTGGTGGTGGCAGCAAAATTCTGGCAGGGCTTTGCAAAGCGTGTAACAGACAAACGTGGGAGGAGTTGGGAGAGGCAATGGGAAAAGGTCAAGGGGTGGTAGCCCCCATGCGCCTCCCCTCTTTATATAGGCTAGGGGCAGGGGACGGCGTCCAAAACCCACCCAGGGCTGGCCACAAGGGAGAAATCCCTTTAAACTTGGAGATAACATCTTATCTCTAGATTCAACCTTTAGATATATGACCTCATCTCTAGATTTAAATGACATGTGCCTTGGGGAATGGTGCAGCTAGCCTGTGTGGGATGTAACCCCACCCCTCAGTCCATGTGGGCTCTTCCCGGGTCGTTGGGCCCCACAATGGAATCCCCGGAACCTTCCAGAACCTTTCCGGTACTCTACCAAAAATTCCTGAACTTTTCTAGAACCCTGAATATGACTTCCCATATATAAATCTTTACATCCGGACCATTTCAGAGCTCCTCGTGATGTCTTGGATCCCATCCGAGACTCTGAACTACTTTCATATTTCCACTATTAATATCTCAACATTACCCTAGCACTGCCAAACGTTAAGCGTGCGACCGTACAAGTTCGAGAATCATGTAGGCATGACCGAGACACCTCTCCGGTAAATAACCAATAGCGGGACCTGGATGCCCATATTGATTCCTACATATTCCACGAAGGTCTTTATAGGTTGAACCACAATGTCCGTATACAATTCCCTTTGTCCGGTGATATGTTACTTGCCCGAGATTTGGTATCTCCATACCTAGTTCAATCTTGTGATGTTGTATTACTGAGAGGGCCGAGAGATATTCTCACACGAAGTGACAAATACCAGTCTCGATCCATGCAACCCAACAAATACTTTCAAACATACCTGTAGAGTAGCTTTATGATCACCCAGTTAGGAACTTACATTTGATAGCACACAAAGTGTTCCTTCGGTATCCGGGAGTGGCATGATCTCATGGTCTAAGGAACAGATACTTGACATCAAGAAGGCAGTAGCAAATAAACTAAGTGATACAGTCTCATGCTAAGATTAGGGCTGGGTCTATCCATTACATCATTATCCGAAAGATGTGATACCGTTATCAAATGACAAATCATGTCTATGGTTAGGAAAACTTAACCATCTATGATCAACGAGCTAGTCTAGTAGAGGCTCACTAGGGACACAGAGTTCTGGTGATGATCATGTTTTACTTGTGGAAGAGGTTTAACCAATGGGTTTGCCACATTCAGATCTGTATGTACTTTGCAAAGTTCTATGCCTCCTTCCTTGATGTAATCATGGATGGAGTTGAAGCGACATTTGATGTGCTTGGTCTTCTTGTGAAACCCGGGCTCCTTGGCAATGGCAATGGCACTAGTGTTCTCACAAAAGATAGTCATTAGATCCGATGCACTAGGTATTACTACTAGATCAGATAAGAACTCCTTCATCCGGACTCCTTATTGCGCTACTTCCGAAGCAACTATATATTCCGCTTCACTTGTAGATCCTGCTACGACACTCTCTTGTAAATGCACCCACTGACTGCTCCTCCATTCAAAATAAACATGTATCCGGTTTGAGACTTTGAGTCATCCGGATCAGTTTGAAAGCTATCATCGATGTAACCCTTTACGATGAGCTCTTCTTCATGACCATAAATGAGAAAGATGTCCTTAGTCCTCTGTAGGTACTTAAGGATATTTTTGACCATTGTCCAGTGATCTACTCCTGGATCACTCTGGTACCTACCTACCATACTTATGGTGAGGCCCACATCAAGCCTGGTACATAGAATGACATACATTATAGAGCCTATGGCTGAGGCATAGGGGACAACTTTCATCCTTTCTCTTTCTTCTACCGTGGTTGGGCTTTAAGTCTTACTCAACTTCACATCTTTCAACAAGGCAAGAACCTCTTCTTTGACCGGTCCATTTTGAACTTCTTCAAAATCTTGTCAAGGTATGTGCTCTATGAAAGTCCTATCATACGTCTTGATATATCTCTATAGATCTTAATGCCCAATATGTAAGCAGCTTCACCCAGGTCTTTCATTTAAAAACTCTTGTTCAAATAACCTTTTATGCTTTCTAGAAATTCTATATCATTTTCAATCAATAATATGTCATCCACATAAAGTATTAGAAATGCTACAAAGCTCCCACACACTTTTTGTAAATACAACCTTCTCTGTAAGTTTGTATAAAATCAAAAGCTTTGATCACCTCATCAAAGCGTATATTCCAACTCCGAGATGCTTGCACAAGTCCATAGATGGATCGTTGGAGCTTGCATACCTTATTAACATGCTTAGGATCGACAAAACCTTCCGGTTGCATCATATACAACTCTTCCTTAAGGAAACTGTTAAAGAACATTGTTTTGACATCCATCCGCCATATTTTATAATCGAAATATGCGGCAATTGCTACATAATTCTAACAGACTTCAGCATCGCTACGAGTGAGAAAGTCTCATCGTAGTCAACCCCTTGAACTTTTCAAAAACCCTTTGCGATAAGTCGACCTTTACAGACGATGACATTTCCATTAACATATATATTCTTCTAAAAAAATCTATTTGTTCTTAATGGCCTGCCGGTGATCGGGTAAGTCTACCAAAGTCCATACTTGGTTTTCATACATGGATCCTATCATGGATTTCATGGCCTCGAGCCATTTTTCGGAATCTGGGCTCATCATTTCTCCTTCATAGTTCGTAGTTTCGCCATTGTCTAACAATATGACTTCTAAGACATGATTACCGTACCACTGTGGTGCAGAATGTGTCATGGTAGACCTATGAAGTTCAGTAATAGCTTGATCCGAAATTTCATGATCATCATCATTAGCTTCATCTCTGGTTGGTGTAGGCATCACATGAAATTATTTTTATGATGTGCTACTTTCTAATTCAAGAAGGTATGATTACCTCATCAAGCTCTACTTTCCTCCCTCTCACTTCTTTCGAGAGAAACTCATTCTCTAGAAAGGATCCATTCTTGGCAACAAAGGTCTTGCCCTCGGACGTGTGATAGAAGGTATATCCAATGGTCTCTTTAGGGTATCCTATGAAGACACACTTTTCCGCTCTAGGTTTGAGCTTATTAGGCTGAAGCCTTGTGACATAACCGTCGCATCCCCAAACTTTAAGAAACGATAGCTTACTTTCTTGCCAAACCATAATTTACGTGGTGTCGTCTCAATGGATTTAGGTGGTGCCCTATTTAAAGTATATGCGGCTATCCCTAATGCATAACCCCAAAACGATAGTAGCAAATCGGTAAGAGACATCATAGAATGCACCATGTCCAATAAAGTACAATTACGATGTTCGGACACACCATTATGCTGTGGTGTTCCAGGTGGCGTGAGTTGTGAAATAATTCCACATTGTCATAAATGAGTGGCAAACTCATAACTCAAATATTCTCCTCCTCGATCAGATCGTAAGAATGTTATTTTCTTGTTTTGATGATTTTCCACTTCACTCTCAAACTCATTGAACTTTTCAAATGTTTCAAACTTATGTTTCATTAACTAAATATACCAATATCTACTTAATTCATCTATGAAGGTTAGGAAATTATGATATCCATCACGTGCTTCAATACTCATCAGACCGCATACATCGATATGTATTATTTCCAACGAGTCACTTGCCCGCTCCATTGTATCGAAAAATGGGGTTTTAGTCATGTTGCCCATGATGCATGGTTCAGATGTTTCAAATGATTCATAATCAAGTGATTCCAAAAGTCCATCAGCATGGAGTTTCTTCATGTGCTTTACATCAACATGACCTAAGCAGCAGTGCCACAAGTATGTGGTGCTATCATCATTAACTTTGCATCTTTTGGCATCAATGTTATGAACAAGTGTATCACTACGATCGAGATTCAACAAGAATAAACCATTCACATTGGGTGCATGACCATAAAAGATATTATTCGTGTAAATAGAACAACCATTATTCTCCGTCTTAAATGAATAACCATATCGCAATAAACACGATCCATATATAATGTTCATGCTCAACGCAGGCACCAAATAACAATTATTTACGTTTAATACTAATCCTGAAGGTAGACGTAGAGTGACCGTGCCGACGGCGATCACATCAACCTTGAGCCATTTCCCACATGCATCATCACCTCGTCATTAGCTAATCTCTATTTATTCCGCGGCTCCTATTTCGAGTTACAAGTATTAACAACTGAACTAGTATCAAATACCCAGGTGCTACTACGAGCACTAGTAAGATACACATCAATTACATGTATATCAAAAATAACTTGGCTAACATTGACAGCCTTCTTATCTGCCAAGTACTTGGGGCAGTTTCGCTTCTAGTGCCTATTCTCCTTGAAATATAAGCGCCTAGTCTCAGGTTTGGGTCCAGCCTTGGGTCACTAGTGCAGCGACTGCTATAAAATAGTTTTTTCCCTTTCCGCGATGGAGTTCTAAGCTGTTGCCTTGCCTGTGTGTGCGATGGGGGGGGGGTCCTTCACACACGACCCATAAACCGTCGGGGATAGGCCCTCTGGTCACACACGTGGGGCAAAAATAGCTCGTGTGCTATCGGGCAAGCCATCACAGATAATCATACATGCTTAATCGTTTTCGTTTGTAAGTAAATCCCACACAGTGAATCCAAGACATACATTTCTGTTTGTATGTACATCCCACATAGTCAATCCAAGAAATATGTTTTCGCATGTACATCCCACATAGTCAATCCAAGAAACATGTTTCCGTTCCTATGCACATCCCACACAGTGAGTCCTTGGCAAACGTTATTGTTCGCACGCACATCATGCACAATTTTCCCCATCAAATCATGTGGGATAGCGTTGCCATTGCAGACGATATTAATAATTTTATCATTTGCATTATTGAATGCATCATGCACGATGCCTAGAAGAAACTGTGTGGCATAGGTTGTCCATCACACACACTTTTTATGTGGAAAACGTTTGCGCAAGGTGGCCTAACGCAAATAGTTTTCCAGAGGATATCGTGTCTGATTGTTCATTGATCCAACATGTTTACTTCCTAGAAATTGTGTGGGTTGTCCAAGGTCATTGCCCACGGTGTTTTCTCAATAACCGTTTGTAATACAAAACCCAATAAGCAGGCTAATTGTCCTATTATTATTAATCCATTTAGTAATAAAATTGACATTTCATATTAAGCACACAATATATTTCATTTTCATATTACGGAACTAGGATTTCATAATTGAAATACATCAGAGTATAACAACATATAGCTTCAGGACTCAGTTACACCATATAGGCACATAGCTAGCTACGCCATTACACAACTACACCAGCACCAAGTTTCACATGCAACATCTATAACCTTTGGAAATTAGCATAACAGATGGTAGATAGACATATGAATCTCATCTGGAAAACTACTGAAACGGAAAGCGAATATTGAGCCTTCAATGATGTTGAAGGTCTTTGCAATTTTATGCCAGTGCCTGTGGATGATTGTCCATCCATGCTTCTTCCTCTTGAGGAAGACTTCAAATATTGTACAGTGGGTGTTGTATGAATACCTTCCTCGCTCTTGACCATACAAGTGGTTTGAGAGGTAATCATCAGTGAACTGCTTTGGAAATGCCTGAAAACAAAGAAATAAAGAAGACAAGGTATAAGAGTTAGTATCATATTGTAGTTCACTGACGTCTTCTTCATTGTGTGACAAAGATCTTGTTGTTTTTCATCGCTACTTTCTTTATCCTAACAATCATTCTGAGTTTCCCGACTTGACTGATATTCACGGACATCTAATTTCCCCATATGCAAAATGGGTCGAACAATGGGTCAAAACCTTTGACAGCACGACCTACATGTGCAAGACCAAATTGTTAAAACCCTAAATATTTGAATGGTTGCTGCAATTGCAAAATAATGAACTATTAGACAAAGGACCCTGCATGTGCAAACCTGGATGGTAAACCTCACCGCCTCCCATTGTTTCCCTGCAACACATATAAGGTAGTTATTGACCAGTTTAAGTGAGGGTTGGCATACTATCAGTAAAATATGTTGATGAAAAATAAACACATTGCCGATTCAGCAGATTAATTCAAGCCACATGGAAAAGCCATTTATCTAAACTAGGCATGCTTAAGAAATAGGAAATATAACAATTGTATATGTTTCTCATCTATTTAGTACGACCAAATTCGATTTATTCCTCACATGCCTAACAATACAAAGTTGTACCCACAACAACTGAACATCGCATTGCAGAACTGAACCAAACAGTTAACTAAATACCACAACAAATGAACCAAACATTAACTGAGCACCATATTGCATAATATAACATACTAGAAGATCAGACAGTTTACCAAACCAAGCATGCTTAACAACTTGGAAATATAGCAATTGCACTTGTTTATAATGTATTTAGTACTGCCAAATTCGATTTATTTCTCACACAGAAGACAATACAAAATTGCATCCACAACAATTGAACATCCCATTGCAGAATTGAACCAAACACTCAACTAAACACCAAAACAAATGAACCAAAAATTAACTGAACACCACACATTGCACAATATATAACATACTAGAAGATTTGACAGTTAACCTAACCAAGCATGCTTAACAACTTGGAAATATATATAGCAATTGTATTTGTTTCTCATGTATTTTGTGCAGCCAAGTTCGATTTATTTCTCACATGCAAGATACTACAAAATTGCACCCACAAGAATTGAACATAACATTACAGAATTGAACCAAATAGTTAACTGAACATGATAACAAATTAATCAAATAGTTAATAACTGAGCACCACATTGCACGATATATAGAACATATACGCTAGATGATCAGATTGCATAATAACAGTACATATGACAATTCACTAGAATCTGTAAAGGAAAGTCAAGAGTAGCACATGAAATAGGTAAATCGAACATTCTTAACCGACGTAGCTAGCTAGCTAAGCATAGGTCCTTATAGTGAGCTAAAAAGACAAGCTACTCCTTGTCGTCGGAGATATGATGAAAATTGGCTCCTTGGACTTGGAAGAGGGCGAGGCCTCCACATTGTGGGTGCCCTCCTTATAGTGGTGAGTCATCTGAGCTTTTTCGGGCACTAACCTGCTGGCTCTGGAGTTGAGGTAAGCACGGGCACCTGAGAAAACACCTCATAGTATTTGTCTAAGGCACCGACATTGGCTTCGAGAAAATGCCACGAACTATCGTTCAAAGCAGCCAACCGCAAGGCGGTGGCGGTGCGCAAGGCGTAGAGGGTGGCCTCGATGGTGAGGTTCTCCTCCAAAATCTGGGGGTCGACACGAATGGCAGCCATCCCGACCTCATCCGCGCGTGTGACCGCGATTTGCTTCTTCGCTGCTAATTGCTCCCTGAGCTCCTAGCTATACTACATGCGCCATGGCATAGGGCGACACTTATTTGGAGGATTGGTCAGTGATTTGGGGGGAAGGTGTCACGCTAGTGGTCGGGGCATGTGGGATGTAGAAGGAAGAGGAGGATGGGGGTCGGGTGTGGATTACCTGCCTAGATCAACGAGGCCGAGCAGCGGGAAGGAGCGTCGCTGGTGAGGAGGCGGCGCTACAAGCAAGCATTGAAGGCTTGAACTTGGAAAGGAAGGCGGAAACATGGGAAATGTGGATTTTGGTCAGGAGGAGGGGGGAGGTAGATATTTTCGTGGAAGCCAGAATTTTTTGCTTGGTGCAGCAAAAAACTAGCGCGCAAAGTGTCATCAGACATAGTCCCTTATTCTGCACCGTGAATGTAACATCCCAAATTTTCAATTTGGAATGTTATACATTAGATCATTATGCATATCATATTTTCTTGTTTTGGTGATCCGAGAAAAATCCTAAGCAACTCAAGGACCCTCGGAGAGAGTTGAGGATTTCTAAATTTTCACATTTGAGGTTTCTCAAATTTTGAAAATAGGATCGTTTGATTTTATTTATTTTTCTTCAAGTATTTCTATCATAAATATATGAGAGAGGGAGTAAAATGACTCTCCCAAAAATAAAGAAATACGGAAGATTTAATAAAAAGATCAAACAATTTTTTTTATTTGGAGTTTATTTGGATTTTATTTTAATTAGGAAAAATTGCAAGTTTTCAAAAATGCATTTTAGTGCCAAGAAAATGTTCATCTTGTTCTAAATATTTTATTTAGACGGTGAAAATTTGTTTTGGCAATTTCTAGATTTTATTTTATTTTCTAGAATTATTATTAGCGCCGGCGTAATTGTTAAAAAAAATATATATAGGAGGACCGACCCGACTGGGCCGAGGCCCAGCCGAACCGGCCCATCGCCACCCGCCGCCTACCCCGCACCAGCCGCCGCCGTGGCCGACTCGAACTCCGCCGCCGACCGCCATGGTTTGCCCCCTCCCCAAGCTAGCCACCCCCCTCCTATATAATGCTAGCCACCCCCCTCCAACCACAGTCGCCGCCGCACCCCGCCCTCGCCGCCGCACGCCAGCCCCACCGCCGCGCCAGCACGCCGCCGCCACCCCGCCGCCGCCCGCCGCCGCCCGCCGTCGCCGAAAGTCGCCGCCGCCGGTAGTTCCCGACGAGGTAGCCGCCGCCGGTTTCTTTTAGAAAACCGTTGGTTTTTTAGAACCCCTAGTCGTTTTTTTACTAGATTGGTTTTATTAGATCGGTTTTCTGTTTTATTTTTCTGGTTTAGCTAAGTAGTAAACGTTCACCCGTTCGTTCGTTCTAACGAACGAATTCGTCGTTTAATCCAAGCTAACGAACGTCCGTTCGTTAAGCTGTTTTAGTTTTCTTTTTCGTAGTTATTTTCTGATCGCGATCTCTGATCCGATCTTCGTTTTAGTTTAAGTTTTCACTCGTTTATCGGAATCAGGTGATTCAAGCGCCTGGAGTTTCGTATCGAAATTCTCTTTCCGTTTAACCTAGTCGCTCAAGCGTTTACCTCTGTTAAATTTGGACCTAGATCCAGATTGGTTCGGTAGTTGTTTCTCTTTCGCCGTTTGTCTTTTGTTGTTTCTTCTTTTATCGTCTCTTTTGCAAACCGGAGTTCTTAAGTTGAACTTTCTGGTTAGATCTTTTATTCGAGTTTTACCCATGCATCAGTTAAGTACTTATTGTGTGCTTGTTTGTTTGCGATAGAGTGCCCGGAGTGCGCCGCTTGCTACTTTGAATCTCTAGGTTTTGCGGATCATCAACAAGGCAAGTAACACTTTGATCATACTTTCCAATTACCCAGTTTTCATTGCATTAGTCCAAACCCTCACACATTGCATGAGTAGGATTAATTAACTTGTGGGACTGGGAAGTAGATTGAGGTAGTACCTATTACCTGCTTTACATTCAAACCTTTGGGAGTTACTTCTACGTTTGCTGTTAGGACATGCTATGCTCGTAGACGTGGAATTGGGTGAGTGAAATCCATGACAGATGTGAGTTTGTTAATTAATGGTTCAACTTAAGGTGGAAACTTTAATACACATCTGGGTGGATTGAGGCATCTGGGTATTCCAGGGATTGCCTGTTTTTTTTTTGGACCGCCACCCAGGCTCAAAGGGATCATGAGACTATTCATACTAGAAACTTCCGTGTGCAGCCACAATGCTATTATGGACTCTAGCATAGTATGAGTAAGTTGTGCGAACATCTACAGTGGTGGACTAGCAGATGTAGGGGATGTAGGTTAGTACGATTCACCCGGTCGTAGGTGCTAGTGCTTCTGAAAGACTGTGTCTCGGTCATCCGTTTCTCAAACATCATGCAGTGCGAGAAATCAAACGGAGCAGATCGGGTCTTGTGGGGAAAAGTGCACAAACCTCTGCAGAGTGTACAAACTGATCATGATTAGCCGTGTCCCCGGTTACGGACATCTTGAGTATCTAGTACTTGAATATCATGTGCATGTCATCATGTTACTTAATTAATTTTGTTGGGTTTAATGATGAACTTTAATTGGGGTTGAGAGGATGTCTATCTTCCCAACGATGTTTCAACTACCATGATAGTTAATTAAAATTTATTCCTTTGAAGTAGGGAAAAACTGGCTTTACGCAAAACTGTAACCATAGAGCTTTCCACCAGCCATATTGCATATAGTATAGCTTTACTTTCAATTGCTCTTGTGTTACTTTGCCAGCATAGTCCATGTGCTGACCCGTTTTCGGGCTGCAACGTTTCATGTTGCAGACTTTTTAGACGACGAGTAAGATGCCTTTCGGTCGTGGTTCTATACTCAGTGATGCCGTTGGAATTGATGGACTCACTTATCTTCCAAGCCTTCCGCTGTTATCGTGTTAGATGGCCTTCAGCCATTTTTACTGTAATAAGTTCATCGTTGGACTATCGATGTAATAAGTGTGTGATTGCTACTCTGTTATAAATCCTTCAAGTACTGTGCGTGTCAGCATTACTGATCCAGGGATGACACTGATGCATAGAGATCAGATTGTTTGAGGTCTGGTCGCTACAAGATGGTATCAGAGCACACGCTGACTGTAGGACACGACCACTAAGCTAAAGCCCTAGAGCACTATTCACTCTTCTCTTTCTGACTCCTCATCTTTTCTACTCTTTTAGGATGGTGGATGCAAAGAACAAGTTCATGCAGCCGGATGACGATACACCATTTGGACGACATCTGAAGGAAGTCACCAGATATCTAAACATTGGACTACCAAGTTTCACCGGAACCTACAATGCCACTCTACCAGAGGAGGAGCGTTGGCTGATTCAAGCTCAAGTTCCAGGAAGGACGTTCAAGCCCGTCACCGCACTCATAGCATTTTCCTTTAATGCGCCTACATGGATCCTAGGCAGGAGCATGGCCGCCCACATCGCTATGGGAAGGATCGAAGAAGTCTACAAGCAGGAGCTAAAGGACACTATCTACCAGATTTGTGGACGCCGAGATGAGAATTGGGATATGATCAGCACCCGGAAGGATAGATCTATTGCAGCCTTCATCCAGGAGTTGAACCATCACATTCGCCGCCAGGAGCACCAGATGTGTGTAGGGATGATAGATTTGAAGAAAGCACTAAATAGGAATTTGGAGCTGGAGGAAGAACTCAAGTCTACACGCGACGGATATGAGGAGGAGATGCAAATACTTGTGGAGAAGAATGATGACTTGACACGGAAGTTAGGGATACTCATGGGAGAAGAAGATGAGGAAGAAGAACCCAAGGAGATTCCACCGGAAGACTACATCATCATCGACGACACGGATTCGGAACCCGATGATAGCAAAGATGAATACTATGAAGATGAAGCTGGAGCAGATATCATGGAATCCTCTACCGATCAAAATTTTTAGAAGACCTTCCCTTGACTAGTAGTTTTTTCCCCTTTAGTAGACTTAGAGCACTTTTGTAAATGATTAGATCCGTGTAAGCCCTTGTTTGAAATTGATTGGTGTGATAAATTGTGTGTTTGCCTCATGTGCATATGGGTAGTGATTTTCCCTTAGACCTCTTTTCTCTATTCTAATCTCTTCCCTCTACCCCCATAATATGCCTCCAAGACGTGAATTTGAGTTTCCCCCTGAGCTCACCCAGTTGATCCATTAGCAGAACACCCTGATGCAACTTCTTCTCCAGAATACTCAGAACAACCAGAACAACAACAACAACCCTTGACCACCACCACCCGTGGACAACCTGACACGTTTCTTAAGGTTGCAACCACCAGTGTTTGCTAGCAGCATCGAACCAATAGTGGCTGATGAGTGGCTACGCAAGATTGGAAGGGATTTGACCACCGCCAATTGCTCGGATGCTGAGAAGGTGCGATTTGCTGCACACCAGTTGTCTGGACTAGCCGCAACATGGTGGGAGAATTACACAGCCACTTACCCCATAGCCAATGTGACTTGGGATCAGTTTCAGCAAGCTTTTCATACTGCCCATGTCTCAACTGGAGCTATGAGTATGAAGAAGCAGGAGTTTCGCAATCTGCGCCAAGGAAATCGTACCGTGGCTCAGTACGTGGATGAGTTTAGTACCCTATCTCGTTATGCCCCAGATGATGTGGCCACAGATGCCGCTAAGCAGGAGAGATTCATGGAAGGGCTGAATGATGAGATGAGTGTACATTTGATGGTGGCAACTTTCAATAACTACCAGGAGCTGGTTGATCGCGCCCTAATGATTGAAAGGAAGCATCAACAGATTGAAAGTCGCAAGAGGAAGTATGGGCAAGGAAAGTATGACTTTGGAGCACAGCAGAAGCCCCGTTTTACCCCTAAAACGGTAGGACAGTTTCAGCATACCCATAGAGGAGGTAGCTCGCACAATCATAATGGCCTAAGAATGGAAATGGGAATGGAGCAAATGGAAACCAGAACCGCCCTACACCGTCCACACCCACCAAGAAGGATTTCAGCCATGTCACTTGTTTCAAGTGCGGGAAGAATGGACATTATGCCACTGACTGCCCAGAAGCTAAGAATGGGAACGACAATGGAAGCGCCGCGAAGAAGCCCAACCCCTTCAACAAAGGGCAAGTGAATCACGTTAGCGTGGAGGAGGTTGAAGCCCAACCAGATGCAGTAATAGGTAAGTTTTTAGTTAAGTCCTTTACTTCACTCATTCTTTTCGATACTGGTGCATCGCATTCATACATTTCAAGGGGATTCGTGGATACGTATAAGATGCCAACCCAAGCCCTTAGATCGCCCCTGTTAGTAACCTCACCAGGAGCAGAGTATATGGCTAAGTTATGGTGTGATCAGTTGCCATTAAGGATTGGTAACTACATTTTCCCTTCGGACCTAATAGTATTGGAATCTCAAGGACTGGATGTGATATTAGGCATGGATTGGTTATCTAAGTATGAAGAGAATATTGAATGTGCCAGTAAGACCATTTTGCTTACTACGCCAGAAGGAAGAAGGATCAAGTATGTATCCCGGCATGAGCCGAAGAGGAACAGATTAAATTCCTTATCAGGAGTTGTTCAGGAGGAAGTACCCGTGGTGAAGGATTTCCCTGACGTATTTCCAGAAGAACTGCCAGGAATGCCACCTGACAGAGATATAGAATTTTTGATTGAGCTTTTGCCAGGCACCGGGCCAATTTCTAAGAGACCTTATAGGATGCCCGCAAAGGATTTGGAGGAAATTAAGAAACAGATTAAGGAGTTACTGGATAAAGGCTTCATACGCCCAAGTTCTTCGCCTTGGGGTTCGCCAGTACTTCTAGTGGAGAAGAAGGATGGATCGTTAAGAATGGTTGTTGATTACCGAGGGCTGAACGAAGTAACGATCAAGAGCAAGTACCCACTGCCGATGATCAATGACCTGTTCGATAGATTGCAAGGAGCTAAGGTATTTTCCAAGATCGATCTGCGATCAGGGTACCATCAATTGAAGATCCGGGAGCAGGATATACCTAAGACGGCCTTTACCACCAGGTACGAGTTGTACGAGTATAATGTTTTGTCTTTTGGTCTGACTAACGCCCCGGCATACTTTATGAACCTGATGAACAAAGTGTTTATGGAGTATTTGGATAAGTTCGTCGTAGTGTTCATAGATGATATTTTGATCTTCTCGAAGGATGAAGAGGAGCATGCAGAGCTTTTGCGTTTGGTATTGGAGAAGCTCAGAGAAAATCAGTTATATGCCAAGTTTAGAAAATGCAAATTTGGGTTGAAGGAAGTTGGATTCCTCGGACACGTTATATCCGGAGAAGGAATAGCAGTAGATCCCGCCAAGGTGGACACTGTGACTCATTGGGAAGCACCGACAACAATTGGAGAGATCCGGAGTTTTCTTGGACTTGCAGGATACTACCGGAGATTTATCGAGAATTTCTCAAAGATTGCAAAGCCTATGACGGAGTTGTTAAAGAAGGACACCCAGTTCAGATGGACAGAAGAACGTGAGGCCAGTTTCCAGGAATTAAAGAAACGTTTGGTCTCATCACCTATGTTTATTCTGCCAGATCAACATAAGGATTACGAGGTGTACTGCGACGCTTCACGTCGAGGACTGGGAGCAGTTCTTATGCAGGAAGGAAGAGTTGTTTCGTATGTTTCACGACAACTGAAACCTCATGAGTTGAACTACGCCACTCATGATTTGGAGTTAGCAGCCGTAGTGCATGCGTTGAAGACGTGGAGACATTTTCTCATTGGAAACCATTGTGAAGTATGTACGGATCACAAGAGTTTGAAGTATATATTCACTCAGAAGGAGTTGAATCTCAGGCAACAGAGATGGCTGGAACTCATTAAGGATTATGACATGAGATTACATTATCATCCTGGAAAGGCTAACGTAGTAGCCGATGCGCTAAGCCGCAAGAGCCATGTCAATACCCTAATGATGGAGGAATTTCCAAAGGAGTTAGCCGAGGACCTACGAGAACTACGTGTGGAGATAGTTCCGAGAGGCTATGCAGCAACACTAGAGATCCAGTCTACCCTGATGGATAAAATCCGAGAAGCTCAGAAAACTGACAAGGAGATTGCCTCTATAAAGGAGAGGATGAGCGAAGGAAAAGCTAAAGGATTTCGTGAGGATGAACACGACACCTTATGGTTTGAGGACCGCGTCTATGTGCCTAATGACCCGGAGATCAGGAAGTTGATTTTACAGGAGGCCCATGATTCACCATACTCGATTCACCCAGGAAATACTAAGATGTATTTGGAGTTGAAGGATATTTTCTGGTGGACCGGTATGAAGAAGGATATTGCAGAGTATGTAGCAGTTTGTGATGTATGTCAGAGAGTGAAGGCAGAACATCAGAAGCCGGCAGGATTGTTACAACCATTGCCAATACCTGAATGGAAGTGGGATAAGCTAGGTATGGATTTTATTACGGGACTACCCAGAACTCGTTTTGGCTATGACTCGATTTGGGTCGTAGTCG
This sequence comes from Secale cereale, assembly GCA_902687465.1. NCBI lineage: Eukaryota > Viridiplantae > Streptophyta > Magnoliopsida > Poales > Poaceae > Secale > Secale cereale. Next base: position 825,819,551 of record LR738711.1, on the reverse strand, counting down.
ATCGTTTAACAAAGGTAGCTCATTTCATCCCCGTAAAGACTACCTATACCAGTGCAAAGTTGGCAAAGATATACATGACCTGAATTGTATGTCTGCATGGAGTTCCGAGGAACATCGTATCAGACAGAGGAACCCAGTTTACCTCAAAGTTCTGGAATCACTCACATGAAACTTTGGGTACCAGACTAGAGTTTAGCACAGCTTTTCACCCGCAGACAGATGGACAGACTGAAAGAGTCAATCAGATTTTGGAGGATATGCCGAGAGCCTGTGCACTAGATTATGGATCTAGTTGGGACGACAATTTGCCGTATGCCGAGTTTTCTTACAACAACAGTTAGCAATCCAGTTTGAAGATGGCCCCTTTCGAAGCGCTATATGGAAGGAGATGTAGGACTCCGTTGTCGTGGGACGAAGTTGGAGACCGACAGTTGTTTGGACCAGACTTAATCAAAGAGTCTGAGGAAAAGGTGAAGTTGATTCCAGACAGACTGAAGGTAGCTCAGTCCAGGCAGAAAAGTTATGCAGACTCGAAGCGTAAGGAGATAACCTAGGAGATCGGAGACATAGCATACTTGAGAGTATCGCCTCTGCGAGGAGTCAAACGTTTCAGAGTTAAAGGAAAGTTAGCCCCGAGATTTGCGGGCCCCTATCGTGTTTCGGAACACATGGGAGAGGTTGCCTACAAGTTGGAATTGCCCGAAGGATTGTCTGGAGTGCATGATGTGTTTCACGTTTCGCAGCTTAAGAAGTGCCATGCGGAGATGGCCGATATACCTCTTAGAGACACAGTACCCGTGGAAGCGATTCAGTTGGACAGTGACCTGACCTACGAGGAGAAGCCTGTTAAGATCCTCGAATTATCGAGCAGAGTTACCCGCAACAAGGTTATCAAATTTTGCAAAGTTCAGTGGAGTCACCACACCGAGGAAGAAGCCACCTGGGAACGAGAAGAGGATCTACGCAAGGACCACCCTCACCTATTTTCTAGCCAACCCGAATCTCGAAGGCGAGATTCATCTTAAGGGGGGTAGGTTTGTAACATCCCAAATTTTCAATTTGGAATGTTATACATTAGATCATTATGCATATCATATTTTCTTGTTTTGGTGATCCGAGGAAAATCCTAAGCAACTCAAGGACCCTCGGAGAGAGTTGAGGATTTCTAAATTTTCACATTTGAGGTTTCTCAAATTTTGAAAATAGGATCGTTTGATTTTATTTATTTTTCTTCAAGTATTTTTATCATAAATATATGAGAGAGGGAGTAAAATGACTCTCCCAAAAATAAAGAAATACAGAAGATTTAATAAAAAGATCAAACAATTTTTTTATTTGGAGTTTATTTGAATTAGAAAAAATTGCATGTTTTCAAAAATGCATTTTAGTGCCAAGAAAATGTTCATCTTGTTCTAAATATTTTATTTAGACGGTGAAAATTTGTTTTGCCAATTTCTAGATTTTATTTTATTTTCTAGAATTATTATTAGTGCCGGCGTAATTGTTAAAAAAAATATAGGAGGACCGACCCGACTGGGCCGAGGCCCAGCCGAACTGGCCCATCGCCACCCGCCGCTACCCCGCGCCAGCCGCCGCAGTGGCCGACTCGAACTCCGCCGCCGACCGCCATGGTTTGCCCCCTCCCCAAGCTAGCCACCCCCTCCTATATAATGCTAGCCACCCCCCATCCAACCACAGACGCCGCCGCACCCCGCCCTCGCCGCCAGCCCCGCCGCCGCACGCCAGCCCCACCGCCGCGCAGCACGCCGCTGCCGCTGCCGCCGCA
>LR738711.1:825771270-825794104 GCA_902687465.1 Secale cereale | reverse complement strand
CCCAAGGTGCCTTGCCCCCCAAGCTAGGGGGTGCGGCAGCCCTAGGAGGGGCCAGCCCCCCTTGCGCATGAGGAGAGGGCCCAGGGGGGGGGGCGCACAGCCCTATGAGGGCTGTTGTGTCCCCCCTTTGTGGCCCATTAGGCCCGAAACTCCTTCCGGGACCCCGAAACCCCTTTCGGTCATCCGCCGTCTTCCCGATACTCCCCGGAACACTTCCGGACTCCGAAACCTTTCATCCTATATATCAATCTTCGTCCCCGGACCATTCCGGAGACCCTCGTCACGTCCGGGATCTCATCCAGGACTCCGAACAACCTTCGGTAACCATGCACTGTTCTCACTAACAACCCTAGCGTCACCGAACCTTAAGTGTGTAGACCCTGCGGGTTCGGAAACTATGCAGACATGACCGAGACACTCCCAGGTCCATAACCAATAGCGGGATCTGGATACCCATATTGGTTCCCACATGTTCCTCGATGATCTCATCGGATGAACCACGATGTCAAGGATTCAGGCAATCCCGTATACAGTTCCCTTTGTCTCGTCGGTATGTTACTTGCCCGAGATTCGACCGTCGGTATCTCTATACCTAGTTCAATCTCGTTACCGGCAAGTCTGTTTACTCGTTACCGTAATACATAATCCCGTGACCAACTACTTAGTCACTTTGAGCTCATTGAGATGACGTATTACCGAGTGGGCCCGGAGATACCTCTCCGTCACACGGAGTGACAAATCCCAGTCTCGATCCATGTCAACTCAACAGACACCTTCGGAGATACCTGTAGAGTACCTTTATAGTCACCCAGTTACGTTGCGACGTTTGGCACACACAAAGCACTCCTACGGTGTCAGTGAGTTACATGATCTCATGGTCATAGGAACTTATACTTGACATGCAGAAAACTATAGCGATAACTGATACGATCAAAAGCTATGTTTAACGTTTGGGTCTCGTCCATCACATCATTCTCCTAATGATGTGATCCCGTTATCAAATGACAACTCATGTCTATGACCTGGAAACCGCGGTCATCTTTGATCAACGAGCTAGTCCTGTAGAGGCTTACTAGGGACACAAAGTTTGTCTATTTATCCACACATGCATTTGAGTTTCCAATCAATACAATTATAGCATGGATAATAAACGATTATCATGAACAAGGAAATATAATAGTAACTCTTTTATTATTGCCTCTAGGGCATATTTCCAACAGTACACTGTGCCTGCTCACTAGGAAGTGATGCCTTTGACCTCCATCGCCGCCTCTAGCTCCCAACCTCTCCATTAATTGCACCCGAGCCGCTTTTTTAATGCATGCGACCTTACTCTTCGCCTCCCATTCCTCTCTCGCTGACCTCAACCAACGCCATTACGTAGAAGGATCATCTACCACTAGTCTTCCACTCTGGTGAAGTCAACTCCGAGCCGGAGGAGATAGAAAATAAGGAGGAATTGAGACTCGTGTACATGGACCTGAACGAGATGGACGCGATAGATGATGCCCCCGCACCCGTCCCATATCCCATCCCCGGGCGCGCGCTAGTGGCCATCCCCGTGGCATTGACAGGCTGGTCGCCGAGCACCATCGCAGCACTGGAAGCCGTGGGCATCACCGAGGTCCCTGCGGACCCGCGCGAGCTTGTATACATGCCAACGCCAATGCCCCACCTGTACCCGTGCGCGCCCCTACACCCACCGCGGCATTGGTCCCCATGCGTTTTCCTGCACCCGCTGCGCCCATGCCAGTGCGCGTGCCTGCACCCGCCGTGCCCCCCTCAGCGTCATGGGACACTGCCGTCGACTGCTACCACGCAGTGCTGTGAGTCACCGTCCTTCCGCACCCCGCTCGTCGATCACGCAACGGCCGGGTCTTTCATTTTCAAGTCCAGGACATTCGAGGTTGGCTTGACGACTTGAACAGCGGCGTCCCGGAGGACGACAATGACAACGCCGGCGCAACACACCGCCTCCGCCGCTGCCAAAATTAGTTTTTTGGGGTTTAATATTGTACCTCGATTGTATGAATGTGAAGTCACAGTGTGATTGAATGAAACTTATGGTTTGAGCAAACTTGAATTTTTTCTCTGAATGTACAGACTTATCAAACTTTTCTTTTTAAATGATCAATGTTTTCTCTGAATAAAACACTCATCGCAAACGTTTTAGATAGAACACCCGTATGCAAAGCGAGAGCTATTGTTCGTTCCCCAGTAAGCCAGGGGAAAATTTGTCGCATAGGATTGGTGCATCTCTTCATTGCAAACAGTTCATATTGAACATCATATGCAAAGCGAGAGCCCTGGTCCTTCGCTGCTAAGCCAAGAGAAAATCTGGCGGGCAGGATTTGTACATCTCTCACCGCAAACGATTATGATGACCCATGTGCAACCACATCCATACAATTTGGTAACATTTGCATCTATCATATCGGGTATATGACCATTTGTCAAACTAGAAACATTGGCATTTGTTAACATGGTAACATTGCCATTTTTCAACCTTACAACACTGCCATTTGTTAAAATTTGCAGCTAAAAAAAATACTAGCACTGTCTAATTTTGAAACTGAAATTTAGTAAGCATATATTCCATTCATAGATTAAGCAATCGTTCTTTATATAACTAGTTCAACTCGACAACTGAACCAAACAAACTTTTCCCCAATTGTTGCCAACCATGTACAGGGATAGCAAGTTCGACTATATATACTAGCTAATTTTAAGTACGTAGTACAGTTCAACCATATCTATAGTGAGATGAACTGAACAAAATAGCTCCTTAAATACTACTACTACGTAGGGGCTTTGTACTACTTACAACAACCTCTCCTCTACTGAGCATACTTAGTATGAGGCAAAGGAGGAGGAGCCTACTGATGAGCAAGAGAACTGGAATCTGGTGCCTGCCGCTGCTGTACCTTTAGCGACACCCACATCGAACGACCTTTGGTGCTCCAGATGATCCCTATGGAAGCAGCGGGACTGCTCGTAGGTCTCCACATTCCACACCTCTGCGATGGCATGTGTTGCGGCCACGACAGCAGTAAGACTCTTTGCGTTCTCGCCCACACACTCCTCCTCCTCGCATACGAACTCGATGTAGCGCTCAAGGTCGCTAACACACATGGGGGCTCCACATCCACCTCCCACCTTCAGGCAGTGGTAGTGAAGTGGGTGATGACCCCGACAGTTGATGGTGGGATGGCGGTCACGGGGACCGACGTTGGGGTGGCGGCCATGATGGCCACCTCCCACCTTCTATCCGTGGTGGCGGAGTGGGTGATGGCCACTATAGGCGAAAGTGGGGTGGCAGCCATGGCGGCCACCTCCCTCCTTCGGGCCTTACTGGCGGTGCCGGCAATGGACCTGGATTTTGATGGTGGTTGATACGTCTCCAACGTATCTATATTTTTTGATTGTTCCATGCTATTATATATTCTGTTTTGGATGTTTAATGGGCTTTATTATACACTTTTATATTATTTTTGGGACTAACCTACTAACCGAAGGCCCAGTGCAAATTGATGTTTTTTTGCCTATTTCAGTGTTTCGCAGAAAATGAATATCAAACAGAGTCCAAACGGAATGAAATCTTTGGAAGAGTTATTTTTGGAACGATATCTTCACGAGATACTTGGAGTACAAGTCAGAGGTGCCCACGAGGGGGCAGGGCGCGCCCAGGGGGGTAGGCGCGCCCCCACCCTCATGGGCCCCACGTTGCACCACCGACGTACTTTTTCCTCCTATATATACCCATATACCCTGAAAACATCGAGGGGCACGAAGAAACCCTAATTCCACCGCCGTAACCTTCTGTTCCCGTGAGATCCATCTTGGGGCCTGTTCTAGAGCTCCGCCGGAGGGGGCATCGATCATGGAGGGCTTCTACATCAACACCATAGCCTCTCCGATGAGTTGTGAGTAGTTTACCAAAGACCTCTGGGTCCATAGTTATTAGCTAGATGGCTTCTTCTCTCTCTTTGGATCTCAATACAAAGTTCTCCACGATCTTTGTGGAGATCTATTTGATGTAATCTTTTTGATGTGTGTTTGTCGAGATCCGATGAATTCTGGGTTTATGATCAAGATTATCTATGAAAAATATTGGATTCCTTTCTGAAATCTTTTATGCATGATTTAAATATCCTTGCAAGTCTCTTCGAATTATTGGTTTGGTTTGGCCTACTAGATCCATAGTTCTTGCAATGGGAGAAGTGCTTGGCTTTGGCTTCAATCTCGCGGTGTTCTTTTCCAGTGACAACAGGGGCAACAAGGCACGTATTGTATTGTTGCCATCGAGGATAAAAAGATGGGGTTTATATCATATTGCTTGAGTTTATCCCTTTACATCATGTCATCTTGCTTAAGGTGTTACTCTGTTCTTATGAACCTAATACTCTAGAGGCATGCTGGATAGCGGTCGATGTGTGGAGTAATAGTAGTAGATGCAGAATCGTTTCGGTCTACTTGTCACGGACGTGACGCTTATATACAATTATCATGCCTAGATATTCTCATAACTATGCACTTCTCTATCAATTGATCGACAGTAATTTGTTCACCCACCGTAGAATTCTGCTATCATGGGAGAAGCCACTAGTGAAACATATGGCCCCCGGGTCTATCTTCATCATATTACTTTCCTTTCAACTAGCCAATTTCTGTTGCCGTTGCTTATTTGCTTTATTTATTTTCTGTTCGTATACCAAAAATACAAAAATATTATCCTATACTATCTATCAGATCTCACTCTCGTAAGTGACCGTGAAGGGATTGACAATCCCTTATCGCATTGGCTGCGAGGTTCTTATTTGTTTGTGCAGGTATGAGGGACTCGCGCGTGGTCTCCTACTGGATTGATACCTTGGTTCTCAAAAACTGAGGGAAATACTTATGCTACTGTTCTGCATCACCCTTTCCTCTTCGAGGGAATACAACGCAAGCTCGAGAAGTAGCAAGAAGAATTTCTGGCGCCATTGCCGGGGAGATCTACGCAAAAGTCATATACCAAGTACCTATCACAAACTATTATCCCTCGCATTACATTATTTGCCTCTCGTTTTCCTCTCCCCCACTTCACCTTTGCCATTTTATTCGCCCTTTTTCCATTCGCCTTTCTGTTTGCTTGTGTTGCTATGTGCCCTCTATTAGCTTGCATCTTCGCTTGCTAAATTATAGATCCTCATCCACTTGCTAATCTTTTTAAGAGGGTCAATTATGATGAACCAATTACTAGTGAGCTGCGTGCACTAGATTATCTTTATGAGGTTTTGCTTGAAATTCGTGAGTCCGAAAATTGTGAGGAAGTGTTGAAAGAAGAAAATTATGAAGTGATTCACGATAGCTCCTTTAATGAAAAACATGATTTCAATGACACTATTATAAATTTTATTAATGTCAATTGTGTTAATGATATGCAAAACCCTAGCTTGGGGATGCTAGTTTTGCTATGACTACTACTTGTTGCAATGATCATGATTGGGGTGATTCTTCTTATGATCTTGAAAATTTATTTAAGCCCCATGATGAATATGAGATTGATAATAATGTTTGCTATAATACTGAAATTGGGTTTGGAAGAGTGTCAACTTTAGATCCCACATATTTGGAGAATGTACTATCTTATGAATTTTTTGATAAAAGTGGGTTTGGAGAGGTCATGACTTTAGTTAATATTGATCCCACTATTTTGGAAGAGTGTCAACTTCGTATGCATATGGATCGTGTCGCGAATATTTTTTGTGATAGCTATATTGTTGAATTTTCTTATGATCCTACATGCAACTATTATGAGAGAGGAAAATATGGTTGTATAAATTTTTATGTTACTAAATTACCTCTCGTTATGCTAAGATTGCTATTGTTTCTTTCTTCTTCCTTGCATATGCTAGATCTTACTTGTTTTGCTAATTTGTTTTCCTATAAAATGCCTATGCATAGGAAGTATGTTAGACTTATATGTGATTTTCACATGCTATATGATGCTCTCTTTGTGCTTCAATTCTTATCATTCATGTGAGCATCATTGAATTCTCAAGCCTATCTTAATGGCTATAAAGAAAGAGCTTGTTGGGAGGCAACCCAATTTTATTTTCTTTGATTTTGCTTCTGTTCAGTAATAAATATTGCAACTAGCTTCTGTTTGGATGTGGTTTTGTGTTTTAATTAGTGTTTGTGCCAAGTAGAACCTTTGGGAAGACTTGTGTGAAGTTTATGCGATCATGCTGTAAAAACAGAAACTTTAGCGCTCACGAGATTAGCTACCATTTTTTTACTGGCGAGTGCTTTTTAGTTGATTCTTTTTGTAGATGATTAATAGACAAATTCCTCATGTCCACATTTTTTTTAGAGTTACAGAAGTATTCGAAAGTTACAGATTGCTACGGATTGTTCTGTTTTTGACAGATTCTGTTTTTCGTGTGTTATTTTCTTATTTTGATGAATCTATGAGTAGTATCGGGGGGGGGGGTATGAATCATAGAGAAGTTTGGATACAGTAGGTTTAACAGAAATATAAATAAAGAATGAGTTTATTACAGTACCTTTGAGTGGTGGTTTGTTTTCTTATACTAACGGAGCTCACGGGATTTTTGGCTAAGTTTTGTGTTGTGAAGTTTTCAAGTTTTGAGTATGGATTTGATGGACTATGGAAGAATGAGTGGCAAGAGCCTAAGCTTGGGGATGCCCAAGGCACCCCAAGGTAAAATTCAAGGACAACCAGAAGCCTAAGCTTGGGGATGCCCCGGGAAGGCATCCCCTCTTTCGTCTTCGTCTATCGGTAACTTTACTTGAGACTATATTTTTATTCACCACATGATATGTGTTTTGCTTGGAGCGTCACGTATGATTTGAGTCATTGATTTTTAGTTTTCCACAATAATCCTTGCTGGACACACCTTTGAGAGAGATGCAAATGAATTGGAATTTATTAAAATACTCTATGTGCTTCACTTATATCTTTTGAGCTAGATAGTTTTGCTCTAGTGCTTCACTTATATCTTTTAGAGCACGGTGGTGGTTTTATTTTGTTTAAATTATTGATCTCTCATGATTCACTTTTATCTTTTTGAGAGTCTCTTATAACAGCATGGAAATGTGCTTTGGTTATAAAAGTAGTCCTAATATGATAGGCATCCAAGATGGTATAGTAAAAACTTTCATACAAGTGCATTGAATACTATGAGAAGTTTGATACTTGATGATAGTTTTGAGATATGAGGATAGTGATATTAGAGTCATGCTAGTGGAGTAATTGTGAATTTAAGAAACACTTGTTTTAAATTTGGTGATTCCCGTAGCATGCACGTATGGTGAACCGGTATGTGATGAAGTTGGAGCATGATTTATTTATTAAGTGTCATCCTTTGTGTGGAGGTCGGGATCGTGCGATGGTTAAATTCTACCAACCCTTCCCCTAGGAGCATTAGTTGAATACTTTGTTTTGATAACTCGTAGATTTTTGCATTAAGTATATGAGTTCTTTATGACTAATGTCGAGTCCATAGATTATACGCACTCTCACCCTTCCACCATTGCTAGCCTCTCTTGTACCGCGCAACTTCCGCCGGTACCATACACCTACCATACACCTTCCTCAAAACAGCCACCATACCTACCTATCATGGCATTTCCATAGCCATTCCAAGATATATTGCCATGCAACTTTCCATCGTTTCGTTCATCTGACATGCTTTATTATTATCATTCACATAGAGTCATATTTTGTCCTAGCTTCGAGTTGTAAGTAAATTATAGTGTGATGATCATCATTATTAGAGCATTCTCCCAGTGAGGACGGGATGATGGAGACTATGATTCCCCCACAAGTCGGGATGAGCCTTCGGACGAAAGAAAAAAAAGAAAAAAAAGAGGCCATAAAAGAAAAGAAAAAAGAAAAAAAAGAGAAAAGGACCAAAGAAAAAAATGAGAAAAAATGAGAGAAAAAGAGAGAAGGGACAATGTTACTATCCTTTTTCCACACTTGTGCTTCAAAGTGGCACCATGATCTTCATGATGGAGAGTCTCTTGTTTTGTCACTTTTATATACTAGTGGGAATTTTCATTATAGAACTTGGCTTGTATATTCCAATGATGGGCTTCCTGAAATGCCCTAGGTCTTCGTGAGCAAGCAAGTTGGATGCACACCCACTTAGTTTCTTTTATTGACCTTTCATACACTTATAGCTCTAGTGCATCCGTTGCATGGCAATCCCTACTCACTCACATTGATATCTATTGATGGGCATCTCCATAGCTCATCAATATGCCTAGTTGATGTGAGACTATCTTCCTCTTTTGTCTTCTCCACAACCACCACTCTATTCCACATAGTGCTATGTCCATGGCTCACGCTCATGTATTGCGTGAAAGTTGAAAAAGTTTGAAAAAAAAATTAAAGTATGAAACAAGTGCTTGGCTGAAACCGGGGTTGTGCATAATTTGAGTATTTTGTGTGACGAAGAAGGAGCATAGCCTAAGTATATGATTTTGTAGGGATGAACTTTCTTTGGCCATGTTATTTTGAGAAGACATGATTGCTTTGTTAGTACACTTGAAGTATTATTATTCGTATGTCAATATAGACTTTTATCTTGAATATTTCGGATCTGAACATTCATGCCACAACAAACAGAATTACATTGAGAATTATGTTGGTTAGCATTCCACATCAAAAATTCTGTTTTGATCATTTACCTACTCGAGGCCGAGCAGGAATTAAGCTTGGGGATGCTTGATACGTCTCCAATGGATCTATAATTTTTGATTGTTCCATGCTATTATATGTTCTGTTTTGGATGTTTAATGGGCTTTATTATACACTTTTATATTAATTTAGGGATTAACCTACTAACCCAAGGCCAAGTGCAAATTGCTGTTTTTGCCTATTTCAGTGTTTCGCAGAAAATGAATATCAAACGGAGTCCAAACGGAATGAAACCTTAGGGAGAGTTATTTTTGGAACGATATCTTCACGAGAGACTTGGAGTACAAGTCATAGAAGAAACAAGGTGCCCACGAGGGGGCAGGGCGCGCCCCCACCCTCGTGGGCCCCATGTTGCTCCACCGACGTACTTTTTCCTCCTATATATACCCATATACCCTGAAAACATCGAGGAGCACGAAGAAACCCTAATTCCACCGCCGTAACCTTCTGTTCCCGTGAGATCCCATCTTGGGGCCTATTCGGGAGCTCCGCCGGAGGGGGCATCGATCATGGAGGGCTTCTACATCAACACCATAGCCTCTCCGATGAGTTGTGAGTAGTTTACCATAGACATTCGGGTCCATAGTTATTAGCTAGATTTTTCTTCTCTCTCTTTGGATCTCAATACAAAGTTCTCCACGATCTTCGTGGAGATCTATTCGATGTAATCTTTTTGCGGTGTGTTTATCGAGATCCTATGAATTGTGGGTTTATGATCAAGATTATCTATGAACAATATTGGATTCTTTTCTGAAATCTTTTATGCATGATTTAAATATTCTTGCAAGTCTCTTCGAATTATTGGTTTGGTTTGGCTTAATAGATCCATAGTTCTTGCAATGGGAGAAGTTCTTGGCTTTGGGTTCAATCTTGCTGTGTCCTTTCCCAGTGACAGTAGGGGCAGCAAGGCACGTATTGTATTGTTGCCATCGAGGATAAAAAGATGGGGTTTATATCATATTGCTTGAGTTTATCCCTCTACATCACGTCATCTTGCTTAAGGAGTTACTATGTCCTTATGAATTTAATACTCTAGATGCATGCTGGATAGTGGTCGATGTGTGGAGTAATAGTAGTAGATGTAGAATCGTTTCGGTCTACTTGTCACGGACGTGATGCCTATATACCATGATCATGCCTAGATATGCTCATAACTATGCACTTTTCTATCAATTGCTCGACAGTAATTTGTTCACCCACCCTGGAATTCATTAGTGAAACCTATGGCCCCCGGGTGTATCTTCATTATATTACTTTCCTTTCAACTAGCCAATTTCTGTTGCCGTTGCTTATTTGCTTTATTTATTTTCTGTTCTTATACCAACAAATACCAAAAATATTATCCTACCCTATCTATTAGATCTCACTCTCGTAAGTGACTGTGAAGGGATTGACAACCCCTTATCGCATTGGCTGCGAGGTTCTTATTTGTTTGTGCAGGTACGAGGGACTCGCGCGTGGTCTCCTACTCAATTGATACCTTGGTTCTCAAAAACCGAGGGAAATACTTACGCTACTGTGCTGCATCACCCTTTCCTCTTCGAGAGAATACAACGCAAGCTCGAGAAGTAGCAGTGGTGTGGTGGCCATAGCGATAGATGGTGGGGTGGCGGCAACGTTGGCCGGCAATATGTGCCGACAGGTAGCGGCAGCGGAGCTTGTGGTGGGTGTTGTGTGTAGACCCAATAGGGATACCACACACAATACACGATGTCGCGGACTGTGCCACCGCCGCGGTGTAGCCCCCCAGCTAGAGATGTCCTCTGATGATGGCAGAGTGGCTCAGCGACGATGACATACCGATGCCATTGTCGATTGTGGGAGAAGAATATGAGATTATCTACGGGGAGGGAGGAGAAAAGGTGACGCAAGACTCGCCGATCGTGAGGGTTTATATATCAGGCCGGTAAGCATCGGGGTTTTGGGAGATTTCGCAGAGTCGTGCGGGAAGCTTGCGTGGTTGTGCATGGTAACCTATGTAGTTGCGTGGAAACAGGCTCACGGATGATTCATTGGCGCCTCTTCAAGCCACATTTGGCTAAAAGTATGCCTATGCAATGCTCAAGCTTGCGCTCGAAGCCTTCTATGGCAGCGCGGTGACAAGACATGCGAGAGAAGGACAAAACGACACATACACATACGACTAATAAGATAACATTTGCGATTTAATTACCTAGCATGTGGCCGTTATCTATGCAGCGTCGCGAACGATTGTTCGCCCACCGTGTGATATGGAATGCGATGTCGTTTCACATCATGTCGCTGACTCACAACTGTCGACCAACTTGTAGATGACCATTCCCTATGTGTTCAACTTCTCTATGAGTGTGGTTGCTCGTGGTTGAGGCGGCCTTGGCACGCTATGATCGCATCCCGCCTCGCATGTTCTGCTCGCGTCCCTCCACATGTGCTGCTAGCATTTGGGGCCAGTGCATAGTCACATACGTTTGTGCTGCCATTATGCATGCGGTTGCATCGGGTGTGGCGCCACGATGCAGTTGCTCGTTGCAAAAACTGCAATGCGAATGTGCCGAGAATTCTGTCCGCCCGGCCCCCATTTATACCCCTGACCATTTTCCTTAATCTCTTGCACCCCACAACACAATAAGCAGACCCATGATGACACATACAGAGAGGATATCCAGCGGCTCCAATGGCGCTCCCAACGGCTGATGACAACGACGAGCGGTAGTTCACCAAGCCTCACATAGTGGACACCCACGTGAGGGGGAAGGACCTCTCGGTGGTGTACACGAACAAGCCGGTCTCGATGGAGAGGTCCATCCACACTATGGAGCTGTTTCTTGTTGAGGACAAGTGGTTGGCTTCGACCTCAAGTTCACTAGCGGTCTTGTCGGGTATGATTAGAAGGTTGTCGTTGCCCAGTTGTGCGTGCGCCATGACATCCTCGTCTACCACTACCACCTGGCCACATGGCCTTGCGAGCGTTTTACCAAGTTTATCAACAGTCTCGACTATAGTTTCCCTACGATGGACACCAACAACAATCGAAAAGCGCTCAAGACTCGGGCTTGGCCTGTTGGAATCTCATCGACATCCATGACCAATACACGGTCTGGGGCAGGATGAATAACAAGCAAGACTCACTAGTTGACCTCGCCTTGGCCATCATTGACCCCTACTACATGACGATGAGGGATGAGAGCAAGAAGGACAAGATCGCCTGGCACAGTGCCTGGGAGTAGAGACTGGATAAATAAAACATCAAATACGCAACCAAGGACGCGGACACAAGATACTATATGTACATGCTGATCGTTGACATGAGGAAGTGCCTTCGTCCTGCCCCAGACGAGGGATCAAGCCACAAAGCACTGGCGGCAACCTCACAAGAAGTAGATGATTATATGATCATTTCTCCTAGTTTAGAATGCATTTAATTGCTTATTGAGGTGTGTGCGAATGTTTTGTATAGTCACTTATGTAATTGGATGTTTAGTTTTGTTATATACGTTGTTCTTCTGTAGATAGAGTAAATTACATGGCACACGGACTAAACTAGGGAACCCATCGGTGATGATTTCATCAATCGTTAAGAATTGCATACCAGCAACTGTTTGCCCGTATCACACATGGCTTATTAGCAGCCCTCGTTTGTGTTATTATCGGTCTTCGCACACATTTCGGATTACAAACTTGTTTGCCGTGGATCACAGGCCTTGTTAAGTTGAACCTTTTCTGTTGTTTTTGCTCATCGCAAATAGTTCATCCAACTATACTATATGCCGTCTATCACACACACCTTTATCTGTCTGATCATTTCTGTTGTGTTGCCTAATTGAAAATAGTTCATCTGAGTGAATTGTATGCCATATATCACACACACCTTGATCCAGCCGACCGTTTCTATTGTTCTTGTCATTGCAAATACTTCATATGGACCAAACTTAAGCCATATATCGCACACACAGCCCTAGTCTAAATCGTGCTTGATGTCTCCGCCATCGTACACAATTCATATTATTGGTGAAGGTTTTATTACGACACCGTTTGTGATGCATGCATCACACATAGTTCGGTCGAAGGGTCTGTGATTCATGTGTCGCGTTTGGACCATCCTGCATTAGTGGCTTTCTTCACCGGAGCAGCAATTGGCTTGCCATTCTTCTTGAAGTTTCCCTTCTTTCCCTAGCCTTTCTTGAAACTAGTGGTCTTTTGACCATCAATACTTGATGCCCCTTCTTGATTTCCACTTTTGCGGCCTTAAGCATCGCAAAAAGTTCAGGGATCGTCTTCTCCATCCCTTGCATATTAAGTTCATCACGAAGCTCATGTAGTTTGGTGAGAGTGACTGGAGAACTCTCTCAATCGTTACTTCATCCGGAAGATTAACTCCCAACTGGTTCAAGCGATTGTAGTACCCAGACATCTTGACTACGTGCTCACTAACACAGTTGTTCTCCTCCATCTTGTAACTAAATTACTTGTTGTAGGTGTCGTAGCTCTCAACCCGGGCATGAGCCTGAAGTACAAATTTAAGGGGATAATTAATTTGGTGCCCTTAGTTGTGTCCCACTCGGCAGGTTTACCCCTAGTTTCCGAAAACACTTGTTCCTTCCCAAACCACTTTGCTCCTCTCATGCTTTTGCCCTTTGACCGTTTGATCATCACCTTGAAAACTTCATAAAAATTTCATACTAACTCAGAAAAATTCAAATAAGATATCTAAATGTTCATAAAAGCATCACCTATATGTGCATGGCATTTGCATTCATGGAAAAAGTGTTGGCTAGTCCCCATGAATGCAAATGGTCAAAACTGAGATGGGGACTGGACAACACTTTTTTCATGAATGAAAATGACATGCACATATAGGTGATGCTTTTCTGAACATTTTGATATCTTATTTGAATTTTTCTGTGTTAGTATGAATTTTTTATGAAGTTTTCAAAGTGATGGTCAAACGGTCAAAGGGCAAAAACATAAGAGGAGCAAAGTGGTTTGGGCAGGAACAAGTGTTTTCGGAAACTAGGGGTAAACCCGCCGAGTGTGACCCAACTAGGGGCATAAAATCAATTATCCCAAATTTAAGCTCCTAGAACATCGCATATGCTCCGTGGTGCTAAAAACGTCTTTGGAGCCCTGGTTTTAAGCCATAAAGCATGGTGCACTTAACTATCATGTAGTCATCATTTCTTGTCTATCGAACGTTCATAGCGTCTAGATTGGCCAGAGCCGGTGGCTCACTTAGTGATGCATCAAGAACATAAGCCTTGTGTGCAGAAGTGAAGATAATCCTCAGATTACGGACCTAGTCCACATAGTTGCTTCCATCATCTTTCAACTTTTCTTTCTCTAGGAACAAATTCAAATTCAGGGGAGCTAGAGCGTGAACCATTTATCTACAACATAAATTTGCAAATACATTTAGACTAAATTCATTATAATTCGTTCAGTTAATCAAATTACTAGTGAACTCCCACTTAAATAAACACCCCTCAAATTATCTAAGTGTTACATGATCCAAATCAACTAACCCATGTCCGATCATCACGTGAGGTAGGGTGGTCATCAATGGTGAACATCTCCATGTCGATCATATATACTATATGACACATGTTGGACCTTTCAGTCCTCCGTGTTCCGAGACGAGCCTAGAATGTCTGTACATGCTAGGCTCATCAAGTTTAACCCAACTATTCTGCATGTGTAAAACTGGCTTACACCCATTGTATGTGAATGCAGAGTTTATCACACCCGATCATCACCAGGTGCTTCAAAACGATGAACTTCCGCAACGGTGCATACTTAGGGAGAACACTTTTATCTTGAAATTAAGTGAAGGGATCATCTTATAATGATAAAGTCATCCTAAGAAAAGTAAGATGCATAAAATATAAACATCGCATGCAATCAATACGTGACATGATATTTCCATTATAATCTTGTGCTTTTGATCTCCATCTCCAAAGCACCGGCATAACCTCCATCATCAAGACCATGATCTCCATCATTGTGCCGTCATGTGGTTGTCTCCACCAACTATTGCTCCCACAAGTATTGCTAACTCATAGTGATAAAGTAAAGCAATTACATGGTGTTTAATTATTGACACACATGTCATACAATAAATTAAATACACTCTATGGCTCCTGCCGATTGCCATACTCATCGACATGCAAGTCATGAACCTATTGAAAGAGCATGGTGCCTGCTACTTCTTGAGCTTGCATTGAGTTTTCCCTTGAAGAGGAAAGGGTGATGGAGCAAAGTAGAGATACATATTTCCCTCAGTTGAGAACCAAGATATCAATCCAGTAGGAAGAATACACAAGTCCCAATAATTGCACCTACACAAACAAACAAACAAATAATTGCACCCAACACGATAAAGGGGTTGTTAATCCCTTCACAGTTACTTGCAAGAATGAGATATGATAGTGATAGATATAAAAGATAAGTAAAAGGAGCAAAATAAAATAAAGGTAAATAAATTTCACCAAGGTATTTTTGTGTTTTTGGTTTTATAGATCTGAAAGTAATATGATAAAAAATAGACCCGGGGGCCATAGTTTTCACTAGGGGCTTCTCTCTCGAAGAAAGCATACTATTGGTGAACAAATTACTGTAGAGCAATTGATAGAAAAGCACACAATTATGACGATATCCAAGGAAATGATCATGTATATATGCATCACGTCTGAGACAAGTAGACGGACTCCTGCCCGCAACTACTACTATTACTACACACATCGACCGCTATCCAGCATGCATCTAGTGTATTAAGTTAACATGAATGGAGTAACGCCTTAAGCAAGAGTACAAGACGTAGAGGGATATATCCAATCAATATGAATAAACTCCATATTTTTATCCTTAATGAAAACAATACAAATGCATGTCATGTCCCCTTCTGTCACTGGGAATGAGCACCACAAGATTGAACCCATTACAAAGCACCTCTCACATTGCAAGAAAAATCAATCTAGTTGGCCAAACCAAATCAATAGATAAGAGAGAAATACAAAGCTATAACAATCATGCATAAAAGACTTTGGAGAAGACTCAAACATTATTCATAGATAATTTGATCATAAACCCATGATTCATCGGATCTCAACAAACACACCGCAAAAGAAGATTATATCAAATAGATCTCCAAGAACATTGTATTGAAGATCAAATAGAGAAAAGAAGCCATCTAGCTACTAGCCATGGACCCGTAGGTCTATGGTAAACTGCTCACGCATCATCGAAAGGGCAGAAAGGTTGATGTAGATGCCCTCCGTGATCGAATCCCCCTCCGGCAGGGTACCGAAAAAGGTCCCCAGATGGGATCTCAGGAGGACAGAAACTTGCGGCGGTGGAAAAGTATTTTTGGTGTACCCTCTGGTCTTCGGGGAATATTTGGGTATTTATAGAAGAAGAATTAGGGTTGGTGGACTCACGTGGGGCCCACAAGCTTGGGGGCGCCCCCTAGGGCGCACCCTGTGAGCTTGTGGCCATCTCGTGGCCCTCCAGGTCTCTTCCCGATGCTTCCTGGGTGTCTTGTGGTCCAAGAAAAATAGACAAAAAGTTTCATTCCATTTGGACTCTGTTTGGTATTGATTTTCCATAAAGACAAAAATAAGGAAAAAAATATAAACTGGCACTGAGCACTAAGCTAATATGTTAGTCCCAAAAAATGATATAAAATGGCATAATAATGCATATAAAACATCCAAGATTGATAATGTAATAGCATGGAACAATAATAAATTATAGATACGTTGGAGACATATCAAGCACCCCAAGCTTAATTCATGCTCATCCTCGAGTAGGTAAATGACAAAAATAGAATTTTGATGTGGAATGCTACCTAACATGGTTATCATGTAATCTTTCTTTTATGTGGCATGAATATTCAGATCCTTAAGATTCAAAACAAAAGTTTAATATTGACATAAAAACAATAATACGTCAAGCATACTAGAAAGTAGTCATGAAATTTAAAAATAACATGGCCAAGGAAAGTTATCCCTACAAAATCATATAGCCTTATTGTGCTCCCTCTTCTCAACACAAAGTATAAATAATGTACTACCATAGTGTTAGCCAAGCAATTGGTTGATACTTTTAAAAGCGCTTTAACTTTTTCAACTCTTCACGCAATACATGAGCATGAGCCGTGGATATAGCACTCTAAGTGGAATAGAAGGTGGTAGTAGACAAATGAAGGGAGAAAGTCTCACATCACCTAGGCTAATTAATGGATTATGGAGATGTCCATCAATTGATATCAATGTGAGTGAGTAGGGATTGCTGTGTAATTGATGCACTAGAGCTATAAGTGTATGAAAGCTCAAAAAGAAAACTAAGTGAGTGTGCATCCAACTTTCTTGCTGATGAAGACCTCGGGCATCTGAGGAAGCCCATCATCAGAATATACAAGCCAAGTTCTATAACGAAAAAATCCAACTACTAATATATGAAAGTGACAACATAGGAGACTCTCTATAATGAAGAACATGGTGCTACTTTGAAGCACAAGTGTGGAAAAATATAGTAACATTGTCCCTTCTCTCTTTTTCTCTCATTTTTTCTTGACTATTTAGGCCTTTTTTTCTTGGGCTCATTTGGGATCTTTTTATTTTATTTTATACCTCACACGGGACAATGCTCTAATAATGATGATCATGACACTTTAATTTACTTACAACTCAAAAATTACAACTCATTGTGAAAACTCATAATAACACAACGGTGAAGTTGCATGGTAATATATCTCGGAATGGCTATGAAAATGCCATAATAGGTAGGTATGGTGGCTGTTTTGAGGAATGGTTTAAGGATGGTTTAATGCACCGACGAAAGTTGTGCGACACTAGAGTGGCTAGCAAAGGTGGAAGGGTGAGAGTGCATATAATCCATGGACTCACCATTAGGCATAAAGAACTCACATACTTATTGCAACAAGTTTATTAGCCCTCGAAGAAAAGTACTACTACGCATGCTCCTAGAGGAGAGGTTGGTAGGATTTCACCATCGCGCGCCCCCGACTTTCACGCAAAGGAGGACAATCAAGGATAAATTGTGCTCCAACTTCATCGTATAACAGGAAGACCATACATGCATGCTACGGGCATCAAAGACCTTAACACAAGTATTTTTCCTAATCCACAGTTTACTACTAGCATGACTCTAATATCACCATCTTTGTATATCAAAACAATTGCAATGAATCAAACTTCTCATATATTTAATGATCTTCATGAAAGTTTTTATTATATCCCACTTGAATACCCATCATATTAGGACTAAATTCATAACCCAGACAAATTGCCACACTATTTATAAGAATCTCAAAATAATACGAGTGAAGCATGAGAGTTCATCAAATTCTTTAAAATAACATCACCACCGTGTTCTAAAAGATATAAGTGAAGCACTAGAGCAACTGCCTAGCTCAAAAGATATAAGTGAAGCTCAAAGAGTATTCTAATAAATTCAGAGTTAATGCGCGTCCCTCTCAAAAGGTGTGTATAGCAAGGATGATTGTGGCAAACTAAAAAGCAAATAAAACAAATACTCATATAATACAAGACGCTCCAAGAAAAACACATATCATGTAGTGAATACAAATTTAGCCTCAAGTAACTTACCGATGTATTGTAAACAAAAGAGGGGGTGCCATCCGAGGCATCCCGAAACTTAGACACTTGGTTGTCCTTGAATATTACCTTGGGGTGCCTTGTGCATCTGCAAGTGATACGTCTCCAACATATCTATAATTTTTTGTTGTTCCATGCTATTATATTATCTGTTTTGGATGTTTTATAGGCATTAATATGCTATTTTATATGATTTTGGGGAGTAACCTATTTACCCAGAGCATAGTGCAAGTTTATCCTTTTCCTTGTTTTTGAGTTTCACAGAAAAGGAATATCAAACGGAGTCCAAACGGAACGAAACTTTACAAGGATTTTTCTTGGACCAGAAGACATCCAGAGGACTTGGAATACACTCCAGGGGAGCCTCAAGGAGGCCACAAGGGTGGAGGGCAAGCCCTGGGGGGGTAGGGCGCGCCCTTACCTTGTGGGGCCCCCGAGACCCCCCTGACCTACTTCTTTCGCCTACAAATTCCCAAATATTCCAGAAACATCAGAACATCCATCAAAACCACTTTTCCGCCGCTGTAACCTTCTATTCTCGTGAGATCCCATCTGGAGGCCTTTTCCAATACTCTGCCAGAGGGGGATTCGTCCACGGAGGGCATCTACATCAACACCATTGCCCTTCCAGTGAAGTGTGAGTAGTTTACCACGGACCTACGGGTCCATAGGTAGTAGCTAGATGGCTTCTTCTATCTCTCTTTGATCCTCAATACCATGTTCTCCTTGATGTTCTTGGAGATCTATCCGATGTAATATTCTTTTCCGGTGTGTTTGTCAAGATCCGATGAATTGTGGGTTTATGATCAGATTATCTATGAATATTATTTGAGTCTCTTCTGAATTCTTATATGCATGATTTAATATCTTAGTAATTCTCTTCGAACTATCGGTTTGGTTTGGCCAACTAGATTGGTTTTTCTTGCAACGGGAGAAGTGCTTTGCTTTGGGTTCAATCTTCCGGTGCTCAATCCCAGGGACAGTAGGGGACATGACACATATTGTATTGTTTCCATCAAGGATAACAAGATGGAGTTTTCATCATATTGCTTCAGTTAATTCCGCTACATCATGTCATTTTTCTTAATGCGTTACTCTGTTCTTATGAACTTAATACTCTTGATGCAGAATCGTTTCGATCGATGTGTGGAGTAATAGTTGTAGATGCAGGCAGGAGTCGGTCTACTTGATACAGATGTGATGCCTATATTCATGATCATTGCCTTAGATATAGTCATAATTATTCGCTCTTCTATCAATTGCTTGATAGTAATTTGTTCACCCACCGTAATATTTGCTATCATGAGAGAAGCCTCTAGTGAAACCTATGGCCCGCGGGTCTATTTTACATCTTATAAGTTTCAGATATACTATTTTGCAATCTTTTACTTTTCAATCTATAAACCAAAAACCCAAAAATATTTACTTTATAGTTATCTATATCTATCAGATCTCACTCTTGCAAATAACCGTGAAGGGATTGACAACCCCTTTATAGCATTGGTGCAAGTTTTTTGATTGTTTGTGCAGGTATTTGGCAATTTGTGCGTACTCTCCTACTGGACTGATACCTTGGTTCTCAAAAACTGTGGGAAATACTTACTCTACTTTGCTGCATCACCCTTTCCTCTTCTAGGGAAAAACCAACGCAAGCTCAAGAGGTAGCAGCAAGCTTAGGCCCTTGCCACTACTTATTCCTTAGCCCATCTAAACTTTACCTAAAACTTGAAAACTTCACAACACAAAACTCAACACAAAACTCGTGAGATCAGTTAGTATAACAAAACCAACCTTTACTTTTAGGTGCTATTATGAACTCATTGTAATTTTAATTATATTTTTTGAACTTCACCATGGCTTATACCCCCCCGATATAGTCCATAGATTCATCAAAACAAGCATTAAACAAAATGCAAACATAATATGTCAAAAATAGAACAATGTGTAAAGACACAATTTGTAGTCATACTTCTATAAGTATGAACATTTTGAAAAATTAGGACACCATGGGAAATTTGTATATCAATTACATGTAAAATTTAAGAAATTGATCACTCTCTGGCAATCACAGAGAATTCTGCTACTGGACGCAAAAGTTTATGTTTTCTCACATAATCAAATCAACAATCTTCCAAATCATCCCAACGGTCTTGCTTGGCACAAATGCTAATTAAAACACATGAACACTATCATAACATAAGCATAATGGTATTTTATTTAAAAACAGAAGAAAAAGCAAAAGAAAAAAAAATTCATTAGGTTGCCTTCCAACAAGCGCTATTGTTTTATGCCCCTAGCTAGGCATATTACATAGATCTAGGTTTTGTCATCTTCGGTATTCAATCCATAAGTGGCCCTCATAATAGATTCATATGGTAACTTAATTTTCTTTCTTGAAAGTGTTCCAGGCCCTTCCTTAATGGAAATTGAAATCTAATGTTTCCTTCTTTCATATCAATAATCGCGCCAATTGTTCTAATGAAAGGTATACTGATACGTCCATTTTGCATCATGCTTTTATGTTGATATTTATTGCACTATGGGCTGTTATTACACGTTATGTCACAATACTTATGCCTTTTCTCTCTTATTTTACAAGATTTACATGAAGAGGGAGAATGCCGACAGCTGGAATTCTGGGCTGGAAAAGAAGCAAACTCTGGAAACCTATTCTGCACAACTCAAAAAGCTCCGAAACTCCACAGGACACCGTTTCAAAAAATATAAAAAATATCTGGCGAAAGAAGATCACCAGGGGGGCCACCACCTGTCCACGAGGGTGGGGGGCGCCCCCCTCTAGGCGCGCCCCTGCATCGTGTCCCCCGATGCCCATCTTCTCCTATATGAGGTGTTTTGACCTGGAAAAAATCATGAAGGGGCTTTCGGGATCAGATGCCGCCGTCTCGAGGCGAAACCTTGGCGGAAAGCAATCTAGGGCTCCGGCAGAGCTGTTCTGCCGGTGATACTTCCCTCCGGGAGGGGGAAATTGTCACCGCCGTCATCACTAACAACTCTCCCATCTTGGGGAGGGCTATCTACATGAACATCTTCACCAGCACCATCTCCTCTCAAACCCTAGTTCGTCTCTTGTATCCAATCTTTGTACCCAAACCTCAGATTGGTACCTCTGTGTTGCTAGTAGTTTTGATTACTCCTTGTAGTTGATGCTAGTTGGTTTATTTGGTGCAAGATCATATGTTCAGATCCATTATGCATATTAATATCCCTCTGATCATGAACAATATTATGTCTTGTGAGCAGTTACTTTTGTTCTTGAGGACATGGGAGAAGTCTTGCTATAAGTAGTCATGTGAATTTGTTATTTGTTCGATATTTTGATGAGATGTATGTTGTCTCTCCTCTAGTGGTGTCATGTGAACGTCGACTACATGACACTTCACCATTATTTGGGCCTAGAGGAAGGCATTGGGAAGTAATAAGTAGATGATGGGTTGATAGAGTGACAGAAGGTTAAACCCTAGTTTATGCGTTGCTTCGTAAGGGGCTGATTTGGATCCACTTGTTTCATGTTATGGTTAGGTTTACCTTAATACTTCTTTTGTAGTTGCGGATGCTTGCATTAGAGGTTAATCACAAGTGGGAGGCTTGTCCAAGTAAGGACATCACCCAAGCACCGGTCCACCCACATACCAACTTATCAAAGTACCGAACGTGAATCAGATGATCGTGATGAAAACTAGCTTGACGATAATTCCCATGTGTCCTCGGGAGCGCTTTCCTTCATATAAGAGTTTGTCCAGGCTTGTCCTTTGTTACCAAAATTATTGGGCCATCTTGCTGTTGGGGAACGTAGTATTTTAAAATTTTCCTACGATCACGCAAGATCTATCTATCAGATGCATAGCAACGAGAGGGAAGAGTGTGTCTACGTACCCTCGTAGACCGGAAGCGGAAGCGTCAAGTGACGCGGTTGATGTAGTCGAACTTCTTCGCGATTCAACCGATCAAGCACCGAACGTACGTCACCTCCGCATTCAGCACACGTTTAGCTTGATGACGTCCCACGAGCTCTTGATCCAGTTGAGCTTCACGGGAGAGTTTCGTCAGCACGACGGCGTGGTGACGGATATGATGTATCTACCGGCGCAGGGCTTCGCCTAAGCACTGCAACGGTATGACCGAGGTGTGTTTCTGTGGAGGGGGGCACCGCACACGGCTGGAACATTTCAACTTGTGTGTCTTTGGGTGCCCCCCTGCCCCCGTATATAAAGGAGCAAGGGGGGAGGCCAGCCGGCCCTCCTATGGTGCGGCTAGGGCTGCAATCCTACTAGGAATAGGATTGCAATCCTATTCCTAGTAGGAACTACCAAAGAAGGAAGAAGGGGGAAGGAAAGAGAGGGAGAGGGAGAGGGAAAGAGGGGCCGCGCCCCCCTCCCCTTGTCCTATTCGGACTCCTCCTAGGGAGGGGGCGCGCCACCTCCTGGCTGCTGCCCTCTCTCTCCCCTATGGCCCACCAGGGCCTACCATTCCCCCGGGGGGTTCCGGTAACCCC
>LR738711.1:825747725-825771260 GCA_902687465.1 Secale cereale | reverse complement strand
CCGGCACTCCGGTAAATTCTGAAACTTTCCAGAACACTTCCGGTGTCCGAATATAGTCGTCCAATATATCAATCTTTATGTCTCGGACATTCCGAGACTCCTCGTCATGTCCGTGATCTCATCCGGGACTCCGAACTACCTTCGGTACATCAAAACTCATAAACTCATAATACCGATCGTCATCAAACGTTAAGCGTGCGGACCCTACGGGTTCGAGAACTATGTAGACATGACCGAGACTCATCTCCGGTCAATAACCAATAGCGGAACTTGGATGCTCATATTGGCTCCTACATATTCTACGAAGATCTTTATCGGTCAAATCGCATAACAACATACGTTGTTCCTTTTGTCATCGGTATGTTACTTGCCCGAGATTCGATCGTCGGTATCTCTATACCTAGTTCAATCTCGTTACCGGCAAGTCTCTTTACTCGTTCCGTAACACATCATCTCGTGACTAACTCATTAGTCTTTTGCTTGCAAGGCTTATTATGATGTGTGTTACCGAGAGGGCCCAGAGATACCTCTCCGACACTCGGAGTGACAAATCCTAATCTTGATCTATGCCAACACCACGAGTACTTTCAGAGACACCTGTAGAGCATCTTTATGATCACCCAGTTACGTTGTGACGTTTGATAGCACACAAGGTGTTCCCACGGTATTCGGGAGTTGCATAATCTCATAGTCATAGGAACATGTATAAGTCATGAAGAAAGCAATAGCATTAAAACTAAACGATCATAGTGCTATGCTAACGGATGGGTCTAGTCCATCAGATCATTCTCCTAATGATGTGATCCCGTTGATCAAATGACAACTCATGTCTATGGCTAGGAAACATAACCATCTTTGATCAATGAGCTAGTCTAGTAGAGGCATACTAGGGACATACTGTTTTGTCTATGTATCCACACATGTACTAAGTTTCCGGTTAATACAATTCTGGCATGAATAAAAGACATTTACCATGATATAAGGAAATACAAATAACATCTTTATTATTGCCTCTAGGGCATATTTCCTTCAGTCTCCCACTTGAACTAGAGTCAATAATCTAGATTACAAAGTGATGATCCTCACACCCATGGAGTCTTGGTGCTGATCATGTTTTGCCCGTGGAAGAGGCTTAGTCAACGGGTCTGCAACATTCAGATCCGTATGTATTTTGCAAATCTCTATGTCTCCCTCCTTGACTAGATCACGGAGGGAATTGAAGCGTCTTTTGATGTGCTTTGTTCTCTTGTGAAACCTGGATTCCTTCGCCAAGGCTATCGCTCCAGTGTTGTCACAAAAGATTTTCATTGGACCCAATGCACTAGGTATTACACCTAGATCGGATATGAACTCCTTCATCCAGACTCCTTCATTTGCTGCTTCCGAAGCAGCTATGTATTCCGCTTCACACGTAGATCCCGCCACGACGCTCTGCTTGGAACTGCACCAACTGACAGCTCCACCGTTCAATAAAAATACATATCCGGTTTGTGACTTAGAGTCATCCGGATCAGTGTCAAAGCTAGAATCGACGTAACCGTTTACGACGAGCTCTTTGTCAACTCCATACACGAGAAACATATCCTTAGTCTTTTCAGGTATTTTAGGATGTTCTTGACCGCTGTCCAGTGATCCACTCCTGGATTACTTTGGTACCTCCCTGCTAGACTTATAGCAAGGCACACATCAGGTCTGGTACACAACATTGCATACATGATAGATCCTATGGCTGAGGCATAGGGAATGACTTTCATTTTCTCTCTATCTTCTGCAGTGGTCGGGCATTGAGTCTTACTCAACTTCATACCTTGTAATATAGGCAAGAACCCTTTCTTTGACTGATCCATTTTGAACTTCTTCAAAATCTTATCAAGGTATGTGCTTTGTGAAAGTCCAATTAAGCGTCTTGATCTATCTCTATAGATCTTGTTGCCTAATATATAAGCAGCTTCACCGAGGTCTTTCATTGAAAAATTCTTATTCAAGTATCCTTTTATGCTATCCAGAAATTCTATATCATTTCCAATCAATAATATGTCATCCACATATAATATTAGAAATGCTACAGAGCTCCTACTCACTTTGTTGTAAATACATGCTTCTCCAAAAGTCTGTATAAACCATAAGCTTTGATCACCTCATCAAAGCGTATATTCCAACTCCGAGATGCTTGCACCAGTCCATAGATGGATCGCTGGAGCTTGCATAATTTGTTAGCACCTTTTGGATCGACAAAACCTTCTGGTTGCATCATATACAACTCTTCTTTGAGATATCCATTCAGGAATGCAGTTTTGACATCCATTTGCCAGATTTCATAATCATAAAATGCGGCAATTGCTAACATGATTCGGACAGACTTAAGCATCGCTACAGGTGAGAAAGTCTCATCGTAGTCAACTCCTTGAACTTGTCGAAACCCTTTCGCAACAAGTCGAGCTTTGTAAACAGTAACATTACCGTCTGCGTCGGTCTTCCTCTTGAAGATCCATTTATTTTCGATGGCCTGCCGATCATCGGGCAAGTCAACCAAAGTCCACACTTTGTTCTCATACATGGATCCCATCTCAGATTTCATGGCCTCAAGCCATTTTGCGGAATCTGGGCTCATCATCGCTTCCTCATAGTTCGTAGGTTCATCATGGTCTAGTAACATGATTTGCAGAACTGGGTTGCCGTACCACTCTGGTGCGGAACGTACTCTGGTTGATCTACGACGTTCAGCAGAAACTTGATCCGAAGTTTCATGATCATCATCATTAACTTCCTCACTGATTGGTGTAGGAATCACTGGAACAATTTTATGTGATGTACTACTTTCCAATTCGGGAGAAGGTACAATTACCTCATCAAGTTCTACTTTCCTCCCACTCACTTCTTTCGAGAGAAACTCCTTCTCTAGAAAGGATCCATTCTTAGCAACGAATATCTTGCCTTCGGATCTGTGATAGAAGGTGTACCCAACAGTCTCATTTGGGTATCCTATGAAGACACATTTCTCCGACTTGGGTTCGAGCTTATCAGGTTGAAGCTTTTTCACATAAGCATCACAGCCCCAAACTTTAAGAAACGACAACTTTGGTTTCTTGCCAAACCATAGTTCATAAGGTGTCGTATCAACGGATTTAGATGGTACCCTATTGAACGTGAATGCAGCTATCTCTAAAGCATAACCCCAAAACGATAGTGGTAAATCCGTAAGAGACATCATAGATCGCACCATATCCAATAAAGTACGGTTACGACGTTCGGACACACCATTACGCTGTGGTGTTCCGGGTGGCGTGAGTTGTGAAACTATTCCACATTGTTTCAAATGAAGACCAAACTCGTAACTCAAATATTCTCCTCCACGATCAGATCGTAGAAATTTTATTTTCTTGTTACGATGATTCTCTACTTCACTCCGAAATTCTTTGAACTTTTCAAATGTTTCAGACTTGTGCTTCATTAAGTAGATATACCCATATCTGCTCAAATCATCAGTGAAGGTCAGAAAATAACGATACCCGCCGCGAGCTTCAACACTCCACATACATCGGTATGTATGATTTCCAACAATTTTGTTGCTCGCTCCATAGTTCCGGAGAACGGAGTTTTAGTCATCTTGCCCATGAGGCATGGTTCGCAAGCACCAAGTGATTCATAATCAAGTGATTCCAAAAGTCCATTACTATGGAGTTTCTTCATGCGCTTTACACCAATATGACCTAAACGGCAGTGCCACAAATAAGTTGCACTATCATTATTAACCTTGCATCTTTTGGTTTCAATATTATGAATATGTGTGTCACTACAATCGAGATCCAATAAGAATAGACCACTCTTCAAGGGTGCATGACCATAAAAGATATTATTCATAAAAATAGAACAACCATTATTCTCTGATTTGAATGAATAACCGTCTCGCAACAAACAAGATCCAGATATAATGTTCATGCTCAACGCTGGCACCAAATAACAATTATTTAGGTCTAAAACTAATCCCGAAGGTAGATGTAGAGGTAGCGTGCCGACGGCGATCACATCGACTTTGGAACCATTTCCCACGCGCATCGTCACCTCGTCCTTAGCCAATCTTCGTTTAATCCGTAGTCCCTGTTTCGAGTTACAAATATTAGCAACCGAACCGGTATCAAATACACAGGTACTACTACGAGCATTAGTAAGGTACACATCAATAACATGTATATCACATATACCTTTGTTCACCTTGCCATCCTTCTTATCCGCCAAATACTTGGGGCAGTTCCGCTTCCAGTGTCCAGTCCCCTTGCAGTAGAAGCACTCAGTTTCAGGCTTGGCTCCAGACTTGGGTTTCTTCGTGGGAGTAGCAACTGTCTTGCTATTCTTCTTGAAGTTCCCCTTCTTTCCCTTGCCCTTTTTCTTGAAACTAGTGGTCTTGTTAACCATCAACACTTGATGCTCCTTTTTGATTCTATCTCCGCAGCCTTGAGCATAGCGAAGAGCTCGGGAATTGTCTTTTGCATCCCTTGCATATTATAGTTCATCACGAAGCCTTTATAGCTTGGTGGCAGTGTTTGAAGAACTCTATAAATAACACTATCCTCGTCAACTTTGCAACCAAGTTGAGTCATATGATTGTAGTACCCAGACATTCTGAGCAAGTGTTCACTGATAGAACTATTCTCCTCCATCTTGCAGCTGTAGAACTTATTGGAAATCTCATATTTCTCAATCCGGGCATTTGCTTGAAATATTAACTTCAACTCCTGGAACATCTCATATGGTCCATGACGTTCAAAACGTCGTTGAAGTCCCGGTTCTAAGCCGTAAAGCATGGCACACTGAACTATCGTGTAGTCATCAGACCACGACTGCCAGACGTTCAAAGCGTCTACATTAGCGGGAGGGGGCTTGTCACCTAGCGGTGCTTCAAGGACATA
This sequence comes from Secale cereale, assembly GCA_902687465.1. NCBI lineage: Eukaryota > Viridiplantae > Streptophyta > Magnoliopsida > Poales > Poaceae > Secale > Secale cereale. The sequence goes on along the minus strand of LR738711.1, from coordinate 825,766,353 downwards.
ATTCTTCTGTGCAGCAATGAGGATAATCCTCAAGTTATGGACCCAGTCCGTGTAATTGCTACCATTATCTTTCAACTTAGCTTTCTCTAGGAATGCATTAAAATTCAAAGGAACGGTAGCACGGGCCATTGATCTACAACAACATAGATATGCAAAAACTATCAGGACTAAGTTCATGATAAATTAAAGTTTAATTTAATCATATTAATTGAAGAACTTCCACTTAGATAGACATCCCTCCGGTAATCTAAATGATCACGTGATCCAAATCAACTAAACCATGTCTGATCATCACGTGAGATGGAGTAGTTTCAATGGTGAACATCTTATGTTGATCATATCTACTATATGATTCACGCTCGACCTTTCGGTCTCCAGTGTTCCGAGGCCATATCTGCATATGCTAGGCTCGTCAAGTTTAACCCGAGTATTCTGCGTGTGCAAAACTGGCTTACACCCGTTGTATTTGAACGTAGAGCTTATCACACCCGATCATCACGTGGTGTCTCGGCACGACGAACTTTCGCAATGGTGCATACTCAGGGAGAACACTTATACCTTGAAATTTAGTAAGGGATCATCTTATAATGCTACTATCGTTCTAAGCAAAATAAGAAGCATAATAAGATAAACATCACATGCAATCAAAATATGTGACATGATATGGCCATCATCATCTTGTGCTTTTGATCTCCATCTCCCAAGCACCGTCATGATCACCTTCGTCACCGGCGCGACACCTTGATCTCCATCGTAGCATCGTTGTCGTCTCACCAACTATTGCTTCTACGACTATCGCTACTGCTTAGTGATAAAGTAAAGCAATTACATGGCGATTGCATTTCATACAATAAAGCGACAACCATATGGCTCCTGCCAGTTGCCGATAACATTACAAAACATGATCATCTCATACAAAACCGTATAACTCATCATGTCTTGACCATATCACATCACAACATGCCCTGCAAAAACAAGTTAGACGTCTTCTACTTTGTTGTTGCAAGTTTTACGTGGCTGCTACGGGCTTAGCAAGAACCGTTCTTACCTACGCATACAAAACCACAACGATGTTTCGTCAAGTATGTGCTGTTTTAACCTTCACAAGGACCGGGCGTAGCCACACTTGATTCAGCTAAAGTGAGAGAGACAGACACCCGCCAGTCACCTTTAAGCAACGAGTGCTCGTAACGGTGAAACCAGTCTCGCGTAAGCGTACGCGTAATGTCGGTCCGGGCCGCTTCATCTCACAATACCGCCGAAGCAAAGTATGACATGCTGGTAAGCAGTATGACTAGTATCGCCCACAACTCATTGTGTTCTACTCGTGCATATCATCTACGCATAGACCTGGCTCTGATGCCACTATTGGGGAACGTAGTATTTTAAAATTTTCCTACGATCACGCAAGATCTATCTATCAGATGCATATCAACGAGAGGGAAGAGTGTGTCTACGTACCCTCGTAGACCGGAAGCGGAAGCGTCAAGTGACGCGGTTGATGTAGTCGAACTTCTTCGCGATTCAACCGATCAAGCACCGAATGTACGGCACCTCCGCGTTCAGCACACGTTCAGCTTGATGACGTCCCACGAGCTCTTGATCCAGTTGAGCTTCACGGGAGAGTTTTGTCAGCACGACGGCGTGGTGACGGATATGATGTATCTACCGGCGCAGGGCTTCGCCTAAGCACTGCAACGGTATGACCGAGGTGTGTTTCTGTGGAGGGGGGCACCGCACACGGCTGGAACAATTCAACTTGTGTGTCTTTGGGTGCCCCCTGCCCCCGTATATAAAGGAGCAAGGGGGGAGGCCGGCCGGCCCTCCTATGGTGCGGCTAGGGCTGCAATCCTACTAGGAATAGGATTGCAATCCTATTCCTAGTAGGAACTACCAAAGAAGGAAGAAGGGGGAAGGAAAGAGAGGGAGAGGGAGAGGGAAAGAGGGGCCGCGCCCCCCTACCCTTGTCCTATTCGGACTCCTCCTAGGGAGGGGGCGCGCCACCTCCTGGCTGCTGCCCTCTCTCTCCCCTATGGCCCACCAGGGCCCACCATTCCCCCGGGGGGGTTCCGGTAACCCCCCCGGCACTCCGGTAAATTCCGAAACTTTCCAGAACACTTACGGTGTCCGAATATAGTCGTCCAATATATCAATCTTTATGTCTCAGACATTCCGAGACTCCTCGTCATGTCCGTGATCTCATCCGGGACTCCGAATTACCTTCGGTACATCAAAACTCATAAACTCATAATACCGATCGTCATCAAATGTTAAGCGTGCGGACCCTACGGGTTCGAGAACTATGTAGACATGACCGAGACTCATCTCCGGTCAATAACCAATAGCGGAACCTGGATTCTCATATTGGCTCCTACATATTCTACGAAGATCTTTATCGGTCAAACCGCATAACAACATACGTTGTTCCTTTTGTCATCGGTATGTTACTTGCCCGAGATTCGATCGTCGGTATCTCTATACCTAGTTCAATCTCGTTACCGGAAAGTCTCTTTAGTCGTTCCGTAACACATCATCTCATGACTAACTCATTAGTCTTTTGCTTGCAAGGCTTATTATGATGTGTGTTACCGAGAGGGCCCAGAGATACCTCTCCGACACTCGGAGTGACAAATCCTAATCTTGATCTATGCCAACGCCACGAATACTTTTGGAGACACCTGTAGAGCATCTTTATGATCACCTAGTTACGTTGTGACGTTTGATAGCACATGATGGGCCTCGAACCCCTCGTTGGTTACCCCAAGTGGAAGGTGTAAGATGCAGTAAGTAGAAGTGTTTTCCCCTAGCAAAGATGCCAAGGATCGAATCCCCAGAGACTCCTAGGTTCAACAGGTAGGTGTCAACTGCTAACGGTGCAATTAGCAATCAACGTGGACCTGCACACAGATACAAATAACTTTGCTCCCAACGAGTACAGAGAGGTTGTCAATCTCTCCGGCCTTGTAGTTCACAAAGGGTTAAAAGCAATATGATAGTAGTGATAAATAGTGTTTTGCAATAGTAAATAAAATAGCGGAAAGTAAATAGTGTATGTGATCAATGATGGTAATATGGACCGGAGTCTCATGATGTTCACTAGTGATGTCTCTCTCCCAAAAGACGATAAAACAGCTATGTGAGGTAAACAAATTACAGCTGGGCAATTGACAGGACCCACGAGCGCATACAAATGCTGATTACATTGCAAGAAAGGTTGAGGTTCAAAGCATGGGCGGTACGCCAAAGTAAGTAGACCGAAATCCATCAATATCTACTACTAATCATCCACCTTGAGATATCTATCTAGAACATCTCGCTGGTATTAAGTTGCGAGTCCCACCCATAGTGTAAACTCAATGCAACAGACAACTGCATTAAAAGAATTTTGCGTAAAGTAAACAATCCTTGCACCCGCGGGCACAAGCACCGTTGTTTTCCCCCTTGTGGCAATAGCACATCCCCTAGACTCATGTTTCTGTCACTCAAGCTAGTCATCGAGGGGCATGAACCCACAATCGAGCATAACGTTCCCTCTTGGAGTCACTACTTACTACTCGGCCAAAGCAATAAATAACAACGGAGAACATGCAAGAATTACTTATGAACTAAAATATAAAAGAGGTGAATCAAATATATTACTCAAGATCAATCTGAACATAATCTCATAATCCATCGGATCCCAGCAAACTCAACATAGCAACAGCATAAGGATTACATAGGTGCCTCGATCATGTAGGGCAGCTCACGAGGACTAATTAGTGAAGCACAAGAACGGGAGGAGAACATCACATAGCTACTGGTCCTGGACTCATGGTCCAAGGGAGACTACTCACGAGTCATCCGGGAGGCGTCCATGGTGGTGGAGAAGCTCCCGGTGGTGATCCTCCCCTCCGGCAGGGTGCCGGGAAGAGTTCTCCTGGTGCTCCCGATCTTGGAAGCGGCGGCGGCGGCGGAACAGAGATGGGATCGCGAAAAGAGTTCCTGTTCTGAGGGTTTCGGAGGGTCCTTTAAATATATGCCAAAGTAGGGCATCGGGGGAGCCTCGGGGGGCCCAGGCGCCCCCCCGGCGTGACCCAGGGGGGGGGGGGGGGCGCCTGGAGCCCCTGTGCCCCCCCCCAGGCTGCCCTTCGGACGCAGTGTTGTTTCCGGAACGCTGATTTTTTATATAATTTTTCTGGATTTTTCTGGGCAGTTCTCGAAACGTGAAAACCTGAAATACAAAAACAGCCGAAAACAGAAACTGGCACTGGGGTGCACTGGATTAGTAAGTTAGTCCAAATATGATCAAAAGTGTATGGAAGTGTATGAATATCATAGCAATATCACCCAAAAGTGGCATGGAGCAAGCAGAAATTATAGATACGTTTTGGACGTATCAGCAAGCAAGCAAGATAACTATTTTTGTGATTTTTGATAAAAAGGTACTAAAGCAAAAACTGAAAGGTAAACTAACAAGACTAAAAAGCAAAGGTAAAAGATAGCGTGCAACTCCCCTATCCTGAAGAGTGGAGTCCCCGGCAACGGCGCCAGAAAAACTCCTTGATGGGCCTCTAACCCCTCGTTGGTTACCCCAAGTGGAAGGTGTGAGATGCAGTGTTGTGGAAGTTTTTCCCTTAGCAAAGATGCCAAGGATCGAATCCCCAGAGACTCCTAGGTTCAACAAGTAGGTGTCAACTGCTAACGACGCCAGATATTAGCAATTAACGTGGACCTGCACACAGATACAAATAACTTTGCTCCCAACGAGTACAGAGAGGTTGTCAATCCCTCCGGCCTTGAAGTTTACAAAGGATTAAAAGCAGATGATAGTAGTGATAGATAATGTTTGCAATAGTAAATAAAAGCGAAAAGTAAATAGTGGATGTGATCAATGATGGTAATATGGACCGAAGTCTCATGATGTTCACTAGTGATGTCTCTCTCCCAAAAGACGATAAAACAGCTATGTGAGGTAAACGAATTACAGCTGGGCAATTGACAGGACCACGAACGCAAACCAATGCTGACTACATTGCAAGAAAGGTTGAGGTTCAAAGCATGGGCGGTACGCCAAAGTAAGTAGACCGAAATCCATCAATATCTACTACTAATCATCCACCTTGAGATATCTATCCAGAACATCTCGCTGGTATTAAGTTGCGAGCCCCACCCATAGTGTAAACTCAAAGCAACAGACAACTGCATTAAAAGAACTTTGCGTAAAGTAAACAATCCTTGCACCCGCGGGCACAAGCACCGTTGTTTTCCCCCTTGTGGCAACAGCACATCACCTAGACTCATGTTTCTGTCACTCAAGCTAGTCATCGAGGGGCATGAACCCACAATCGAGCATAACGTTCCCTCTTGGAGTCACTACGTATTACTTGGCCAAAGCAATAAATAACAACGGAGAACATGCAAGAATTACTTATGAACATAAATATAAAAGAGGTAGATCAAATATATTACTCAAGATCAATCTGAACATAATCCCATAATCCATTGGATCCCAGCAAACTCAACATAGCAACAGCATAAGGATTACATAGGTGCCTCGATCATGTAGGGCAGCTCACGAGGACTAATTAGTGAAGCACAAGAACGGGAGGAGAACATCACATAGCTACTGGTCATGGACTCATGGTCCAAGGGAGACTACTCACGAGTCATCCGGGAGGCGTCCATGGTGGTGGAGAAGCTCCCGGTGGTGATCCTCCCCTCCGGCAGGGTGCCGGGAAGAGTTCTCCTGGTGCTCCCGATCTTGGAAGCGGCGGCGGCGGCGGAACAGAGATGGGATCGCGAAAAGAAGTCCTTTTCTGAGGGTTACGGGGAACCCTTTAAATATATGCCAAAGTAGGGCACCGGGGGAGCCTCGGGGGGCCCAGGCGCCCCCCCGGCGTGGCCCAGGGGGGGGGGGGGGCGCACCCACAGGGCGCCTGGAGCCCCTGTGGCCCCCCAGGCTGCCCTTCGGACGCAGTGTTGTTTCCGGTTCGCTGATTTTTTATATAATTTTTCTGGATTGTTTGGGCAGTTCTCGAAACGTGAAAACCTGAAATACAAAAACAGTCGAAAACAGAAACTGGCACTGGGGTGCACTGGATTAGTAAGTTAGTCCAAATATGAGCAAAAGTGTATGGAAGTGTATGAATATCATAGAAATATCACCCAAAAGTGGCATGGAGCAAGCAGAAATTATAGATACGTTTTGGACGTATCAACATCCCCAAGCTTAATTCCTGCTCGTCCTCGAGTAGGTAAATGATAACAAGAATAATTTCTGTGGTGACATGCTATTAACCATATAGGACTTTCTCATAGTCATATGACAAAAGCTTACTGAGACAATGATTCTAAAGTAACTAAGTTGTCTCAAGAGAAAATCACAAATGACTGAAAGTTTTACAACATGAAACTAAAACATCAAAAAGATTTGCAATGAACATGATGTGCAAATATGATCAAGTGATATCTAGCTTGCCCCCTTTTGTGATGCAAAACATAAATGGAGGGGCACCTTGAAGGTTTAAGTGATGACTCGATACAATCATTTCAGAATAAACGATATCACAATCATGCAAAAGACAATGCTACTTTGGGACAATGCACATTACACTCAGAATGACAATCATGCTCTCAATAGTTGGTGCTTGAAGTGCTAGAGCTTTTTATTTTGAAACATGGAAGCAATTGTGTCATCGGTAGTAGTACTTCATATGTGTCATGCATAAAACATCCTATAAGTTGCAAGCCTCATGCATCGAATACTAATAGTGCTCGCTCCTTGTCCTAATTAGCTCGGATCCCCATGGGTTATTATTGCATTGCATATGTTTTAACCAAGTGTCACAAAGGGGTACCTCTATGCCACCTGTACAAAGGTCCAAGGAGATAGATCGCATTTGATTTCTCATTTTTGATAGATCTCAACTTGAGGACATCCATACCGGGACAACATAGAAAATAGATGATGGACTCCTCTTTAATGCATAAGCATATTCTCATGAGATATTGAGGATTAAGGTCCAAGCTAAAACTTCCACCATGATGCATGGCTTTGGTTGGCGGCCCAATGTTCTTCTCTAACAATATGCATATTAATTCAACCCACGGTAAATCACCCTTACTTCAGACAAGACGAACATGCATAGCAACTCACATGATATTCAACAAAAGTGTGATAGTTGATGGCGTCCCCAGAAACATGGTTACCGCTCAACAAGCAACTCATAAAAAATAAGATACATAGACAACATATTCTTTACCACAATAGTTTTTAGGCTACTTCCCATGAGCTATGTATTGCATGGTTAATTTGCTTAGTGCAGGTGGAGGTTAGCAAAAGACTGGGAGCGACCAACTAAGAGAGCAATGACGGTCATAATCATGCAGAGCGACAAAGCAATATTGAATCAGGCATGGTAGTTATATCGCTACTCAGAAACAAAAGATCATCAAGGCTTGACAGACTTTCTTTACAGTCTTGAATATGTGTGAGCATACGCCAAGTCAATCAAAATAAATTCTCGAAGGAAGATATTACTAAACCATACCACATCATAGGCAAACAAACCAAGTTGGTACTCCAATAACACATTGGGAACCCCCCAGCTATTTGAGATTAACCATAAGAAAACCTGAACTACTAAGCACCATCATGAAAGTAGCATCTTTATCATAGACACATTAACCCATGCAACGGAAGCAAACTCTCTTAATAAGGTGAGCATGGTAATTAAAGAGAGTTCAAGCAACCAACTAAATAAAAGCTCTTGAAAAGATAAGCATGAATACTAAGAGCAGAGCACGATAGTAGCTATTAAAAGACAAAGAACACACACAGCATAGATAGACATGAAAATTCTATGTAATGTTCTAGGTAGAGGTGGAGCGTGTTTCTTTCCCACATAAAGGAATGCTGGGTTCCGACTCGTTATGAAAAACTAAAAAGAAAACTAAAAGCAAGACGCTCCAAGCATAGCACATAACACATGAAGTGATAAAAATATAGCGAAACGAAAGACGAACTGATAATGTTGATGGAGAAGGGGATGCACGGGGGCATCCCCAAGCTTAGACGCTTGAGTCTCCTTGAATATTTCTTGGGGGTGCACGGGGGCATCCCCAAGCTTGAGCGCTTGACACTCCTGAATCTTTTTATCATCTTCCCTCGCACACTTGAAAACTCCCTTCATACATAACTCATCATAATCTGATTAGCGAGGTTAGTACCCTTAATAAAATAATTATACCTTGCTGGAAATAAGGATATTCTTGAAGTTCTACTGTTTCTCAAGATTGCCAAAAGGTTTTTGCAAAGAAAAAGCAAGTTCTCAATTTGCAAAGTGAAGGTACGGCAAAACAGGACAGAATCTGTGAAAAACAGAATAGCAGGCAGTAATTGACCTGTTCGGGATTCTTCTGAAACTCAAATAAAAAAACTCAGAACTGACGCACGAAAGACAATTATATAGAGAATGCTGTCGAAAAAATTCAGACCAAAAAGATGATCTGGTGATTTTATACGAATTTTTCTATCCAAGGACAGAATCTGTTTCCTGGACAGCACCTCACAACTTTTGAACTTTCTAGCAATCAGAGGCTATACTTGGCACAAATATGAAAAGCAAAGATACAATGATGATGCTAAAGCAGTAAACAACATCAAGACACAACAAAAGCAAAAATTTTATTCATGTGGGCTGCCTCCCAAAAGCGCTTTCTTTTATGCCTTTAAGCTAGGCATAATGCATAAATCAAGTTTTATCAAGAGTAAAAGAATAGCTAGCCCGTACAACGGACTCAAAAGGTAACTTGACCTTCTTACGAGGGAAGTGTTCCATCCCTTTCTTGAGAGGAAACTGAAATTTTATATTACCCTCTTTCATGTCAATGACAGCACCAACGGTGCGCAAAAAGGGACATCCCAAAATAATTGGACAAGAAGGATCGCATTCAATATCCATAATAGTGAAATCAACGGGCACATAATTATCATTGACAACAATAAGAACATCGTCGATCCTCCCCAAAGGTTTCTTTATGGAAGAATCAACGAGAGAATTACCAAAAGAACAAGAATCAAAAGATTTCAATTTAAGCATATCATATAGTCTTTTGGGCATAATGGAAGTGCTAGCTACAATATCACATAAAGCATAGCATGAGAAGTTGTTTATCTTAATTTTAATCATAGAATCCCAACCATCTCCTAGATTTCTAGGTATGGAGGCTTCTACTCTAAGTTTTTCCTCCCTAGCTTTGATGAGAGCATTAGTGATATGCTCTGTGAAGGCAAGATTAAGCGTGCTAGTGTTGGGATCCTTAGCCATTCCTTGTAGGAAGGCGACAACTTCTAAAATACTACAATTATCAAAATCAATTTTATCATTAGTGGGCAGAATTGTAGTGTCATCCTCTTTGTTTAATTCGCTCTCTATTATAAGAGTTTGAACATCTTCCCAAGTTTCGGGAAGCTTAGGAGCAATTTTAAACTGAGGCTCATACTTTTTTCCTGGAAGACCATGCCATGGGCATAACTCTCCGTCATAACTAGTGTAATCACAAGGTTTATCCTTTTTGTAAACCCCGTCAGAGATAAGTGGGGCAATGGAAGTAGGGGTGTACTCCTCCCATTTAGTGTTTTTGGTAGAACCCATAGTAGCAAGCAAGCAAGATAACTATTTTTGTGATTTTCGATAAAAAGGAACTAAAGCAAAAATGAAAGGTAAACTAACAAGACTAAAAAGCAAAGGTAAAAGATAGCATGCAACTCCCCTATCCTGAAGAGTGGAGTCCCCGGCAACGGCGCCAGAAAATACTCCTTGATGGGCCTCGAACCCCTCGTTGGTTACCCCAAGTGGAAGGTGTAAGATGCAGTAAGTAGAAGTGTTTTCCCCTAGCAAAGATGCCAAGGATCGAATCCCCAGAGACTCCTAGGTTCAATAGGTAGGTGTCAACTGCTAACGGCGCAATTAGCAATCAACGTGGACCTGCACACAGATACAAATAACTTTGCTCCCAACGAGTACAGAGAGGTTGTCAATCTCTCCGGCCTTGTAGTTCACAAAGGGTTAAAAGCAATATGATAGTAGTGATAAATAGTGTTTTGCAATAGTAAATAAAATAGCGGAAAGTAAATCTCTCCGGAGTCTCATGATGTTCACTAGTGATGTCTCTCTCCCAAAAGACGATAAAACAGCTATGTGAGGTAAACAAATTACAGCTGGGCAATTGACAGGACCCACGAGCGCATACAAATGCTGATTACATTGCAAGAAAGGTTGAGGTTCAAAGCATGGGCGGTACGCCAAAGTAAGTAGACCAAAATCCATCAATATCTACTACTAATCATCCACCTTGAGATATTTATCCAGAACATCTCGCTGGTATTAAGTTGCGAGTCCCACCCATAGTGTAAACTCAATGCAACAGACAACTGCATTAAAAGAACTTTGCATAAAGTAAACAATCCTTGCACCCGCGGGCACAAGCACCGTTATTTTCCCCCTTGTGGCAACAGCACATCCCCTAGACTCATGTTTCTGTCACTCAAGCTAGTCATCGAGGGGCATGAACCCACAATCGAGCATAACGTTCCCTCTTGGAGTCACTACTTACTACTCGGCCAAAGCAATAAATAACAACGGAGAACATGCAAGAATTACTTATGAACTAAAATATAAAAGAGGTGAATCAAATATATTACTCAAGATCAATCTGAACATAATCTCATAATCCATCGGATCCCAGCAAACTCAACATAGCAACAGCATAAGGATTACATAGGTGCCTCGATCATGTAGGGCAGCTCACGGGGACTAATTAGTGAAGCACAAGAACGGGAGGAGAACATCACATAGCTACTGGTCATGGACTCATGGTCCAAGGGAGACTACTCACGAGTCATCCGGGAGGCGTCCATGGTGGTGGAGAAGCTCCCGGTGGTGATCCTCCCCTCTGACAGGGTGCCGTGAAGAGTTCTCCTGGTGCTCCCGATCTTGGAAGCGGCGGCGGCGGCGAAACAGAGATGGGATCGCGAAAAGAAGTCCTTTTCTGAGGGTTACGGGGAACCCTTTAAATATATGCCAAAGTAGGGCACCGGGGGAGCCTCGGGGGGCCCAGGCGCCCCCCCGGCGCGGCCCAGGGGGGGGGGGGGGGCGCCCACAGGGCACCTGGAGCCCCTGTGCCCCCCCAGGCTGCCCTTCGGACGCAGTGTTGTTTCCGGTTCGTTGATTTTTTATATAATTTTTCTGGATTTTTCTAGGCAGTTCTCGAAACGTGAAAACCTGAAATACAAAAACAGCCGAAAACAGAAACTGGCACTGGGGTGCACTGGATTAGTAAGTTAGTCCAAATATGATCAAAAGTGTATGGAAGTGTATGAATATCATAGCAATATCACCCAAAAGTGGCATGAAGCAAGCAGAAATTATAGATATGTTTTGGACGTATCAGCACACAAGGTGTTCCCACGGTATTCGGGAGTTGCATAATCTCATAGTCATAGGAACATGTATAAGTCATGAAGAAAGCAATAGCAGTAAAACTAAACGATCATAGTGCTATGCTAACGGATGGGTCTAGTCCATCACATCATTCTCCTAATGATGTGATCCCGTTGATCAAATGATAACTCATGTCTATGGCTAGGAAACATAACCATCTTTGATCAATGAGCTAGTCTAGTAGAGGCATACTAGGGACATACTGTTTTGTCTATGTATCGACACATGTACTAAGTTTCCGGTTAATACAATTCTGGCATGAATAAAAGACATTTATCATGATATAAGGAAATACAAATAACATCTTTATTATTGCCTCTAGGGCATATTTCCTTCACTTGCTGCACCTTATTTATTTTTACCTTTTGTTACTTGCTACCAATTACCTTATCATAAAACTATCTGTTACCTATAATTTCAGTGCTTGCAGAAAATACCTTACTAAAAACTGCCTATCATTTCCTTCTGCTCCTCGTTGGGTTCGACACTCTTACTTATCGAAAGGACTACGATAGACCCCCTACACCTGTGGGTTATCAAGACTCTTTTCTGGCGCCGTTGCCGGGGAGTGAAGCGCCTTTGGTAAGGAAAAATTTATATAGTGTGCTGAAATTTATTGTCACTTGTTACTATGGCTCATAATCCTTTGAGGGGCTTGTTCGGGGTATCTTCACCCCGACCAGAAGAGAAAAGTGTTTCTCCTCAACCTACTGCACCTACTGAAAATGTTTGCTCTGAAATTGCTTCGGGTATGATAGAGAAACTGCTAGATAATCCCTTTACAAGAGACGAAGCACTGCATCCCGATTTACACCTAATCTATGTGGATGAAGTTTGTGGATTATTTAAGCTTGCGGGTATGCCCAAGGATGTTATCAAGAAGAAGGTATTCCCTTTATCTTTTAAGGGAGATGCATTGACATGGTTTAGGCTATGCGATGATATTGGATCATGGAACTATAATCGTTTGAAGTTGGAATTTCATCAGAAGTTCTACCCTATGCACTAGGTTCATCGTGATCGTAATTATATTTATAATTTTTGGCCTCGCGAAGGAGAAAGCATCGCTCAAGCTTGGGGGAGGCTTAAGTCAATGTTATATTCATGCCCCAATCATGAGCTCTCAAGAGAAATGATCATTCAAAATTTTTATGCTCGGCTTTCTCTCAATAATCGCTCCATGCTCGATACTTCTTGTTCTGGCTCTTTTATAATGAAGACTGTTGAATTCAAATGGGATTTATTGGAAAGAAGTAAACGCAACCCTGAAGATTGGGATCTCGATGAAGGTAAGGAGTCAGGTGTGTAATGCCCAGTATGAGATTATACCTCCCAGGTGTCGAGGCACGACTTAAAGGCATAATCTCATACTAGAATGATCTCAAGAATGGTATCTTTGCACAACTCATGTAAAAGAGGGATGAAGTTGTAAAAGAGTAGTTGGCTTACACTCGCCACATCACACAATGCATTACATAAACATTCATCATCCAAATAACATCAGAGTCCGACTACGGACGAAGATCCAAATGAAAGATACCATAAATAAACAACACAAGGCCCCGATCATCCTAGTAAGAGCCCTACTGATCCTCTAGATAAGACACGTAGTATCGCCCACGTTCTTCATCGAACTCCCAATACAACTCTGAACCACCAGCTGTGTAGTTCTCAACGGTACCTGCATCTGGTGTTGTGTAGAATCTGCGAGCCACGGCGGACTCAGCAATCCCGTTCCCGGGTAGCAATACTATCAAAGCCTTGGGTGTGGAACAAGGCTGAAAACAAGGTTGAAGCAGTACTAGCACTAGCTTACGTGTTTAGAGCGGGAAGAGAAAGTGCCAACGATCGACAAAGTGATCACGAAGTGATCCTATCTAAGCACGTCATTCATAACCCCACTGTGTTCACTTCCCGAACCCCTTCGGAAAGAGACCATCACGGTTACTCACGCTGGTAGTGTATTATGCACATGGTGTCAAGTTTTCTACAACCGGATATTAACAAATTCCCATCTGCCACATATCCGCTGGCATGGCTTTCGAAAGATCAAACCCTGCAGGGGTGTCCCAACTTAGCCCATCACAAGCTCATGATCTGCGAAGTCGCAACTCCAATGTGGGAAGACCCGAGTATTCTCGGAATCCCGTGCTCAAGATATTCCGACTAAGGTAAAACTAATCCAGCAAGACCTCCCGGCGTCCCGACACCCTGATAGTAGCCGCGCGTATCTCGTCTCAGGCCACGACCGGATGGGACAAGCTACAGGTTTTTACCAGCCCTTGAGTTTCCTCGAGGTGGCCCCGGAACACGCCCAGTTTGGACCAACACTCAAGTGGAGCAATGGCCCGGGTTGTTGACTAAGAAAAGGGTTTATAACTCCCTATGCAAGTTATAGTTATTAGGCAAATGTAAAACCAATGTTGGGCCTTGCTGGAAAAGCTTTAGCGCTAAGCGGGTTATCAAGGGGGGCCCATAAACCCCAACCGTGTGAGGGACGCAATCAAGGAACATAACACTGGTTTATACGGTTCCTAGGGTGGCATGAGTGGAACAAAACACCAAGGAGAGGCTTTGCCTTCCACCCATTGCCAAGTATATAGATGATTTAGTTTAACAAATTATATATTGTGATATCCCAACAAAACTTCATCATGACGCAAGAATCTTCAAAACTTCTCCTGCAACTAACAACGCTATAAGAGGGGCTGAGCGAAGCTTACGTAGCCAATCAAAGGTTTGATAGGTTGGGTGGTTAGAGAGTTTCATGGCAACAATAGGAGGCTGACAAACAGACATAGGCATCGAGGCAATAAGCTAAAGAGCGAGACATCTAGCATAGGCAAAGATAGTAGTGATATCTGGGTAAGGTCATCTTGCCTGTTGAATCCTCGGAGGGAATGTAACCTTGCTCCTCACACTCAACCTCGGTAGAAACCTCGTACTCCGAATCGGCTCCCGGCTGTACTCAACACAAGATCACAAAACGGCACAATATCAAACAAGGTGCAATGCACAATCAACATGATGCAGGTATGATGTGCGTATGCATGTGGAAGCACTTGAGCCTAAGGAGATGATGATGTAGAAGGCCTCATCTTGGAAAACCAAGCAAGCCACTGGATAGAGGGGAAGATTTCAGTTGAAATCGATATAAAGATCACCAGAAACGGACGCACAGTTTGCAAATGGCAAGCAAAACAATATTCATACAAAACTGCAGTTTACATCAACATGGCATCTTTGGAGCAAGAAATAATTATGCTACAACACTCAAACATGGAGACAAAGGGCATGGATGTGAAGTAGACATGATACTTAACAAGCATGAACTTAGAACACACCCAAAAACCTATTGGAACACAATTAACCAAGCATGGCAAGTTGCAATAAATTTATCCAGACTTAGTCAAAATCTAGGAAGGCAAAAACATCATCGCGATGCTGCCGTCGGAGGCATAAAACAACATGCATATCAACTCCACTAAGTATATAAAGATCATGGACATGTAATAGACATAGCATACATCAAACAACTCCATTGGAGCAACTACATAGGAGGCATGGATCAATAACAACAAGCTTCACCAAATTGATCATGCTGATAAAAACCTGACAGGTAAATTTATAGCAACTTGAGAGCAAGAAATAAATAAGCTACAACAGGCCATATATGCACATAAGGGCATGGATGGATAGAGCATAACATGGACAACAAGGAATGATCATTTGACATACTAAAACATGCATGGATTTGAGTGGGGCATCAAGCAAACATAGCATCAGGTTTAACAGATTCCAGACTTAGCAGTTTTTTCACTAAGTATAAAAAAACAACATTGGCAAGGCATTTTACAAGCTTGTTTAAGTCACCTCGAGGCATATCATGGAAAGTGGATTGCACCACAGCAAATACCATATGAATGAGTTTCTAAAACATATTGACATGTGACATGAAGACAAACACATCACTAGCAATGAGCAAGTCAAAACAGCATCTCACAACAAGTTTCAGCACTTAACAGCCACATGCACTTTTGCGACAGAGATTAACATGGCAACATGAAACCTAACATGAATGCTACAGAAACCATCATGTAGAGCACTTCACAATGAACATTTTGACTTATCATATGCTCCATTTGGACCAACATGCACAAAGTTATAAACACCACAAGCATGCAACAAAATTACAGATAACAACAGTTTTAAACATATAGCACTCTTGCAACAATGATTAGGGCATCAATATGAACTCAAACAAGCATGCCATAGTGGATCAAAATGAAGAGCACATCACAACGAACATTTTGATATATTACACGCCCCAAACGGATCTACGAGCACGAAGTTATTGCATGTCAAAGAGGGCAACAAAATTACGGAATCTGGGGACTTAGTGGAATTTACCCTCCGAAAAAGTGAAACGTGGACGGGACGAAGCGGGACGGAGGGATCCGGGCGGAGCGGAGGCATTTGGTTCGCCTCCTAGTGGATCTAGTCCCGATCCACCGGATCTTGCCGAAGATGTCGCCGGAGACGGAGGAGATGGCCGGAGTTGGAGAAGACGACGGGGCTGCGGTGGGCGGAGCCGCGCCGGTGGGACAGCGGCGGCGGGGCGAGAGGGCGCGCCCGAGGGGTCGCGGCGGTGGCGCTGGCCGGCCGGGCGGCTATAATGCCCAGGATGGGACTATACCTCCTACGTGTCGAGGCACGACTTAAAGGTATAAGCCCATCCTAGAATGATCTCAAGTTTGGTATCTTTGCACAACTCATGTAAAAGAGGGATTAAATTGCAAAAGAAGATAGTTGGCTTACACTCGCCACTTCACACAATACAATACATAAGCAATCATCATCCAAAACATCACAACCCGACTACGGGTGAAGATCCAAAAGAAAGATACCAAAACAACATAAAGCCACAGGTCAGGATCGGATCCTAGTAGAAGAACCACTACTGATCGTCGAAGCGTCACAAGCATACGGTAAAACTCTTCATCGAGCTCCTGGTGAAGTACTGAACCAACTCCTGCATCATTCTCGGCTGAACCTGCATCTGGTGTGGTGAAGTAACTGTGAGCCACAGAGGACTCAGCAATCCCGTTCCCGGGTAACACGACTATTTAAGCCTTGGGTGAGGAACAAGGCTGAAGAAAGAACAAGAGGTGAAGGAACAACAAGAGTCTGCAGCAGCAACTAGCACTAACTTACGTAAACGAGAGCGAGAAGAGAATGTGCCTCGGTCGAGAGATGATCACGAAGTGATCCTAGCTAAAGCACGTCAAACATAACCCCACCGTGTTCAACTCCCGAATCCCTATTCGGAAATTGACAGTCACGGTACACACGCTGGTAGTGTATTGGAACATTGTGTCAAGTTTTCTACAACCGGATATTAACAAACTCCCATCTGCCACATAACCGCGGGCACGGCTTTCGAAAGTTCAAACCCTGCAGGGGTGTTCCAACTTGACCCATTACAAGCCCATGATCCGCGGAGTCGCAACTCCATAGGTGGGAAGACCCGAGTATTCTCGGAATCCCGTGCTCAAGTTAAACCGAACTAAGGTAAGGCTAATCCGGCAAATCCTCCCGGCGTGTCGACACCCTGATAGGTAGCCGCGCGTATCTAGTCTCAGGACACAACCGGATGGGCGAAGCTACGGGTTTTTACCAAACCTCGAGTTGCCTCGTGGTGGCCCCGCAGGCTCCCCGTTTCGGACCAACACTCATTTGGAGCACTGGCCCGGGGTTGTTGAATTAAAATAAAAGGGATAGCTAGTCCACATGCAAGTTTTATTAGTTATTAGGCAAATAGTACCAAATGTTGGGACTTGCTGGAAAAGACTTAGCACTTAGCGGTTTATCAAGGGGGTCCCATACACCCCAACCCTGTTAGGAACGCATAATCAAGGAACATAACACCGGTTTATACGGTTCCTAACGGCATGAGTGGAACAAAACACCAAGCAAAAGGCTTAGCCTTCCACCCTTGCCAATATATAGATGATTTCATTTAAGCATTTATATAGTGTGATATAACCCAACCAAACTTCAACATGAAGCAAGCATCTTCAATCTTCACCTGCAACTAACAATGCTATCAGAGGGGCTGAGCGAAGCGTACTTAGCCAAGCAACGGTTTTGTAATGCCCCGGATGTAATACTTTCCCTTTTGGGCTTATAATAAATCTCCGGCTTCATCTATTTTCCATTTCGGGCTCTTTGTCTTTCGGGCTTTCGTCGTTTTGTTGTGTGAGTGTGTGGCTTTCATTCATATCATGTAGACATGTGCATTGCATTGCATTTGTGTTGTGGGTTGCATCCGGTTCGTGGCGTTTCTTCCCGTTGTCCGTTTCGTGTTCCGGAGCTCCCTCACGTGTCCGTGACGTTCCGTAGGCCTACTTTGTTGTTCGGGCGTTTTTCGTTACCGGTGTGCCGCGAGGTTGTGTTGTGTGTTGTTGTTTTGTTGTGTGCAACCCGCCTCTCAAATCTCGTCTCGTTTGGACTCCGTTGACTTTTCCCTCCGTTGCCCGTGTGGGTCCGAAGTGCCCTTACTTCGTGTCCCAAAAATACCCCTGCTGCAGTCTCTTTTCTCCGTCTGGGCCTTTTAAATCATCCCCGCGATCGGATCCGTTGGATCCCGATCGGAGGGCTCCTAAACACCCCTATCACCTAACCCTAGTCTAAAACTGCTATATATAGACCCCTAGTCTATTTGGCAAGTCCCCTTCTTCTTCCTCCTCTAGTTCCTTTCCTTTTTTTTCTTTTCTACTCCAGATCCAAGAAATCCTCCCAGATCCCGAGGGGATCCAGGGTTCCTTCGAAGCAGACAGCCGCAGCCCGCAGCTCCTCGTTCGGCGCGAGTCAACCGCGTCGTCCCACCGCGCCGATCCAATCTGGCGTGGACCGCATCGCCGCCGGTCGACTCGCCCCGCACCCAGGCGCCGTCCGACCGGGCCGTCCCCTGCGACCGCAGCCAGCCGTCGCTCGCCTCGTCGCTCACCGGGCCCGGGGGACCACTTGGCCGCCCGACGCCAGCCGTCGCCACTCCCGCGCTGGGCCCGAAGGCCCAGCTTCTTCTCCGCCGCCTCGGCCTCCGACCGGGCCAGGCCTGCGGCTCCACCGCGCGGGCCGCCTTC
>LR738711.1:825731584-825747636 GCA_902687465.1 Secale cereale | reverse complement strand
CCACGCCCCTGAGGCCCAGCCTCTTCTCCGCCTCAGCGCCCGCCAGCCGGATCGCCGAGCGCGCCGCAACTCCTCTGCGGGCCGTCGCCTCGCCACCTGGGCCGGTTCGCCCCGCGGGCTCCCCTCCGCGCAGCTGGGCCGTCCCGCGCCGGATCGGGCCCAGATCGCCGCCGCGCCACTGTTCCGGCTGGGCCACCGTCACTGTAGATCCGGGCCGCACTGTTCATCTCCGGATCTGGATCTAGGTTGTTTTTTTCTTCCCTAGTCCCTGTTTTACTTGTTCTGTGATGCATAGTTTGACCATGCATAACTTTCTCTGTGATGCTCCGTTTTGCGCGTGTAGCATGTCCAGATGTTCGTGGAGATGCCCTCTACGTTTTACCTGTTGTAGTCATGCATGTTAGATGTCTTCTTGTCACTTGTTTTGCTGTTGCAAGAGTGTATGATGATATAAACTGCTGTTATGTGTTATTTTCATGCCACCTTTGACTTGTGATATCTTCTAGCTCGTTTGTCCAAACGATGCAAATGACATGTCCACGTGTTCGTCTCGTCACGAACTACGTGTTGTGTGTGATAGGTTGCATGGTAGATTTATTGTTTCCTTGTTATCATCGTTGCAAGATGCCATGTTCACATGTTGTGTTTTCACTTGTTATGAAATGCCATCTTGTTGAGCTCGTTGCAATCGGTGTGTTCACCACAATGATGCATGCTTGTGTGTTTCGGGATCACCTTCATATGTATTTTGATGAGGTGCTTACCCTTTGCCATGTTTAGTTTCGAGGTGTCTTAAACATGCTCTTTTTGATGCTATGATGATGTTGCTGTTTTGGGACTTAGTGAAATTTCACTAAGTCTGAAATCTGTAACGTTCCGATGCCATGTTCGTGTGATGTTGTAGGACAAAGCATGATAGTTTTGGGGTGGATTTTGATTGTTCCATGAAGTATATATTGTTGTCTTTCCATTCATGTCCTCACATGTCCATTTGAGTGGCTGTAGCATGTTTATCTTTTGCTCCAAACTTTCAATAAAATTCTGCTGCCAGAATTTTATTTCAAAGTTCAATATGTCCAAGATCATTGCTAGTGATCCGTGACTCCGTTGGGGGTGCACTTTGGACCTAGTTGCTGTACATTATATCTAGTTTATGTTCAAGTCCTTTGCCATGCCTTTTGGGTGCTGTAGATTATTTATTTTGAGCTCCCAAGATGCTATGTTGCTGTAATTTGCAGTTTTCGCTCAAATCTTGTTTCGGGCATAACTTTTAGCCCGTAACTCCGATTTCAGCGATTATTATATCAAACTTGGGTGATTTTCTGTGTAGATTAATAATATCAGGTTGTTATCTTGTTTTGAGGTGTTTTGCTTGAGTGATGTTTTCCGTGCTCCATGTGCATCACTAGTGCATCCATCGTGCATACATGTTTTCGGGTGCGCATTGCATCGTGTTGATTGGTGCTTGTCGTGTTTGTCTTGTTTAGACCCGGAAGTTGAGCACGAGTTTTCCAACGAGGTTGAGCACGAGGTTTCCAACGAGTTTGAGCAAGAGGACCCTTCTTTCGATCCGAACTTCTTCTCTTCAGGCAAGATGACCGAACCCCGATAACTTTACTATCTTCGCCTATTGCTAGTAGTCTCGATCTATAGTTTTGCCTCGATGCCCATGTTCTTCTTGTCAGCCTCCTACTTGTAACCAATTGCCATGTTTAACCACCCTACCTATGCAAACCGTTGCTTGGCTAAGTACGCTTCGCTCAGCCTTCTTATAGCGTTGCTAGTTGCAGGTGAAGTGAAGATGCTTGCTCCATGTTGAAGTTTGGTTGGGTTATATCACACTATATAAATGCTTTAATTGAAATCACATATATATTGGCAAGGGTGGAAGGCTAAGCCTTTTGCTTGGTGTTTTGTTCCACTCATGCCGTTAGGATCCGTATAAGCCGGTTTTATGTTCCTTGATTATGCGTTCCTAACACGGTTGGGGTGTATGGGACCCCCTCGATAAACCGCTAAGTGCTAAGTCTTTTCCAGCAAATCCCAACATTGGTACTATTTGCCTAATAACAAACTAAACTTGCATAAGGGAGTAATTAACCCTCTTTCTTAATCAACAACCCCGGGCCAGTGCTCCACATGAGTGTTGGTCCGAAACGGGGAGCCTGCGGGGCCACCTCGAGGAAACTCAAGGTTTGGTAAAAACCCGTAGCTTCGCCCATCCGGTCGTGTCCTGAGACCTAGATACGCGCGGCTACGATCAGGGTGTCGACACGCCGGGAGGATTTGCTGGATTAGCCTTACCTTAGTTCGGTTTAACTTGAGCACGGGATTCCGAGGATACTCGGGTCTTCCCACTTTGGAGTTGCGACTCCGCGGATCGTGGGCTTGTAATGGGTCAAGTTGGAACACCCCTGCAGGGTTTGAACTTTCGAAAGCCGTGCCCGCGGTTATGTGGCAGATGGGAGCTTGTTAATTCCGGTTGTAGAAAACTTGACACAATGATACTAATACACTACCAGCGTGTGTTCCGTGACTGTCAATTTCCGAATCGGGATTCGGGAGTTGAACACGGAGGGGTTATGTTTGTGAGCTTGTAGCTAGGATCACTTCATGATCACTTCTCGCTTTGCCTTCTCTTCTCGCTCTCTCTGGCGTAAGTTAGTGCTAGTTGCTGCTGCAGACTCTTTGTTGTTCCTTCACCTCATTTCATTCTTCAGCCTTTCCCTCACCTAAAGGCTTTGATAGTTCTGTTACCCGGGAACGGGATTGCTGAGTCCTTTGTGGCTCACAGTTACTTCACCACACCAGATGCAGGTCCAGCTGTGAGCTATCCAGGCGATGGCACCGAGCTGGATTGGGAGTACGACGAGGAGCGTAGTCGTTACTACGTACGCTACCCGGACGATCAGTAGTGGAGTCTCTTACTAGGATTCGATCCGCCTGTGGTTGTTTATTTATCTGAGTTTGGTACTTTGACATTTGGTTTTGCCCTTAGAGGGTTGTAGTGATCTTATTGTATGATGTTTGAGACTTGTACTGTTATTCTGTGACGTGGCGATTGTAAGCCAACTATTTTCAGTTTACTTTCCCCCTTTTACATGAGTTGTGCAAAGATTACCAAACTTGAGATCATTCTAGGATGGACTTATGCCTTTAAGTCGTGCCTCGACACGTAGGAGGTATAATTCCATCCTGGGCATTACAAGTTGGTATTCAGAGCCTTCTCCGACCTAGGAGCCCCCACTGTTTGATCGAACCGTTGACGGTTGAGTCTAGGCACACACTGAAAAACTTTTTGAGTCCTATATTATATCGGAGAGTAGGATTTCTTTGCTTCTCATCCCCTTTCTCTCTGGTGAGGACTCCTGACGTCTGCTCTTGTCTCTCCTATTTTCAAAATTTGCACAATTTTTTTTTTAGGATTCCCGCGAGTATTCTGGGATTGTTTCGATGTTCTTGTGACAAGGATATTGTTCCCGATGCCTCCTGTTACCGAGGAGTTGAGCTTCGGGGTATCACTGTAACAAGCATATCGCGACAGTACTAAATACTTAAGACGGCCGACATCGAAAATCTCCCCTATACGGCCAGTGGCAAGATAACCCCGACATCACCCAGTACTGGGGAGGTAGTTCGGGAGTATTGCCATAGCTTGTTATAGTGGATGCTTTTCGAAGGTCCGAGGTACACAGTTTCCGAGAAAGACTGGTTATGTGTTGAAGGATGGATACACCTGGATGTAGGTTAGAGTTGATTGCGCGGTGCTTCCCGTGTATCCCCAACACCTGATTGCATAACTGGAATCTTTCGGAAAGCTATAGGTGGGTTTTATCCAGTAGATCGTAGGCATTCTTCCAACGAATGCAGGTTAGTGAGTTCGGGGTTCGACATTGAGTGAAGGAGTTATATGACCGAGGTTACTATCAGGAGTTGCATCTTAAAGGGTCGTTGGCTATGCTGATCCGGGGATTGCAAAACCTTTTCGTAACGCGTTCATATGCTTTCAGCACAAAGATGTTAGGACGAAACTCCTCTCTTGTGTTTGTTCCCGTCTGTACCTTGTTGTTTTATTATTTTATCCTTTTGATCCCTATGTGGCTTCTCGTGAAGACTGATGTTATCAATTAACTAAGAAATTCATTCGTTCCTCTTGTTCGGATGATTTCATTCGTTCTTATTGTTCGAATGATTATTGTGAAGACTTGTTGCAATTCATTCCATTGATTCAGCTTATTCCTTTTGTCAATCAATTGCTGATCGTGGTCATCTCTTACAGGATGGCTCCGAAAAGGGTTCCGAATGCCAACCCAGAGGGTGAAGAGGTTCCGGAGCGTCCTCCTTCCCCTCCTCCTCCGCCTGAGGCTTGGAGAGCAATTATGCAGACTACTGCTCAGAACACTCAGTTGATGATGCATATGATGCAGATGATGCAAGCTAATCAAGCTAATCAAGCTAATCAGGGCATTCCAATGAACCAAGGCAACTTCTTCCAGCAGCACCATGCTACCCTCAACCAGTTCCTGGCTAACAATCCTAAAGCTTTAAGTTACTGTGTCGACCCTCTTGATGCTGAGGATTGGTTGACCGACATAAAGAAGCATTTTGAGTGCAGTAACGTGAAAGAAGATGACTATGTGAAGTTTGCAGCCTTCCAACTGAAAGATCAAGCAGCTGACTGGTGGCAGCAGTACAAAGACTCAAGGCCGGGTCAAGTGATCTCGTGGGAGAACTTCTGCAAGGATTTCCGCTCGCATCACATTCCTACAAGTGTCATCGAGGGTATGCGTGAGCAATTCCGCAACCTCAAGCAGGGCTCCATGACAGTCTATCAGTATAATGTCAAGTTCCAAAACCTCGCTCGTTATGCAAAGCAAGACATACCTGATGCAAAGAGTAAAATCTATCAGTTCCGTGGAGGTCTCAAAGATGAACTTCAGCTTGCTCTCACCTTGTTCGAGCCAGACGAATTCGATAAGTTCTATAATATGGCTTTGAAACAAGAAGCGGCTCAGCTCAAGATGGAGGCTTCTAAGAAGAGAATTCGAGATGCTGTTCACTCTACCTCATCGTCTCAGTTGGCTGCGAAACAACAGAAATTCTGGCTTCCTCCTCCTCCAATGATTCGAGCTCCTTACAACAACTCCAGCAACTTCAACAACTCCAACAACAAGAACTCTAGTGGTCGTGGTTTCTCCCACCCACCCAACCCAAGCAACCAGTCGAAGAAGCAGTTTCAGTCTCAAGGCTCCAAGTCCAGTGGCTCTCAGTTCCGTCCTCTCTCAGAAGTGACTTGCAACAAATGCACTCAGAAAGGTCACTATGCCAACAGATGTCCGAATCCGAAGCGTCTTCCTCCGCCTCCTCCTGTCGGTACCGCTATGGTCAAGCATGATCCAAAGGCTGCCAGGGTTAATCTGATGAATGCAGCACAAGCAGAGGCTTCTTCTGATGTCATTCTGGGTAACCTTCCAGTGAACTCTTTTCCAGCTAGAGTGTTATTTGATTCGGGTGCATCATGCTCTTTCATGTCTCAACCTTTTGCATCCAAGCACAATATTGCCACTTCAAATTTGCCTCAGAGGTTGGAAGTTATTTCTCCAGGGAGACGTATGTCTTCTACTGTTTATGCTCCGGATGTTTCTATTCGCATGGGAGATTATCGTTTTATGGCTAAACCGGTGGTTCTTGGTCATTCTGACATCGACCTCATTCTCGGAATGGATTGGCTTTCTCAGCACGATGCTCACATTGATTGCGCTCAAAAGGAAGTCAAATTGACTCATTCTGATGAAGATGTGATTATCTTCGCCTCCAGGGATAATACTATTCGGCTTTTCTCTCTTAATGATAAGGGTGAAATTAATGCCATAGAGCAAATTCCAGTGGTGAATGAATATCAAGACGTCTTTCCAGAAGAACTTCCAGGCATGCCTCCACACCGTCAGGTGGAGTTTGTCATTGAACTCGAGCCGGGCACCGAACCTGTTTGTCGGCGTCCTTACAAGCTCTCTTCAGATGAATTGAAGGAATTGAAGAAACAGTTGGATGAACAGGAGCGTATGGGTCTCATCAGACCGAGTACATCTCCGTGGGGCTGTGGTGTCTTATTTGTCAAGAAGAAAGATGGCACGGAACGTCTCTGTGTTGACTACCGGCCACTGAACAAGAAGACGATTAAGAACAAGTATCCGCTCCCCAACATCAATGAACTCTTTGAGCAGCTCAAAGGAGCTAAAGTATTCTCTAAGCTTGACCTCCGAATGGGCTACCATCAAATTCGCATTCGCGAGGAAGACATTCCCAAGACGGCGTTCAGAACGAGCTACGGTTCATATGAGTACACCGTCATGTCCTTCGGTCTCGCCAATGCTCCTCCTACCTTCTCAAGGATGATGCATTACATCTTCAACCCCTATACTGGCGAGTTTGTGCTTGTGTATCTAGATGATATTTTGGTGTTTTCCAAGAATGAAGAAGATCACGAAAAGCACTTGCGTCTGGTTCTTGATCGACTCCGAGAGCACAAATTCTATGCCAAGTTCTCAAAGTGCGAGTTTTGGCTCGATAAGGTTCTCTACCTGGGCCACATTATCTCAGCTGACGGTATTGCGGTTAATCCCGAGAAAGTTGAAGCAATTGTCAACTGGGAAGCTCCTCAGAACGTCAAGCAGCTCCGCAGTTTTCTGGGTCTTGCCAGCTATTGCAGAAGGTTTGTGGAGAACTTCTCCAAGATTGCCAAGCCTCTTTCCAACCTCCTCCAGAAGAATGTCAAATACTTTTGGTCTCCCGAGTGTGAAGTGGCTTTCAAAACCCTCAAAGAGAAGCTTGTCTCAGCTCCAGTTCTGATTCCTCCAGATGAATCCAAGCCCTATGAAGTGTTCTGTGACGCTTCTCTTCAAGGCCTTGGTGGTGTGCTTATGCAAGAGAAGAGAATTGTGGCTTATACTTCACGTCAGCTCAAGCCAGCTGAGAAGAACTATCCCACACATGATCTCGAGCTAGCAGCTGTGGTACATGCTCTGATTACGTGGAGACATCTGTTGTTGGGCAGAAAGGTCGACATCTTCACTGATCACAAGAGCTTGAAGTACATCTTCACGCAGCCGCATCTGAACCTCCGCCAGACTCGTTGGGTCGAGATGATCCAAGAGTACAACCCCAGCATTGAGTACACTCCAGGCAAGGCGAATGTGATTGCAGATGCTTTGAGCAGAAAGGCATATTGCAACAGCCTTCTTATCAAGCCACACCAGCCTGAGCTTTGTGAAGCTTTCAGGAAGCTCAACCTTCAGGTTGTTCCGCAGGGTTTTCTTGCTAATCTCCAAATTGCTCCTACCTTGGAAGATCAAGTCCGTGAGGCCCAGCTCAGCGATACCATGGTGAAGAAGGTGAAACATGGGATTGCAAAGGGCACTCCAAAATATAAGTGCTTCCGTGTTGATGAGAGAGATACCTTGTTCTTCGAGGACAGACTCGTTGTTCCCAAAGGTGATCTCAGGAAGCTCATAATGGAAGAAGCTCATGACTCTCTCCTTTCCATTCATCCTGGCAGTTCCAAGATGTATCAAGACCTCAAGCAATCTTACTGGTGGACACGCATGAAAAGGGAGATTGCCCAATTCGTGAATGAATGTGATGTATGCAGAAGAGTGAAAGCAGAACATCAACGTCCAGCCGGTCTTCTCCAACCTCTTCCTATTCCTGAGTGGAAGTTCGACCACATTGAGATGGACTTCGTCACTGGCTTTCCTAAATCCAAGCGAGGCAATGATGCTATCTTTGTGGTGATTGACAAGCTTACGAAAGTCGCTCACTTTCTTCCAGTCAAAGAATCAATCAATGCAGCTCAACTTGCAGAGCTGTACACTTCCAGAATTGTGTCCTTACATGGCATTCCTCAAGTGATATCCTCAGACCGTGGCAGCTTGTTCACATCAAAGTTCTGGGACTCCTTTCAGTCCGCCATGGGCACGAAGATCAGGTTCAGCACTGCCTTTCATCCTCAGACTAGTGGTCAAGTCGAGCGTGTGAATCAGATCCTAGAAGATATGCTCAGAGCCTGTGTCATCTCCTTCGGCATGAGATGGGAAGACTGTCTTCCATTTGCAGAATTCTCTTACAACAACAGCTTCCAAGCAAGTGCAGGCAAAGCACCGTTTGAAATTCTCTATGGCAGAAAGTGCCGTACCCCTCTCAACTGGTCTGAAACAGGCGAACGCCAACTTCTTGGCAACGATTTGATCTCTGAAGCCGAAGAAATGTGCAAAGTCATACGTGAGAATCTCAAGGCCGCTCAGTCGCGTCAGAAGAGCTACTATGATGGAAAGCATCGTGATTTGGCTTTCGACATCGGTGATCATGTCTATCTCCGAGTTTCTCCGATGAAAGGAACCCAAAGGTTCGGTATCAAAGGAAAGCTTGCTCCTAGATATGTCGGTCCTTTCAAAATTCTTGGCAAAAGAGGCGATCTAGCCTATCAGCTCGAGCTCCCTTCCAACTTTGCAAATGTTCATGATGTCTTCCATGTGTCTCAGCTTCGCAAATGCTTCAAGGCACCTGAGCGCATGATTCCGTTTGAGGAGATTGATCTTCAACAAGACCTTTCCTACCGAGAGCATCCTGTTGCAATTCTCGAAGAAACCGAACGCAAGACTCGCAACAAGTCAATCAAGTTTCTGAAAGTCAAGTGGTCACATCACACAGACCGAGAAGCTACCTGGGAACGAGAAGATCATCTTCGTTCCGAGTACCCTTCCTTTTTCCAGTCCTAGATCTCGGGACGAGATCTTTTTGTAGTAGAGGAGAGTTTGTAATGCCCCGGATGTAATACTTTCCCTTTTGGGCTTATAATAAATCTCCGGCTTCATCTATTTTCCATTTCGGGCTCTTTGTCTTTCGGGCTTTCGTCGTTTTGTTGTGTGAGTGTGTGGCTTTCATTCATATCATGTAGACATGTGCATTGCATTGCATTTGTGTTGTGGGTTGCATCCGGTTCGTGGCGTTTCTTCCCGTTGTCCGTTTCGTGTTCCGGAGCTCCCTCACGTGTCCGTGACGTTCCGTAGGCCTACTTTGTTGTTCGGGCGTTTTTCGTTACCGGTGTACCGCGAGGTTGTGTTGTGTGTTGTTGTTTTGTTGTGTGCAACCCGCCTCTCAAATCTCGTCTCGTTTGGACTCCGTTGACTTTTCCCTCCGTTGCCCGTGTGGGTCCGAAGTGCCCTTACTTCGTGTCCCAAAAATACCCCTGCTGCAGTCTCTTTTCTCCGTCTGGGCCTTTTAAATCATCCCCGCGATCAGATCCGTTGGATCCCGATCGGAGGGCTCCTAAACACCCCTATCACCTAACCCTAGTCTAAAACTGCTATATATAGACCCCTAGTCTATTTGGCAAGTCCCCTTCTTCTTCCTCCTCTAGTTCCTTTCCTTTTTTTTCTTTTCTACTCCAGATCCAAGAAATCCTCCCAGATCCCGAGGGGATCCAGGGTTCCTTCGAAGCAGACAGCCGCAGCCCGCAGCTCCTCGTTCGGCGCGAGTCAACCGCGTCGTCCCACCGCGCCGATCCAATCTGGCGTGGACCGCATCGCCGCCGGTCGACTCGCCCCGCACCCAGGCGCCGTCCGACCGGGCCGTCCCCTGCGACCGCAGCCAGCCGTCGCTCGCCTCGTTGCTCACCGGGCCCGGGGGACCACTTGGCCGCCCGACGCCAGCCGTCGCCACTCCCGCGCTGGGCCCGAAGGCCCAGCTTCTTCTCCGCCGCCTCGGCCTCCGACCGGGCCAGGCCTGCGGCTCCACCGCGCGGGCCGCCTTCCCCCCCCCCCCAGCTGGGCCACGCCCCTGAGGCCCAGCCTCTTCTCCGCCTCAGCGCCCGCCAGCCGGATCGCCGAGCGCGCCGCAGCTCCTCTGCGGGCCGTCGCCTCGCCACCTGGGCCGGTTCGCCCCGCGGGCTCCCCTCCGCGCAGCTGGGCCGTCCCGCGCCGGATCGGGCCCAGATCGCCGCCGCGCCACTGTTCCGGCTGGGCCACCGTCACTGTAGATCCGGGCCGCACTGTTCATCTCCGGATCTGGATCTAGGTTGTTTTTTTTCTTCCCTAGTCCCTGTTTTACTTGTTCTGTGATGCATAGTTTGACCATGCATAACTTTCTCTGTGATGCTCCGTTTTGCGCGTGTAGCATGTCCAGATGTTCGTGGAGATGCCCTCTACGTTTTACCTGTTGTAGTCATGCATGTTAGATGTCTTCTTGTCACTTGTTTTGCTGTTGCAAGAGTGTATGATGATATAAACTGCTGTTATGTGTTATTTTCATGCCACCTTTGACTTGTGATATCTTCTAGCTCGTTTGTCCAAACGATGCAAATGACATGTCCACGTGTTCGTCTCGTCACGAACTACGTGTTGTGTGTGATAGGTTGCATGGTAGATTTATTGTTTCCTTGTTATCATCGTTGCAAGATGCCATGTTCACATGTTGTGTTTTCACTTGTTATGAAATGCCATCTTGTTGAGCTCGTTGCAATCGGTGTGTTCACCACAATGATGCATGCTTGTGTGTTTCGGGATCACCTTCATATGTATTTTGATGAGGTGCTTACCCTTTGCCATGTTTAGTTTCGAGGTGTCTTAAACATGCTCTTTTTGATGCTATGATGATGTTGCTGTTTTGGGACTTAGTGAAATTTCACTAAGTCTGAAATCTGTAACGTTCCGATGCCATGTTCGTGTGATGTTGTAGGACAAAGCATGATAGTTTTGGGGTGGATTTTGATTGTTCCATGAAGTATATATTGTTGTCTTTCCATTCATGTCCTCACATGTCCATTTGAGTGGCTGTAGCATGTTTATCTTTTGCTCCAAACTTTCAATAAAATTCTGCTGCCAGAATTTTATTTCAAAGTTCAATATGTCCAAGATCATTGCTAGTGATCCGTGACTCCGTTGGGGGTGCACTTTGGACCTAGTTGCTGTACATTATATCTAGTTTATGTTCAAGTCCTTTGCCATGCCTTTTGGGTGCTGTAGATTATTTATTTTGAGCTCCCAAGATGCTATGTTGCTGTAATTTGCAGTTTTCGCTCAAATCTTGTTTCGGGCATAACTTTTAGCCCGTAACTCCGATTTCAGCGATTATTATATCAAACTTGGGTGATTTTCTGTGTAGATTAATAATATCAGGTTGTTATCTTGTTTTGAGGTGTTTTGCTTGAGTGATGTTTTCCGTGCTCCATGTGCATCACTAGTGCATCCATCGTGCATACATGTTTTCGGGTGCGCATTGCATCGTGTTGATTGGTGCTTGTCGTGTTTGTCTTGTTTAGACCCGGAAGTTGAGCACGAGTTTTCCAACGAGGTTGAGCACGAGGTTTCCAACGAGTTTGAGCAAGAGGACCCTTCTTTCGATCCGAACTTCTTCTCTTCAGGCAAGATGACCGAACCCCGATAACTTTACTATCTTCGCCTATTGCTAGTAGTCTCGATCTATAGTTTTGCCTCGATGCCCATGTTCTTCTTGTCAGCCTCCTACTTGTAACCAATTGCCATGTTTAACCACCCTACCTATGCAAACCGTTGCTTGGCTAAGTACGCTTCGCTCAGCCTTCTTATAGCGTTGCTAGTTGCAGGTGAAGTGAAGATGCTTGCTCCATGTTGAAGTTTGGTTGGGTTATATCACACTATATAAATGCTTTAATTGAAATCACATATATATTGGCAAGGGTGGAAGGCTAAGCCTTTTGCTTGGTGTTTTGTTCCACTCATGCCGTTAGGATCCGTATAAGCCGGTTTTATGTTCCTTGATTATGCGTTCCTAACACGGTTGGGGTGTATGGGACCCCCTCGATAAACCGCTATGTGCTAAGTCTTTTCCAGCAAATCCCAACATTGGTACTATTTGCCTAATAACAAACTAAACTTGCATAGGGAGTAATTAACCCTCTTTCTTAATCAACAACCCCGGGCCAGTGCTCCACATGAGTGTTGGTCCGAAACGGGGAGCCTGCGGGGCCGCCTTGAGGCAACTCGAGGTATTTGGTATCCACCCGTAGCTTCGCCCATCCGGTCGTGTCCTGAGACCTAGATACGCGCGGCTACTATCAGGGTGACGACACGCCGGGAGGATTTGCTGGATTAGCCTTACCTTAGCTCGGTATATCTTGAGCACGGGATTCCGAGGATACTCGGGTCTTCCCACTTTGGAGTTGCGACTCCGCGGATCGTGGG
The DNA here is from genome assembly GCA_902687465.1 of Secale cereale. Taxonomy (NCBI): domain Eukaryota; kingdom Viridiplantae; phylum Streptophyta; class Magnoliopsida; order Poales; family Poaceae; genus Secale; species Secale cereale. The sequence goes on along the minus strand of LR738711.1, from coordinate 825,735,421 downwards.
CTTGTAATGGGTCAAGTTGGAACACCCCTGCAGGGTTTGAACTTTCGAAAGCCGTGCCCGCGGTTATGTGGCAGATGGGAGCTTGTTAATTCCGGTTGTAGAAAACTTGACACAATGATACTAATACACTACCAGCGTGTGTTCCGTGACTGTCAATTTCCGAATCGGGATTCGGGAGTTGAACACGGAGGGGTTATGTTTGTGAGCTTGTAGCTAGGATCACTTCGTGATCACTTCTCGCTTTGCCTTCTCTTCTCGCTCTCTCTGGCGTAAGTTAGTGCTAGTTGCTGCTGCAGACTCTTTGTTGTTCCTTCACCTCATTTCATTCTTCAGCCTTTCCCTCACCTAAAGGCTTTGATAGTTCTGTTACCCGGGAACGGGATTGCTGAGTCCTCTGTGGCTCACAGTTACTTCACCACACCAGATGCAGGTTCAGCTGTGAGCTATCCAGGCGATGGCACCGAGCTGGATTGGGAGTACGACGAGGAGCGTAGTCGTTACTACGTACGCTACCCGGACGATCAGTAGTGGAGTCTCTTACTAGGATTCGATCCGCCTGTGGTTGTTTATTTATCTGAGTTTGGTACTTTGACATTTGGTTTTGCCCTTAGAGGGTTGTAGTGATCTTATTGTATGATGTTTGAGACTTGTACTGTTATTCTGTGACGTGGCGATTGTAAGCCAACTATTTTCAGTTTACTTTCCCCCTTTTACATGAGTTGTGCAAAGATTACCAAACTTGAGATCATTCTAGGATGGACTTATGCCTTTAAGTCGTGCCTCGACACGTAGGAGGTATAATTCCATCCTGGGCATTACAGGTTTGCATAGGTAGGGTGGTTAAACAGGTTCATGGTTACAAGTAGGAGGCTGACAGGAAAGACATGGGCATCGAGGCAAATACTATAGATCGAGACTTCTAGCAATAGGCAAAAATAGTAATGGTATCGAGGTTCGGTCATCTTGCCTGGGATTCCACAAAGGAGAAGAATGGATCCACGAAGTAGACGGAGCAACACAGACGAGAGAATCCTCACAACTCCGGAACGAAATCGAAGCTAACAAGAGAAGCAACCGGAAAGAAGAAACAACACGGTAAACAGACAAGCATAAACATGGCATACGATGCACATCCAAGTATGATGCATGTCCGGTTTAATATGCATGGCATGGCAAAGTGCACAAACAATACTACAAGTTAAGTGGAGTTCAATATGCAACGAGTTGCATATTGACAAAACACCACATTTAATTATTTAAATGACTCTTGTTTATTTACAAGACAAGATTAAATGTTTGTTAACATGGCAAGAGGTGAAGCATAAAGAAACTACACTATTTAGGCATTTTAAATGAGGCCGGAGAATAACAACAACAAATCCGGAAAATCCCCATGAGCATGTTTAATAATTATAAAGCAACAACAATTAAACATTTTAGTGTTGTTAACCTGATTCGGATGACATGATCAAGTTTTATGCACTTTTTATTAAAAGGTTAACATGAAGAAGATATGAAGTATTTTCACCGTGGTGGAAAGAAAGGGTGCCACGGCAACGATCTGAAAATGATGCCACGGCAACATATCGGTTCCGGTACTCGCTGAGAGTCCGGTGCAAAAGAAAGATGGAGTGAACGAGACAAACAAGATGAAAGGTGGGGCGATCCCGTCACCGGGTTCCCACGAGTCGGCGACGAGGCAACCGAGGAACACGACAAAAGATGAAATGGCACGGTCACACACGGGAAACATTTCATACAACCACAACAAGCATCTCACGGGTCATCGTCTCGGAGTTATACCTTCGAAACAATTGTTTCGGAGAGGTTCGAGATCGTAGAGGAAGAAGGCGTTCACGTTCGGAGGGGAAGTAGCCGTTCACGGGTCTTCGGCGACGGTAGACGTTCACGTTACGTGTCGTGGTACTTGCGACGTCGGGGTACACGGGATCTCCATGTGTAGTCGAACTTGACGCATCCGAAGGGGTACTTGACGCGTCGTGTAGTGTCATCGTGTAGGCGTTCCCGTTCGTAGATGTACTTGTCATCGTAGTCGTTCGGTCGCCGTGGTACTTGTCATAAGGTCGTCGTGGACATAGTGGAACTTGGGGTCTCCGAGTAGTCGTGGTACTTGGCGCTTCCGGCGACGGTAGTGGAAGTAGTGGTACACGAGTCGTGGTACACGGGGCGACGGTAGTGGTACATGCCGTAGAGGGAAGTAGTTGTTCTCGTTCATCGGAGAGGAAGTAGTTGTACACGAGGTCGCCAACGAGTAGTCGTTCCGTTCGTAGAGGTACTTGAGGGTCTCGGCGACGGTAGTGGTACACGGCGACGGTAGTCGTTCGGGTCGTTGCGGTCTTTGGCGTGTAGGCGTACACGGTTCTCTGTCAAGGTCAACAACACAAGCAACACAAAACAAAACAAAACGGCAGCAGCAAAGGGGCGACGAGGCCACGGGCGCTGGACCTGGAGCTGGACGACGACGAGGCGGGAACTGGCCACGGCGTCGCTGGCTGGGCGCCAGGGCGAGGAGGTGCTGCGGGGGCCTTAGTAGTGGCCATCGGGGCGCGGAGGAGAGGGCCCGCGGTCCATCTGCGAGGAGGGAGGCCGGAGGACGAGGCGAGGAGGAAGGGCGTCGGGGCCCCTGGCTCGAGGAGGGAGCCGGAGGCGCGGGCCTCTGGTTGCTGGCGATGCGGGAACGGAGGGAGAGAGCCGGGCGCAGAGGCGCGGCGCTGCGGATCCTGGCCGGAGGGAGGTCGCGGCCTGGACGAGGAGGCCACGGCGAGGACGACGGGGCCGAGACGGCCTGGGCGCGCGACGGGAGAGGGGCTGGAGGGGCACCGCGGTGCTGGGGACGTCGAGGCAGGAGGGTCGCGGCGCTCGGGGCGGCCGGGCTGCTCCCGTTCAAAGAGGGGGCGCGGAGGAGAAGATCGAGAGGAGGGGGGTTCGGGCGAGCGAGGGGATCGAGAAGAAAACGAGATGCGGGGCTCGGGACGATGGGGTGGCGGCGCGAGGGGAAGCGAGGAGGGAGCGAGGAGACTGCGGCTAGGGTTAGGAGGGGAAACCGGGCCGGCTTAGGGAGGTTTTTGGGCCGGCTTAGGGAAGGAGGAGGCCCAGATGGCTGGGAGCTGCTCTCCTATTTTCCTTTCGCTGAGCTTTGCAGAAAATCAAGAGAGAAGACAAGAAAGAGGAGGGGAGTTAGGAAAAAGTTAGCACATGGAATTATATTTTTCTCGGGCTCATAAAAATAAGCACGACCGGAGAAAAAAATATAAAAGGCCAGATCGGAAAAAATAATTCAAACATATTTGAATATAATTCAAATGGGTTTGAACTAAGACTTGATTAAGGAAGTGTCCAAAAATGTTCGAATTTTCGAAGGAACCTCGAAACAACGGAAAATAAATATTGGCAAGGTTTTGAAGGTGTAACTTGAATTAAAGAAGCATGGGGAAATTATGCATGTGTGTTACGGGTAATTCCAAACAATGGAATATTTATTATATAGCTCCCTAAATATTGAGAGGCTTTCATATGTTTTAAAGAGAAGACATCTTCCCTCGATTTAAATGGACCGAAGGTCCACACAATTTATTAGGTTGAGATGCAAAAAAATAAATATGACATGATGGCATGATGACATGATGCAATGCAAAAAAAAAAATAACACAAGCTCAAAAGAAACACACGGGCAACCCGGAACATCTGGAATCTTCTGGAATCTTCTGGGACGTCGGTCTCGGGCGTCACAGCGGCGGCGGGGGGCAGCGCGCTTCCGGCGACGGGAGGCGGATCCGGCAAGCCGCGGTGGTCTGGCGGCGGGGTCACGGTGGTTCG
>LR738711.1:825688537-825731457 GCA_902687465.1 Secale cereale | reverse complement strand
GCATTGGGATTTCGGGGATGTGGACTGTTTTATAGATTCTGGGAGCTAGGAAGGTCGAAATGGGGTGCGGTTTTCACCCACACGATCACGATTCGACGACCGAGAGGATGAGAGCGGTTGTGCTGGGTTAGTGGGCTGTTGTGGAGGGGGTCTTGGGCCAAAAGGAAGAGGAGCTTTTAGCCCACTAGGTTAACGGTTGGAGTATCCAACGAACTCCAAACGCGATGAAACTTGACAGGCGGCCTACACGTATCAAAACAACAACGCACGACAAGTCTCACCTCATTCCGGGAACGTTCCACGACCACACACAAAAGAAGGACTCGGGGTGCCACGGGCACGTGTGTGAGTGTCGGAACTCGAAATGGACAATGGGAAGAGGCGAGCAGATCCGGGTGCAAGTGACAATACGAATGCAATGCAATGCACATGATAACATGACATGGATGAAATGCACACATGCACGCGACAAATCGAAGAAACCCGAAATGAAAGAAGAGCCCAGAATGGAATTGATGAAGTCAACGTTTCATATATTGCCATAATTGGAAGGTATCACATATGGGGTGTTACAAACTCTCCTACACTACAAAAAGATCTCGTCCCGAGATCTAGGACTGGAAGAAGGAAGGGTACTCGGAACGAAGGTGATCTTCTCGTTCCCACGTAGCTTCGCGGTCGAAATGGTGTGACCACTTTACTTTCAAGAACTTGATGGACTTGTTGCGGGTTTTGCGCTCAGTTTCTTCAAGAATAGCAACAGGGTGCTCACGGTAAGACAAGTCTTGTTAAAGATCAATCTCCTCGAACGGAATGGTGCGTTCAGGTGTCTTGAAGCACTTGCGGAGCTGAGACACGTGACACACATCATGAACATTTGCAAAGTTGGAGGGAAGCTCGAGTTGGTAGGCTAGATCTCCTCTTTTGCCAAGAATCTTGAAAGGGCCCACGTATCTCGGAGCAAGCTTGCCTTTGATACCGAATCTCTGGGTGCCTTTCAAAGGAGAAACACGGAGATAGACATGATCACCAATGTCGAAAGCCAAGTCACGATGCTTGCCGTCATAGTAACTCTTTTGACGCGATTGAGCAGCTTTGCGATTCTCACGTATGACTTTGCACATTTCTTCGGCTTCTGAGATCAAATCATTGCCAAGAAGTTAACGTTCACCAGTCTCGGACCAGTTGAGCGGGGTACGACACTTTCTGCCATAGAGGATTTCAAAAGGAGCTTTGCCGGCAGTTGCTTGGAAACTGTTATTGTAAGAGAACTCGGCAAACGGGAGACAATCTTCCCACTTCATACGGAAAGAGATGACACAACCTCTCAGCATGTCTTTGAGGACCTGGTTCACTCTTTCGACTTGACCACTAGTCTGAGGGTGAAACGCAGTGCTGAAACGAATCTTAATGCCCATGGCTGACTGAAAGGAGTCCCAGAACTTGGATGTGAACAAACTTCCACGGTCTGAGGAGATGACTTGAGGAATGCCATGCAACGATAAAATTATGGAAGTGTACAACTCTGCCAGCTGAGCTGCATTGATGGAATCTTTGACGGGAAGGAAGTGAGCTACTTTAGTTAGCTTGTCAATCACTACAAAAATAGCATCATTACCCTTCTTGGACTTAGGAGACCCAGTGACGAAATCCATCTCAATGTGGTCGAATTTCCACTCGGGAATAGGTAGAGGTTGGAGGAGACCGGCTGGACGTTGATGCTCTGCCTTCACTCTTCTGCAGACATCACATTCATTCACGAATTGGGCGATCTCCCTTTTCATGCGAGTCCACCAATATGATTGCTTGAGGTCTTGGTACATCTTGGAACTTCCGGGATGAATCGAGAGGAGGGAGTCATGTGCTTCGTTCATTATGAGCTTCCTGCGATCACCCTTGGGAACCACAATTCTGTCCTAAAAGAACAAGGTGTCTTTCTCATCAACGCGATAGCACTTGTATTTGGGAGTACCCTTAGCAATACCATGTTTCACTTTCTGCACCATAGCATCACTAAGCTGGGCCTCATGTATCTGATCTTCCAAGGTAGGAGCAACTTGAAGGTTTGCAAGAAAGCCTTGCGGAACAACTTGGAGGTTGAGCTTCCTAAATGATTCACAAAGCTCAGGCTGAAACGGCTTGAGAAGGAGACTGTTGCAATATGCCTTTCCGCTCAAGGCATCTGCAATGACATTGGCCTTGCCAGGTGTGTATTCAATGCTTGGATCATACTCTTGGATCATCTCAACCCAACGAGTCTGGTGAAGGTTCAGGTTTGGCTGTGTGAAGATGTACTTCAAGCTCTTGTGATCGGTCAAGATGTCCACTTTTCTGCCCAATAGAAGGTGTCTCCAGGTGATCAAGGCATGTACAACTGCTGCTAGCTCGAGATCATGTGTGGGGTAATTCTTCTCATTTGGTTTCAACTGACGAGAAGTGTATGCCACAATCTTCTTGTCTTGCATGAGAACACCACCAAGTCCTTGTAAAGAAGCATCACAAAAGACTTCATAGGGCTTGGACTCATCCGGAGGAGTAAGAACCGGAGCAGAAATGAGCTTCTCTTTGAGTGTTTTGAATGCCACGTCACAATCAGGAGTCCAGGAGTACTTGACATTCTTATGCAACAGGTTGGAAAGAGGCTTGGCAATCTTGGAGAAGTTCTCAACGAACCTTCTGCAATTGCTAGCGAGACCAAGGAAGCTTCGGAGTTGCTTGACATTCTGCGGGGGTTCCCAGTTGACAATAGCTTCAACTTTCTCGAGGTTCACAGAAATGCCCTCGGCAGAGATAATATGGCCAAGATATAAGACTTTATCCAGCCAGAATTCACATTTGGAGAACTTCGCATAGAACTTGTGTTCACGGAGCCTGTCCATGACCAAACGGAGGTGCTTGGCATGATCTTCTTCATTCTTGGAGAATACCAAGATGTCATCCAGATAGACGAGAACAAATTCATTAGTGTAGGGGTTGAATATGAAGTGCATCATCCTCGAGAAGGTGGGTGGAGCATTTGCGAGGCCAAAAGACATGACCGTGTATTCATAGGAGCCATAGCTTGTTCTGAATGCGGTCTTGTGAATATCCTCTTCACGGATACGAATCTGATGGTAACCTATCCGGAGATCGAGCTTCGAGAACACCTTTGCTCCTTTGAGTTGCTCGAACAATTCGTTGATATTAGGGAGCGGATACTTATTCTTTACTGTCTTCTTGTTCAATGGCCGGTAATCAACGCAAAGGCATTCCGTGCCATCCTTCTTCTTGACAAATAGAACACCACAGCCCCAAGGAGAAGTACTAGGCCTGATTAGACCCATACGTTCTTGCCCATCGAGTTGTTTCTTCAGCTCCTTCAATTCTTCAGGAGAAAGCTTGTACGGATGCCAATATGCTGGCTCGGTACCGGGCTCGAGTTCAATGAAGAATTCAACTTGACGATGCGGAGGCATGCCTGGAAGCTCTTCATGGAAAACATCTTCATACTCATTGACCACCGGAATCTGAGAGATGGCATTAATCTCGCCCTTGTCATTGAGAGAGAATAGCCTGATTGTGTTATCTCGAGAGGCGAAGATAATCACGTCTTCGTCAGGATGAGTAAGCTTGACTTCCTTATTTGCACAATCAATGTTTGCATCATGCTTGGAGAGCCAATCCATCCCAAGAATAAGATCAATGTCGGAGTTGCCGAGAATAACCGGAGAAACCAGAAAGCGGTAATCACCCATGTAAATAGATATATCCGGAGCATACAAGATAGAATTCATTTGCTTTCCCGGAGAATTAATTGATAACTCCCTTGGTAAAGCCACTGTGCCCACATTGTGCTTGGATGCAAATGGATATGTCATGAAAGAATGTGATGCACCAGAATCAAAGAAAACTTTAGCAGGTTTAAGGTTGACTAGAAGGTTACCAAGTATCACATCTGAAGAGTTCTCTGCTTGAGCTGCATTGATCAGATTCACTCTTGCAACCTTGGGATTGTGCTTGACAATAGCAATGCTGACAGGTGGAGGAGGCAGAAGGCGCCTTGGGTTGGGACACTTGTTAGCATAGTGACCCTTCTGAGTGCACTTGTTGCAAACCACTTCTGAGAGAGGACGGTGATAAGGACCACTTGACTTCGAAGCTTGAAAGTGATTCTTGGACTGATTGCTTGGGTTGGGTGGGTGGGAGAAACCACGGTCACGAGAGTGCTTGTTGTTGTTGTTTGGAGGGCGGAGCACTGGAGGAGGTGGAAGCCAAAACTTCTGCTGCTTTGCGACCACTTGTGAAGAAGAGGAGAAGTTAACAGCATCTCTGATCCTCTTTTTGGAAGCTTCAACCTTGAGCTGGGCTGCCTCTTGCTTAAGAGCCATGTTATAGAATTGATCAAATTCATCCGGCTCGAACAAGGTGAGAGCTAGTTGGAGTTCATCCTTCAGACCACCACGGAACTGATAAATCTTGCTCTTGGCATCTGGGATGTCTTGCTTGGCATAGCGGGCAAGGTTCTGGAACTTGACATTGTATTGATAGACGGACATGGTGCCTTGCTTCAGGTTGCAGAATTGCTCATGCATGCCTTCAATGACACTAGTTGGAATGTGGTGAGAGCGGAAATCCTTGCAGAAGTCAGTCCACAATATTTCATGTCCCTCTCTGGAATCTTTGTACTGTTGCCACCAATCAGCGGCTTGATCTTTGAGTGGGAATGCGGCAAACTTGACATAATCCTCAGGTCTCACGTTACTACACTCGAAATACTTTTTGATGTCTGTTATCCAGTCTTCAGCATCTAGTGGATCCACACAGTAACTGAACGCCTTCGGTTGGTTTGCCAGGAATTGGTTGAGGGTTGCAAAGTGAGGTTGATTGAACAAATTGCCTTGGCCTTGGTTCCGATGACCACCTTGATTTGCTTGGTTGGCATGAAAGTTCTGCATCATTTGCATAAGCATCTGGGTGTTCTGGTTGGTCGCTTGCATAATTGCTCTCCAGGCCTCAGGCGGAGGAGGAGGAGAAGGAGGACGATCAGGAACTTCTTCACCCTCTGGGTTAGCATTGGGAACCTTCTTAGGAGCCATCCTGAATGAGATGACAACTATTAGCCATTGATTGAAAATATATAAGCTGAATCAACGACTAGAAATTGCAACATAAGTCTTCACAAGAACATTCGCACAAGATGAACGAATGTATTCCACAGTTTAATGATACAACAATCTTCTCGAGAAGCCACTTGGGAGAACAAAAGGTAAATAAAAACAAAAAGGAGCAGATAGAACAATTACAAGATAGAAGCTTCGTTCCACATGTTCGTGCTAAAAGCTTATGGAACGTGTTACAAAAGGGTTTTGCAATCCCCGGATCAGCATAGCCAAGGACCCTTTAAGATGCAACTCTCGATCGGAACAAACGCCCATAAAACCACTTCACTCAATGTAGAACCCCGAACTCCATATCATGCATTCGTAGGAAGAATGCCTACGAGCTACTAGATGAACCCACCTATTAATTTCGGAAAGTTTCCAGTTATGCAATCGGGTGTTGGGGATACAGGGAAAGCACCGCGCACTCAACTCTAATCCAACATCCAGCTGTATCCGTCCTTCAACACATAACCAGTTATTTCCAGAAACCGTTTACCTCGGACCTTCGAAACGCATCTGCTATACAAGCTATGGCAATACTCCCGAACTACCTCCCCAGTACTGGGTGATGTCGGGGTTATCTTGCCACTAACCGCAGAGAAGAGTTTTCGATGTCGTCCGTCTTAAGTATTCCAGAACTGCTGCGATAGATTTGTGACGACAACACCTCGGAGCTCAACTCCCCGGGACACTGCCACAACCCCTAAATGACAGGAGGCATCGAGAACAATGTTCATGTCACAAAGACATCGGAACAATCCAAACAATACTCGCGTGATCCTAAAAAATAATTTAGTGAATTTTTGAGAGTAGAAGAGATAGAACATCGTCAGGAGTCCTCACCAGAGTGATAAAGGGATGAGGAGTACAAGAAATCCTACTCTCATATATATATATATATATATATATATATATATATATATATATATATATATATATATATATATATATATATATATATATATATAGGACTCAAAACATTTTCATGTGTGTGCCTAGACTCGACTGTCAACGATTCGATCAATCAGTGGGGGCTCCTAGGTCGGAGAAGGCTCTGATAACCAACTTGTAATGCCCAGTATGAGATTATACCTCCCACGTGTCGAGGCACGACTTGAAGGCATAATCTCATACTAGAATGATCTCAAGAATGGTATCTTTGCACAACTCATGTAAAAGAGGGATGAAATTGTAAAATAATAGTTGTCTTACACTCGCCACGTCACACAATGCATTACATAAACATTCATCATCCAAATAACATCAGAGTCCGACTACGGACGAAGATCCAAATGAAAGATACCATAAATAAACAACACAAGGTCCCGATCATCCTAGTAAGAGCCCTACTGATCCTCTGGATAAGACACGTAGTATCGCCCATGTTCTTCATCGAACTCCCAATACAACTCAGAACCACCAGCTGTGTAGTTCTCAACGGTACCTGCATCTGGTGTTGTGGAGAATCTGTGAGCCACGGAGGACTCAGCAATCCCATTCCCGGGTAGCAATACTATCAAAGCCTTGGGTGTGGAACAAGGCTAAAAACAAGGTTGCAGCAGTACTAGCACTAGCTTACGTGTTTAGAGCGGGAAGAGAAAGTGCCAATGATCGACAAATTGATCACGAAGTGATCCTATCTAAGCACGTCATTCATAACCCCACCGTGTTCACTTCCCGAACCCCTTCGGAAAGAGACCATCACGGTTACTCATGCTGGTAGTGTATTATGAACATGGTGTCAAGTTTTCTACAACCGGATATTAACATATTCCCATCTGCCACATATCCACGGGCACGGCTTTCGAAAGATCAAACCCTGGAGGGGTGTCCCAACTTAGCCCATCACAAGCTCACGATCTGCGGAGTCGCAACTCCAAGGTGGGAAGACCCGAGTATTCTCGGAATCCCATGCTCAAGATATTCCAACTAAGGTAAAACTAATCCAGCAAGACCTCCCGGCGTGCCGACACCCTGATAGTAGCCGCGCGTATCTCGTCTCAGGCCATGACGGGATGGGACAAGCTACAGGTTTTTACCAGCCCTTGAGTTTCCTCGAGGTTGCCCTGCGGCATGCCCAGTTTGGACCAACACTCATGTGGAGCACTGGCCCAGGTTGTTGATTAAGAAAAGGGTTTATAACTCCCTATGCAAGTTTTAGTTATTAGGCAAGTGTAAAACCAATGTTGGGCCTTGCTGGAAAAGCTTTAGCGCTAAGCGGGTTATCGAGGGGGGCCCATAAACCCCAAACGTGTTAGGGACGCAAAATCAAGGAACATAACACCGGTTTATACGGTTCCTAGGGTGGCATGAGTGGAACAAAACACCAAGCAGAGGCTTAACCTTTCACCCATTGCCAAGTATATAGATGATTTAGTTTAAGAGATTATATATTGTGATATCCCAACAAAACTTCATCATGACACAAGAATCTTCAAAACTTCTCCTGCAACTAACAACGCTATAAGAGGGGCTGAGGGAAGCTTACGTAGCCAACCAAAGGTTTGCTAGTTTGGGTGGTTAGAGAGTTTCATGGCAACAATAGGAGGCTGACAAACAGACATAGGCATCGAGGCAATAAGCTAAAGAGCGAGACATCTAGCATAGGCAAAGATAGTAGTGATATCTGGGTAAGTTCATCTTGCCTGTTGAATCCTCGGAGGGAACGTAACCTTGCTCCTCACACTCAACCTCGGTAGAAACCTCGTACTCTGAATCGGCTCCCAAATCTACTCAACACAATATCACAACACGACACAATATCAAACAAGGTGCTATGCACAATCAACTTGATGCAAGTATGATGTGCGTATGCATGTGGAAGCACTTGAGCCTAAGGAGATGATGATGGAGAAGGCCTCATCTTGGAAAACCAAGCAAGCCACTGGATAGAGGGGAAGATTTCGGTTGAAATCGATATAAAGATCACCGGAAACAGACGCACGGTTTGCAAATGGCAAACAAAACAATATTCACACAAAACTGCAGTTTACATCAACATGGCATCTTTGGAGCAAGAAATAATTATGCTACATCACTCAAACATGGAGACAAAGGGCATGGATGTGAAGTAGACATGATACTTAACAAGCATGATCTCTGAACACACCCAAAAACCTACTAGAACAGAATTAACCAAGCATGGCAAGTTGCAATAAATTTATCCAGACTTGGTCAAAATCTGGGAAGGCAAAAACATCATCACGATGCTGCCTTCGGAGGCACAAAACAACATTGATATCAACTCCACTGAGTATATAAAGATCATGGACATGTAATAGACATAGGATACATCAAACAACTCCATTGGAGCAACTCCATAGGAGGCATGGATAAATAACAACAAGAATCACCAAATTGATCATGCTGATAAAAACCTGACTGGTAAACTTATAGCAAATTGAGAGCAAGAAATAAATAAGCTACATCAGGCCATATATGCAAATAAGGGCATGGATGGATAGAGCATAACATGGACAACAAGGAATGTTCATTTGATATACTAAAACATGCATGGATTTGAGTGGGGCATCAAGCAAACATAGCATCAGGTTTAACAGATTCCAGACTTGGCAGTTTTTTCACTAAGTATAAAACAGGAACATTGGCATGGCATGTTTACAAGCTTGTTTAAGTCACCTCAAGGCATATCATGGAAAGTGGATTGCACCACAGCAAAGACCATATGAATGAGCTTCTAAAATATATTGACGTGTGACATGAAGACAAACACATCACTAGCAATGAGCAAGTCAAAACAGCATCTCACGACATGTTTCAGCACTTAACAGCCACATGCACTTTTGCAACAGAGACTAACATGGTAATATGAAACCTAACATGAATTCTACATCAACCATCATGTAGAGCACTTCACAATGAACATTTTGACATATCATATGCTCCATTTGGACCAACATGCACAAAGTTATCAACACCACAAGCATGCAACAAAATTACAGATAACAACAGTTTTAAACATATAACACTCTTGCAACGATGATTAGGGCACCAAGATGAACTCAAACAAGCATGCAACAGTGGAATAAAATGAAGAGCACATCTCAATGAACATTTTGATATATTACACGCTCAAAACTGATCTACGAGCACAAAGTTATTGCATGTCAAAGAGGGCAACAAAATTACGGAATCTGGGGACTTAGTGGAATTTTACCCTCCGAAAAAGTCAAACGTGGACGGGACGAAGCGGGACGGAGGGATCCGGGCGGAACGGAGGCGTTTGGTTCGTCTCCTAGTGGATCTAGTCCCGATCCACCGGATCTCACCGAAGATGTCGCCGGGGATGGAGGAGATGGCCGGAGTTGGAGAAGATGATGGGGCGGCGGCGAAGGTGGATATGGCCGGGGCGGCCGGAGGCGGCGATGGCGCGGCCCGGGGCGGCGGCGGCGGGGCGAGAGGGCGCGCCCGAGGGGACGCGGCGGCGGCGCTGGCCGGTCGGGCGGCGGTGGGCGGAGGTCGCGCCGGCGGCGGGAGGCGGCACGCGGCCAGCGACGGGAGGCGGCGCGCGGCGGATCCGGCGGGTCGCGGTTGTCCGGCGGCGGGGGAGAGAAAAATTAGGGTTGCACCGGGATTTCGGGGATGGGGGTTGTTTTATAGATTCTGGGAGCTAGGAAGGTCCAAATGGGGTGCGGTCTTCGTCCACACGATCACGATCCGACGACCGAGAGGATGGGAGTGGTTGTGCTGGTTTAGTGGGCTGTTGTGGATGGGGTCTTGGGCCAAAAGGAAGAGGAGCTTTTAGCCCACTAGGTTAACCGTTGGAGTATCCAACGAACTCCAAACGCGTTGAAACTTTACAGGCGGCCTACACATACCAAACAACAACGCACGACAAGTCTCACCTCATTTCGGGAACGTTCCACGACCACACACGAAAGAAGGAATCGGGGTGCCACGGGCACGTGTGTGAGTGTCGGAACTCGAAACGGACAATGGGAAGAGGCGAGCGAATCCGGGTGCAAGTGACAGTACGAATGCAATGCAATGCACATGATAACATGACATGGATGAAATGCACACACACACACGACAAAACGAAGAAACCCGAAATGAAAGAAGAGCCCAGAATGGAATTGATGAAGTCAACGTTTCATATATTGCCATAATTGGAAGGTATCACATATGGGATGTTACAAGGTGTGACCCCTAAGTTTGATTGTGTTAAAGCTTTTATGGATACCGATGTTTTTCGTGAGTTTAGCACTAAATATGGACTTGACTCTGAGATAGTAGCTTCTTTCTGAGAATCTTTTGCTACTCATGTTGATCTCCCCAAGGAGAAGTGGTTTAAATACCATCCCCCTATTGAAGTAAAAGTAGTTGAACCTGTTAAAGTTGAAGGAAAGACTATCACATATAATGTTGATCCTATTGTTCCTACTGCTTATATTGAGAAACCACATTTCCCTGTTAGAATAAAGGATCATGCTAAAGCTTCAACAGTGGTTCATAAGAGTAGTACTTGTCAGGGATATGACTATCGGGTATAAACCGGCCAGGAGGACCGGATTATGTTGGTAAAGTTAAATTATCAGAAGCCCAGTAGAGTATGTAACATGAGGTTACAACCCGTAGAGGTTTAGGGCCCATGTATAAGGCCCACGGTCTATAAACAGTCATACCATGTAACTTGGGATGTAAGATAGAAAGAGTAGAGACCAAGACGGACACGTTTATGAGCCGGCCTCGGGACTCTATAAACCGGACCGGGCGTCGCCTCCTATATAAAGGGACGACCTGGCGACGGTTCAAGACAAGAAACAACAGCTCGAGACACAGGAAAAGCGGATTCGCCCCCTGGTCATCGAAGCCCAAGCAATACCACACCAAACTAGACGTAGGCTTTTACCTTCATCGAAGGGGCCGAACTAGTATAAAACTCCCTCTGTCCTTTGTCCGCTTTAACCCCTTTAAGCTAACCCAAGCGATGGCCTCACGACTAAGTCCAGTAAACCAGACATCTGCCGTGCTAAATCCACGACAGTTGGCGCCCATCGTGGGGCTATCGCACGATGGTTTCGAGTTCTTGATGGGCAGCTTTGAAGGGCTCAAGTGTTACGCAGTGGGCCGGATGACCAAGAGTCGTCGCGGACGGATCTACATCGACGATACAGGCTGGGGTCCCGAGGCCGATTCAATCGAATACGGGTACCGGGTCCCCTTCGGCGGCATCCACGTCTTCATCGGCAAGATCGGCGAACCGGGCCCTGAGTCGGACATCTTCCCCAACATCGTCGAGCCGGCTCAGCGTGCGAGATCAGCCCGGGTTCAGCCCGCCATGAAGCACGCTTTCGTCGGAGCAGTGCATGGAGTACAAGCCGAGGACGGATCGGATTCTGGTGGCGAGACAGTTGTCTACTCCGACGATGAATCTTCATCCGGAGAAACTGAATCTTTGTATCTGTTGCAGGACGGCCGGTCTGAGGGTGTGTCCGATAGCGGTAGTTTTCCGAACCCCTTTGATCTGCCAAATAGGGTTGCTGTTTTCATGGCCGGATCACAACCTATGTAGGAGCCCTCGACGACTAGGGCGTTAACCTCAGAGGCAGCATGAGCAAGAGTTGGAGACCTTCCCCCGTCGCCCTCTGACGTCCTATCCACCTTAGTCGACACCTTGACGAAGCTCGCAACAGCAGAAGTAGCCCAGGCCGACAAGACGCAGCATTATGCAGAGATTGCTCAGCTGAAGAGCCGGATTGAGCAAGCTAAGTTGGATCTGGATGCAGAGAAAGCCCGGTTGGCTACAAGACAGGTAGAGCTAGACTCCCAAGCTTTCCAGCTCAGGCTAGATCAGAACGCTTCACAGGAGGTAATGTACAGAAGACAACGATCTCGTTTGCCGCCGGTTTATGAGGCAAGGAATCTCTTCAGCACACCAGGAGCAGGAACCAGTAACCGTCCAGAGGTAAACCGGGGAGGAGCCCCGGGGACACGCGCGTCGGTTCAGCCGCCAGCCGTAGAGCCAAATCGCCAAGTTGTGCCGACACAGCACTTACCCACCCCTCCCGGTCATTATTCTAACCCGTTGGACAACATTGTCGCCGCCGCTTCACGGCTGGCCGCTCTTCCCATTGAGGGAACGTCCCCCATAGCAATGGAGGCGCGACGGGCTAAGGAGTTTCTGGACACGGCGTTAACACAGCAGCAAGCTTATTCCTATAGCCGGGAGAGGATTCATTCAACCCCCCACCCGAGCCGGAGTTACACGAGGCACCTGGATGAACTGGCTGTATCTAGCAGCGCGCGGAGACGGCATAGACAGAGGCAGGATAATCCGGCAGGAGTGGAAGCACATGCCCAAGAGGTGGTGGACCAGGCTAGACAAACTACCCGCGATGACACCCATCAAGCGACGCTAGTTCACCCCACCACCACAAGAACAGGAATCGTGTCCAGTTCCTTTGGGGTGCAGTGTCTCATCCCTGCTTTACTGAGCGTGAAATTACCCAAGGACTTCAAAGGCCCGCGCAAGGTACCCAACTACACGGCGGATCTGGCTCCGGAGGCGTGGGTTGAAAGTTATGAGATGGCCATGGAGATGCTTGATGTGGACGAAGCTGCGAGTGCCAAATACTTCACAATGATGCTTGAGGACACGACCCAGACATGGCTAAAGGGTTTACCACCTAACTCCATCGGATCATGGGGTGAGTTACGTCGCCGGTTTATCAATAATTTCAAAGACACATGCAAGCAGCCGATGTCCGTGGTTGACTTAGTAACATGTGTTCAAGGAGAGCAAGAGACCACAAGCAGTTGGGTGCGGCGAGTATCTGAAATCCTGCACTCCTCCAATAGCATCAATCCAAGTACGGCGATAGTAACCTAGGAAAACAATTGCCGGTTCGAGTCTTTGAGGCTGAAGCTGGGACGGCTCAAGCGTGATTACAACGACATGGGAACGCTCATGAGCGCTTTAGTACAGTATGGAGACTCTGATAACACCAAGTACCCAGATGCAGACGGAGACAAATCTGGGAAGGCGAGCAAAAACGGTAAACCGACGCAGACCAATCCGGCCGGTACAGGGTACAATGGCAAGCGTAAAGCGGAGGGCAGCTCAGATTTTGTGGCCAATACCAACCTTCAAGACAACGGGCAACGCCGCAAGGGTAGACCGCCCCCACGCAACGGGAGGCCACCCATTAATCTAGATCGCCAGTTGAACGTGCCTTGCCCAAAGCACGGTACAGAGGAAAACCCGGCTATGCATCTCTGGAAAGACTGCTTTATTATGCAAGAGTTTATGAAACATGCCAAGTATAACCACGGGCCCCCTGGCGGGTCAGGTCCCGGTTTTCAAGGTCCGGGTTATCAGGGCGGTGGATCCGGATCAGGATACCACGACGGTAACAACAACCACAATGGCAACAATCAGCATCAACATAACCAGCAACATGGTCAGGGTGGATACAATAATCAAGGGAATCAACAGCGTCAGCAACAGCAGCAATCCAGATATCAGAATAATCCGAAGGAGCTAAGCAGTGGGCAATATCATGTTTTCACCACAAGTCTGTGCAAACGGGATCAAAAGGTCCTGAAGAGAGCAGCACACTCTGTTGAACCGACGATACCATGTTTTTTACGTTGGTCTGAGCAACCCATTGTATGGAGCAGAGAGGATCACCCGCCACGGGTTGATAATCCGGGTCAGCTGGCCTTGGTGGTAGCACCACAGGTGGGTGGTTACAAGTTCACAAAGGTGCTTATGGATGGAGGCAGCAGCATCAATATCCTATACTATGAGACTTTCCGACGTATGGGGTTGACAGATAAGAAGCTCCGACAGTCCAACACAGTGTTCCATGGAGTAGTGCCCGGAAAATTAGCTTACCCAGTTGCAAAAATCGATCTGGAAGTTACCTTTGGGGATGAGCATGACTCTAGATCGTAGACGTTGACCTTTGAGGTTGTAAAGATCAGGAGCCCATATCATGCTCTGTTTGGGAGACCAGTTTACGCCAAGTTCATGGTTAGACCGTGTTATGTTTATCTGAAGCTCAAGATGTCGGGTCACGAGGGAACCATCACGGTTCACGGGAGCCGTAAGATTGCGTTGGAGTGCGAGGAAGGAGACGCAGCATATGCTGAGGCAGTTTGTGCTACAGAGGAGCTGAAGTTTTATAAGGATAATGTTGATCCAACAGATATGTTCCCGTTGAAGAAGCCAATTACAGAGCATGATCCTGCGTTGAAGTTTAAATCGGCAGAGGGAACCAAGCAAGTTGAATTTGTTCCAGGCGATTCATCCAAGCAGTTCACTATCAGCGCTAACCTAGACCCCAAATAGGAAAGCGCCCTCATCGAGTTCATCCGTGAGAACCGGGATATCTTTGCATGGAAGCCTTCTGACATGCCAGGTATACCGAGGGAACTCGCTGAGCATAGCCTTAATATTGATCCAAAGTTTAAACCGGTCAAGCAGTATTTGCGCCGCTTCAATGAGGAGAGGCGCAAGGCTATAGGTGAAGAAGTGGCTAGACTCTTGGCCGCAGGTTTCATAGTTGAGGTGTTTCATCCAGAGTGGTTCGCTAATCCGGTACTGGTGCTCAAGAAAAACGGAACCTGGAGGATGTGT
Source organism: Secale cereale (assembly GCA_902687465.1). NCBI lineage: Eukaryota > Viridiplantae > Streptophyta > Magnoliopsida > Poales > Poaceae > Secale > Secale cereale. Next base: position 825,716,712 of record LR738711.1, on the reverse strand, counting down.
GTTGACTACACAGACCTGAACAGAGCTTGCCCAACTGATCCTTTTGCTCTCCCCCGTATTGATCAAATTATTGATGCTACGGCGGGATGTGAGCGGCTAAGTTTTTTGGATGCGTATTCAGGTTATCATCAGATCAAAATGGCAGTCAAGGACCAGGAGAAAACAACTTTCATAACTCCCTTTGGGGCCTTCTGCTATGTATCCATGCCTTTTGGGCTCAAGAGTGCCCAAGCAACCTATCAGCGTTGTGTGCAGAACTGCCTACGAGGGCAGATTGGAAGAAATGTCCATGCATATGTTGATGACATTGTGGTAAAATCCAGGAAGGAGGAGACGCTGATAGAGGACTTAAAAGAAACCTTTGACAACCTCCGAGTTTACAAGATGATGCTCAATCCGGAGAAGTGTGTTTTTGGTGTTCCAGCAGGCAAGCTTCTTGGATTCTTAGTGTCAAACAGAGGGATTGAAGCTAATCCGGAGAATATCAAGGTGATCACATCCTTGGCTAAACCGGCGTGTATCAATGATGTTCAGCGCGTGGTAGGCCGTATTGCAGTGTTGAGTCATTTCATCAGCCGTTTAGGAGAGAAGGCGACCCCGCTTTACCAGATGATGAAAAAGACGGATCGGTTTATCTGGAGCGATGCTGCAAACGACGCGTTCGAGGATCTGAAGCGGCAATTGGCAGAACCGCCAGTCCTTGCTGCCCCGGTTGACAAAGAGCCGCTGCTGTTATACGTGGCCGCCAATGCCCGTGCAGTCAGTATGGCCATTGTGGTGGAGCGCAAAGAGGCAGGCAAAGAATATCCGGTTCAATGGCCGGTTTATTATATCAGCGAAGTACTCATCGAGTCGAAACAAAGATATCCACACTGGCAGAAGCTGGTATATGGCGTGTTCATGGCGAACCGGAAGTTGAAGCACTATTTCCAGGGCCATCCAATCACTGTTGTCAGTTCAGCTCCGCTAGGAGATATAATCCAGAACAGAGAAGCCACTGGCAGAGTGGCGAAGTGGGCCATTGAGCTTAGCCCGCACGGATTAAAATATGTGCCCCGTACTGCTGTAAAATCCCAAGCACTGGTGGATTTCATTAATGATTGGTTAGAGTTGCAAGCACCTGAGGAGAAGCCGGATCATACATACTGGACTATTCACTTTGACGGTTCAAAGCAATTGGAGGGTTCGGGGGCTGGAGTCGTGTTAACTTCCCCGCGAGGTGATAAGTTCTGTTACGTCCTCCGTTTAATGTTCCCTTGTACTAACAATGCTGCTGAGTATGAAGCTCTCCTCCATGGTTTGCGGATGGCCAAGGAGATGAACTTGAGCCGGGTTAAGTGTTTCGGTGTCTTAGATCTGGTGGCGCAACAAGTATCTGGTAAGTGGGACTCTAAGGATCCTCTCATGGCAGCCTATCGACGAGAAGTGGATGCAATCGCAGGATATTTCAAGGGATATCAGGTGGATCACATAGACCGGCGGAAAAATGAAGCAGCCGATGTGTTAAGACGGCTGGGCTCTCAGTGTAAACCGGTTCCACCAAATACTTTCTTAGATGAATTGCATAGTCCGTCAGTGCAGATACCTTCGGAGGAGGACTTAGCTGTTCCTGATCCGGAAGCACAGTTGGTCGCAGTACTTCATGTCATTCCGGATTGGACACTCCCTTATCTGGCGTACATGAGCCGATGTGAGTTGCGAGAGGACGAAGTTGAGGCCCGACAGATAATCCGGCGGTCTAAGTCTATGACTATCATCAATGGAGAACTTCATCACCGCAGCGTTTCTGGGGCGTTTCAGCGGTGTGTATCATCAGAGGAAGGCTGCGATATTCTTCGAGAGATTCTTGAAGGGGATTGTGGTCATCACGCCGGTTCAAATCCTTGGTAGCTAAAGCTTTTCGTCATGGGTTCTACTGGCTGACGACTCATGCCGACGCAGAAGACTTGGTCAGAAAATGTGATGCTTGCTAGAGATTCTCACGGCATGCTCATGTACCGACACAGGAGCTGCGGATGATTCCAATCACTTGGCCGTTTTCGACTTGGGGGCTTGATATGGTTGGACCCTTTAAAAGATCCCAAGATCAGAAAACTCATCTATTAGTAGCAGTGGACAAATTTACAAAGTGAGTTGAAGCAGAGCCTGTCAGTAAGTGTGATGCGGCAACATCGGTTAAATTCATCAAAAAGGTGATTTTCCGGTTTGGCTTTCCACACAGTATTATAACTGATAATGGCACCAACCTATCTAAAGGAGAAATGGAAGAGTTCTGTCAAAGAGAACATATTCGCCTTGATGTGTCACCAGTAGCTCATCCTCAGTCCAATGGCCAAGCAGAGAGAGCCAACCAAGAAATCTTGTGAGGTATCAAGCCCCGGCTTATGGTTCCTTTGCAAAGAACATCGGGTTGCTGGGTAGAGGAGTTGCCTTCTGTCTTATGGAGCATCAACACTACACCTAACAGATCTACAGGGTACACACCTTTCTTTATGGTATACGGTGCTGAAGCGGTCCTGCCCATCGATATTCGGCATGACTCACCACGGGTGGCAGCTTACATTGAAGCCGATAATGAACAAGCAAGGCAAGACAGCTTGGACCGGCTAGATGAGGAACGGGACACGGCAGCAGCACGATCAGCGATTTATCAACAAGATCTGTGCCGGTACCACAGCCGCCAGGTTAAGACCAGAACGTTCCAGGAGGGAGATCTGGTGCTCCGGCTCATCCAGGACCAGACAGATATGCACAAGCTATCCCCACCTTGGGAAGGACCCTTTGTGGTCAGAAAAAACCTGCACAACGGATCATACTACCATGTCGACGTTCGAGAACTTAAGGACTCACGTACGGCGGAGGAGGAGACGAAGCGGCCGTGGAACATCGCTCTTCTTCGACCTTACTATACTTGAGCCATTGGCTCCGCTTTATGTACAATGTATATATTATAATAAAATAAGCTGGCGCCCCCGGAACACCGGGGAATCAGCCATCTTCTTCGCAAAAGAGTATCACATGGGGGTTTCGAAAGAAACTTTCCATGGCCTCTTAAACCGGCGCCCCTGATAGAATCAGGGAATCAGCCGTGTCTTTCATACAAAAGAGTATCACATGGGGGCTTCGAAAGAAACCTTCCATGGCCTCTTAAAACGGCGCCCCTGATAAAATCAAGGAATCAGCCGTGTTCTTTTTATAAAGGAGTATCACATGGGAGTTTCCAAAGAAGCTTTCCATGGCCTCCTGAACCGGCGCCCTTGATAAATCGAGGAATCAACCATCTTTTATATACAAACAAGAATCACATGAGGGCTTCCGTGAGCAAGGGAGTTTTCCATGGCCTCTTGAGCCTGCGGCGGTATGAAGCCCATCATAAGAGCACTGCTCTGGTTGCTTCGGCAATTTCCACATGATGATGAGGGGTAAAAGAGAGTGTTGGTGCCTAACCCAGCTCAAACATATGCCCCGATGAGCAAAACGGCTCACACACTACCTGGGGGCTCGCAGAGAGTTGAATACCCTTGTAGTGAACATGGCTTGGAAGCCCGGTGCATGCACCTAAAACCCCGGATTAACCTGCCTGCCTCAAGTAAATTACGCCGTCCAGGTAAACCTGGTATGACCCGTCGAACCTGCCACAAGTCAATCCTTCGGGACCCTGAACATGGCCACGTTAAATTGACGATCATCGAGTTGATTACCTAAAGACAAAATCTTTACGAGATTTTGAAACATTGGGTAGCTTGTCATCGATGATTTGGTTAAGGATTGCAGAGCATCTTGACAGGCTTTTCTAAAATGGTTAATGACAGTAGCCTGGCAGCTCATAAAAAGCCTCGATTTTGGAGCCTGGCAGCTCGTAAAAAGCCTCGACTACATGGTCTTATTTGCCCAAAAAACCTTATTTTTTTTATTTTTTATGATTTCACAAATCTTTGTCGTCAAGGTCATTGGTTTTTAACCAAGTCCATTGATGCGATACTGGACAGGTACAAGGTTGATCATAAGTCTGGGTCATGAACACCAGCGAGAGTTAAACCGGCATTCATCGTAACCCGGATCAGCCATCATGCTAAACAAGAGAACCAAAGGCCTCATCAGCGCCCGCGCTTTAAGATATTCCTACTGGGTTAAGGTCTATAGGCACACTTAATCGGAGGTAAGGTATATGTTTGCGTTTTATATGCAGTTCAAAAGCTATCCATTTGATATATATATCAGGGCAGTATAATCCATCCGGTGGTAAACCGCCAGGACATCTTTTAGCTTCGTTCATTCAGTCACAGGTAATATAAGCTGTTAAAACATTGCAAACAGAAGATTAATTGGGAGATGCTAATTGAAATAGTACCATAACAGTGGGACAAAGGCAGTATTTCAACTATTCTATTACAAGGCACTTGCAGGCCCGAATGGATCAAAAGTTTCTTGCAAAGTATTCATCATCTAAAAATTAAACCAGGAAGGTTTAGGACTCTTCTTCAGCACGCTGCGAAGGCTGAGGGCAACTTGCGCCAGATCTTCGTCGATTTCTGGCAGCTGCTGGAAATCAGGAGCGCTCCAGTCAATCTTGGAGAGGGCACGGAAATACACTTCATCATTTATAAGATCTGATGGGTCAATATCTAGAGCGAAAGTGTGATTACGAACTGGTGGGATCAGATTTTCAGTGTCGTAAACCGGCCGCTCCACCCGCGAATTCTCTAGATCGTAAGCCGGATGATACCTTGTTAGATCTGCTTCGTCAGCAAGCTTACTGGCAAGAGGGCGCATGTCCTTGGTTAAAGAACGGAGATCTTCAGCAAAGAAGGCTGACCCGTCCTCTTTCATGCTAGGGTAGTCGTTCATGGCCTCCGCCGGATCGAAATCGGGGACCCATGCTTTGGCCCGGGTCAGCGCCATGAGAGAGCCAGCTCGTGCAGCAAACTTCTTCACCTCAACAAGTCGCACATGCAAGACAGATAGCTTTTCCAGGGTGGCTTGGATGGTGGTCGGCGCCGGTTTGTTATCCGACATGGCACTAATAGCCCTTTGAGCACCAGAGTAGAGCTGCTCCACCAGGGTATAAGCAGCCTTGAGCTTCTTCCGAACATCATCTCCAAGATGAGTGATGCGCCTCCCTATATACAATTTACGAGTTAAACCGGAGCAGAATAAAGATTGCAGGGATGCAAACATACGAAGACAGGTACTCACCGAAGATAGCAGATGTCATGTTCTCTATTTGCTGTTTCAACCCGGATAGCTCTTGTGTAACCGGATTGAGAGCAGCTTCAGCATCCTTCGCTCTTTTTTCTAAAGCGTCCCTCTGCACCTCCCATGTGGACCGCTCCGCTTCAAAATCTTTCTTAAGTTTTTCCACATTAGTTAAAGCAAGGACAAGTTATTCCTTAGCTTTGTTTGAAGCAGTCTCATGGAAGGCCAAGCTATTCCGGAGCTTAGTTGCCTCCGAAGCTCTCCGGTTCAAGTCAGCCTGCAAGGAAAGCAAACGGGTTAGAAGGACAGATCAATCAAAGTCTCAAGCACATAACAAGTTATGCACTCGACACTTGGGGGCTAATGTACACTTGAAGTCAAAGGAAGATAATTTTTCAGACAAGTCCCAAGCACATAAACAAGTTATGACCTTGGCACTTGGGGGCTAATGTACATTCATTCTCAGACATAAGTAAAGTCCCGGTTCACCTACAAGCTAAACCGGCACTTGGGGGCTACTATGGCCTAAAGGTATGATTGCAAAGTACAGAGCAGAAACAGAAAGCAAAAAGAATGAAAGTCACCTCATATTTATCCTTCATCATGTTGACTAAGCCAGCTTCATAGTCGCGGCTGGTGAAGAGCCGGTTCAGATACCCAGAATGGAGTTCCTGGTCACTCAGCTGAGCATAACTAGATAGGTCTGTGCTCCACTTGCCTTTATCTTGTTGAAGTTTTTCGTCCTTGGCAGTATGCCTAGCCAAGGCAACAGGCTATATGGGAGCAGAGAATCCTATCCCAGTTATTTCAACGTCTTCTGTTGAGGTGGCCGTTGGCTGAAGGGGATCAGCAGTGCGCATTGGACTGATAAGAGCCGGGCTAGCCCGAGGAGGACTAACCCGGATAGGGCTTGCCAGTTTAGCCGTGTTCTCCATATCATCACCCCTGAAGCAGCAAGATCTTCATGATCCATAGGGGCGGGATCATCGAGCTGAACTTCAACGTTGTCCCTGGAGGGTTGGCCGCTTCAGGATCCTCGGCCGGTTCAGCGGTGGTGGTTTCGGCATCCGGTTTATTTAATTTCGCCTTTTTGCTAGGCTTAGGCATACTGATAAAGAGTAAAAGAGCAATGAGAATCACAAAGTTAAAACGGAAAGAAAAACCGGACGTTTGAAAGGATAACTTACCCAGGAACGGCCTTAAGCATCGGGATCTGAGTGGCAGTAGACTCGCCGGAAGAAGACAGAGGAGCCTCTTGATAGTTGGGATCGGACGGTTTAAGAGGTTTGCGAATAAGGCCTGCTTTTGGATGAAGAAGGGTTGGAGTGAGCAAAACCTCTGAGCGGCGCCTGCGAGATGACGTAAGGGGTATCCCAGATGATTCAACCACATGGCCACTGTGGCGCGTGGTCCGGCAAGCTTCATGCTGCTGTTTCTTCAAAAGAAAGTTGGGATCCAATTGAGCATAAGGGTGAGAAAATGGATATTTCTGGGATACCTGGCGGATCTTGGGTGGCAACGATTCTGAATCAGATGAGAGAGAAATCACCTCAACTCCCTCCACTTTACTTCCCTCCGCCAGGTCCTGAGAAAAGGCATTATTAACATAAATTCAAACAAAGGGAGATCAAAGGACATAAGAGTCAAGCAGTACCTCAGAAGCCGGATCATCTTCTTCAGGGTTTGAACCGGAAGCAGCAACAACATTCTTCTTCTTTACGGCAAAGTTCTTCTTGCGTGTTGGCTTCGCCGGTTTATCTTGAGCTTTCTTCTTGCAGAAAGGATTGTTGGCCTGCATAAAGGAATCGTAACATGTTGAAGACAACTGATGTGAACGGATTAAAGTGGAAAGAAATAGACAGAAGAGTCTTACCGGCGGTGGTTGGTTGTGTGCGTAGAAGAGTCTTACCTGCTGCAGTCTTCAAGAGGAATATTCAGCATCTTCTTTGCGAATTCAGTAACTTCGTTGTCAGGAAGTAATATTTTTGTGTGACGCTGAGGGTCTTTCGGTTTACCAGTATATTCACACATTAAGCGTGAGCACCGGCTTAATGGAAGAATGCTCCAAGAGAGCCAGCATCGAACAAAATCAACCCCAGTTAAACCGTTTGCCACGAAGGCCCTGAGCTTGGAAAGTTAAGGGGCATATTGGGCCCGGTCTTGGGCGCTTAGAGGCCGCGGCAAAGGATGAGTTGACGCCAGACGGTAAGCGCGGTAACCTAGCAGTGGGTTTTCTCCTTCTGGCGAAGTGTCTTTGCAGTAGAACCATGTCTGGTTCCAATCCTTAGGGTGGCTGTGAAGAGTGGCATGAGGAAAGCTGACATCCTTCCTTTTCTGGATGCTGACACCGCCAAGCTCGGTATGAGGCCCATCAGAAAACTCAGTCCAGCGGTTCAGATGGAAGAAATCCCGGAACAGATCCACTGATGGCTCCTCTTGAAGGTATGCCTCCGAGAAGACTTGGAAGTTGCAAATGTTCTATACAGAATTCGGGCCTATATCTTATGGATGGAGTTGAAAAGCAGCTAACACATCCCGGAAGAACTTTGAACCGGGAGGGCTAAAACCCCGGGCCATATGATCATAGAAGACTATGATTTCTCCCTCCTTAGGCTCAGGAGGACATTCGTTTCCAGGGGCACGCCGGCGCAGAACCTCTTTGGAGCCCAGGACACCAATTGAGGCCGCCTCTACTAAGTCGTCTTCCGTAATCCGGGATGGAACCCAGTTGCAGGCGACAAATTGTTTCGCTATGGAGCCCATTTTCTTCAAGAAAGGAACACTGGAAAATATAATACAAGACCCGGTTTACCAACTGCGAGATATAAACCGGCGCATTTTATGAAGATATAGACACAATTGTTGGTTTAAACAAGGGACTAATGGTATCTACTAACCCGGAAGCAGGTATGAACAAGACATCTACTAGTTTATGGCAATAGAAGGAGAAAGTTAAACCGTCAATTATAGAAGTAGGCTTAAAAATCTAAACCGTCGGGGCAAGCATATGAAGCGCAAGTTATGATTAAACCGGCGATATAAGCGAACAAGCTACAGATCTAAAATGTGGGAAACAACTTTTACATGAGGCAGAGGTAAAATATGGATCTACAACGCATGAAAAAGACAGAACAATACAAGTCATATTCAGTGAAGGCAGCAGAAGTTCTCTACAGATTCAATCTAAACTAGCAGTGTTGGAGAAGCTAAAGAATAACGACGAAGCGGAAGCGCACGGATGAGGGTCGAACCTGACAAGTTTTATATCTACAGCTAAAACTAATCTACAGTGATGAACTATGAAGAAACGAGGGTTCGGGGCGAGCTACAGAAGAAACCCTAGAACTAAGATCTATGGGGAAGAAGATAGCGTACCCGAGGAAGCAGAGGACAGCGGCAAGGTTTCTGGACGCGTTTAGGTCGATGCAGCGGCCAGGCTTGTGGAAGACGGCGAGCTCGAAGAACAGCGGCGGAGGTTCGAGCACTGGAGACAGAGGAAGAAGAAGCAGAAGGGGAAAAGAGATGGGCCTCAGCTGTATTTATAGGCCGAAGAGATAAAAATGGCAAGCGCGGGAATCGAGGAGGCAAGAAATCGGATATAGATTGAGCTATCGCCTCGATCTTCGGTGTGCCAATAAAGAAAGGTAACAAACATATGCGGGCGTTAAATGCGCAGATGATGTCACGATAGATTGAAGCAATTTCAGGAGATGACGTCATGGCCGGTTTATGAAACCTACAAGAGTTGCAGAAAGGGAAATTCGTAAAAGACTTGGAAGACTGACATGAACAAGTTCAAATCAATCTGGGGCCTAATGTCAGGGATATGACTATCGGGTATAAACCGGCCAGGAGGACCGGATTATGTTGGTAAAGTTATATTATCAGAAGCCCAGTAGAGTATGTAACAGAAGGTTACAGCCCGTAGAGGTTTAGGGCCCATGTATAAGGCCCACGGTCTATAAACCGTCATACCATGTAACTTGGGATGTAAGATAGAAAGAGTAGAGATCGAGGCGGACACGTTTATGAGCCGGCCTCGGGACTCTGTAAACCGGACAGGGCGTCCCCTCCTATATAAAGGGACGACCCGGCGACGGTTCAAGACAAGAAACAACAGCTCGAGACACAGGAAAAGCGGATTCGCCCCCTGGTCATCGAAGCCCAAGCAATACCACACCAAACTAGACGTAGGCTTTTACCTTCATCGAAGGGGCCGAACTAGTATAAAACTCCCTGTGTCCTTCGTCCGCTTTAACCCCTTTAAGCTAACCCGAGCGGTGGCCTCACGACTAAGTCCAGTAAACCGGACATCTGCCGTGCTAAATACACGACAGTACTAGAACACCTACACCCTCTGAGAAAATTAAAGTTGAACCTAGTGTTGCTATGGTTAAAGATCTCTTGGTTGAAGATTTAGATGGACATGTTATTTACCTCCAAGAGGAAGTTGCTAGAATAGCCAAACCCGATGCTAGGAATAAACATAGACCTGTTGTAGGCTTACCTGTTATGTCTGTTAAAATAGGAGATCATTGCTATCATGGTTTATGTGACGTAGGTGCTAGTGCGAGTGTAATACCTATATCCTTATATGACAAAATTATGCACGATATTGCACCCGTTGAGCTAGAAGGTATAGATGTTACTATAAAACTTGCTAATAGAGACACAATCTCACCAATTGGGATTGTTAGAGATGTTGAAGTCTTGTGTGGGATAGTTAAATACCCTGCTGATTTTCTTGTTCTTGGTTCCCCACAAGATGATTTTTGTCCCATTATATTTCGTAGACCCTTCTTGAATACTGTTAATGCTAAGATAGACTGCGTGAAAGATATTGTTACTGTTGGTTTAGGGGATATGTCTCATGATTTTAACTTTGCTAAATTCCATAGACAATCCCTTGATAAAGAATTACATAGTAAGGATGAAATAATTGGTCTTGCTTCAATTGTTGTGCCTCCTAATGATCCTTTAGAACAATATCTGCTAGACCATGAAAATGATATGCATATGAATGAGAGAAGGGAAATAGATGAAATATTCTTTAATCAGGGACCCGTATTGAAAATTAACTTGCCTGTTGAAATCCTAGGGGATCCTCCTCCACCCAAGGGTGATATCGTGTTTGAACCTAAACCTTTACCTGATAATCTTAAGTATGTTTACCTTGATGAAAAGAAGATATATCCTGTCATTATTAGTGCTAACCTTTCAGAGCAGGAAGACGAATTTTTTTGAAAACTCTAAAGAAGCACCGTGCTGCTATTGGATATACTCTGGATGATCTTAAGGGCATTAGTCCCACCTTATGCCAACACAAGATAAAATTGGAAGAAAATGCTAAACCGGTTGATCATCATAGACGGTTAAATCCTAAGATGAAAGAAGTGGTAAGTGACAACCCACAAGTGCAGGGGATCGCAACCGTTTTCGAGCGTAAAGTATTCAACCCAAATTTATTGATTCGACACAAGGGGAGCCAAAGAATATTCTTAAGTATTAGCAGCTGAGTTGTCAATTCAACCACACCTGGAAACTTAATATCTGCAGCAAGATAGTTTAGTAGCAAAGTAATATGGAGATAGCGGTAACATCAATAAAAGTAACGGTAGTGTTTTTGTAGTTTTTGTAATAATAGCAGCGTAAAAGTAAATAAGCAGCAAGCAACATGTGAAAAGCTCATAGGCATTGGATAGGTGATGGGGAATTATGTCGAATGCAATTCATCATGTAGAAGTTATAACCTAGGGTGACACAGAACTAGCTCCAGTTTATTAATGCAATGTAGGCATGTATTCCGAATAGAGTCATACGTGCTTAAGGAAAAGAATGTGCATGACATCTTTTGTCCTACCCTCCGGTGGCAGCGGGGTCATATTGGAAACTAAGGGATATTAAGGCCTCCTTTTAATAGACTACCGGACCAAAGCATTAACACCTAGTGAATACATGAACTCCTCAACCTACGGTCATCAGCAGGAGTGGTCCCGATTATTGTCACTTCGGGGTTGCCGGATCATAGCACATAGTAGGTGACTATAGACTTGCAAGATAGGATCAAGAACACACATAAATTCATGAAAACATAATAGGTTCATTTCTGAAATCATGGCACTCGGGCCCTAGTGACAAGCATTAAGCATAGCAAAGTCATAGCAACATCGATCTCAGAACATAGTGGATACTAGGGATCAAACCCTAACAAAACTAACTTGATTACATGATAGATCTCATCCAACCCAGCACCGTCCAGCAAGCCTACGACGGAATTACTCACGCACGGCGGTGAGCATCATGAAATTGGTGATGGAGGAAGGTTGATGATGACGATGGTGACGATCTCCACTCTCCGGAGCCCCGAACAGACTCCAGATCAGCCCTCCTAAGAGAGATTAGGGCTTGGTGGCGGCTCCATATCGTAAAACGCGATAATTCTTTCTCTCTGATTTTTTATCCCCGAAAGTGAATATATGGTATCCGGAGATACGTCGGTGGAGCACCAGGGGGCCCACGAGGCAGGGGGCGCACCCCCACCCTCGTGGATAGGGTGTAGGCTCCCTGGTCTGGATCTTCCCGCAGGTATTTTTTATATTTTCCAAAATAATTCTCCGTAAATTTTCAGATCATTCCGAGAACATTTTATTTCTGCACAAAAACAACACCATGGCAATTCTGCTGAAAACAACGTCACTCCGAGTTAGTTCCATTCAAATCATGCAAGTTAGAGTCCAAAACAAGGGCAAAAGTGTTTGGAAAAGTAGATACGTTGGAGACGTATCAACTCCCCCAAGCTTAAACCTTTGCTTGTCCTCAAGCAATTCAGTTGATAAACTGAAAGTGATAATGTCGGGACCCCGATCCTAAGTCACACCGGTCTAGCATGTAACACACCATATCACTTTGCGGCCTCACGCACGGTATCCCCACGGGTGCCACCTTACCTGTCCCGAGACCGTTTGCGCATTTTGGCTCACGTATATGATAGTGTCGCTAGCATCCATACGACAGAGAACCCGGGCCGACATGACCAGTTATAAACCAAAAGTGGCACTAAATTACAGAGACAGGCATACATGACCCAGCAATGAACGTGTCGGTCATCAACGTATGAACCCAAGTCTTAGCAAGCTACAAGGACTTAAAGGAACAACACGTGACATTTCCCCTAAGGGACAGACACATGAACGAAGAAGGACACATGCCGGTGAGCCTAAGTGTTCCGGAGCAGTAGCAAGCTACCAAGGCTCAGTGGAAGCACTAGGAGACATTTCCCTGTAAGATAGGCTACCAAGGGTAAACAACTAGGTGTCGGATCCCGCACATACCAAGCATTTCAATAACATACACACAATATGCTCGATATGTGCAAATACAACATGGCATCACAACAAGACTTTATGAAACAAGTATTTATTCATTAGGCTCCGAGGAGCCAGATATTACAAACATGGGTCTCATGACCCAACATTCAGAGCATACAAACAACAAGTGGAAGCATACATGTCTGAGTACAAACATCTACAAATGAAAAAGGCTGAAGAGCCTGACTATCTACAACACTCGTCCAAGATCGTAGCTGAGGTAACAAGCTACTTGTCGAAGTCCAAGCGGAACTACTAGAGAGACAGAAGTCTCATCTACAAAACATAAATTAAGCAAACTTGAGTACAAAGGTACTCAGCAAGACTTACATCAGATCCTATCATACATGCATTTGTATCAAGAAGGCATAGTGGGGTTTAGTTGCAGCAAGCCAGCTTTTACTCAGTGGCTATCCTGTACTACGATTGCTGGTAACTTTGAGGTGGCGCACACGAGTCCACTAATCACCATCAAATACATCACTGTGGATTCATCCCCGTCTCCCTACGAGAAGGCCATCCATAGCACTCACACCTGTCTTGAGTATTTTTAGAGTATCCAGTTCAAGTTGTCTATGTACCACGTAAGCATCCAAGAAGTCCATAACCGTGGACTCGTCTATTCGAATAGATCATGATAAACCCTGCAGGGGTGTACCTCTTCACACATGCTCCCGCCACTTACCGCCATGTACACGTCGTGTATCTCGGCAACCTTCAAGCGGAAGCCTGGCGAGGGTGTCGGCCACGACCTGACTAACCACACAAGACTCTAGTCCAGGTTTATCGCCTATTCGGGTTCCATCCGCAAGGGAGTCCGGCCGAGGTTTCCATCACGGCCCCAAACGATGTGTACAGGGTTCCCGAGCCCACCATCCGGGTGCCACTCGGTACACCGGGCCACGTGTGCCTAGTCTGTCCCAAGCCCAACCTGCCGGGTGCCACTTGGTAGAGAAAAACAATACCTACAAACACCAGAAACTAGTTGCGACTCCTGGACAGAGATCAAGTTGATTAATAAGCCGAGAGGGGTCGAGTTACCAGAACCCAATGTGTGGTAGTAGCTAGTCATTGGACAACATACACAGAACTTAGTGCTTAAGGACGGTTCCAGTGAGACAACCCACCATGTACTCCTACATGGCCTCTCACCGCTACCTTTACCAAATCGTGTTCACACACTTAACGCTCAGCATCAGAACATATCACTGCACTCCAATTCATTCCCAATGAATCAGACCTGACACACTCTAAGCAATAGCAAGCAAGGCGTGGTAAGAACACAACATGGCTTCAATCAACTCCTACACATGCTAGTGGGTTTCAACTATTTACTGTGGCAATGACAGGTCATGCAGAGGAATGGGTTCAACTACCGCAGCATAAAGTAGCAGTTGAATCGTTGTTGTCCTACTGCAATAACAGGGAGCAGGAGCGAGAGAGTAGGATTGTATCGGAATGAACAAAGGGGTTTTCTTGCCTGGTATAACAACGTGTAGAGCACTGCTCCTCTGACAGGTACTCTGGAACGGTCTCCGGAGCAGAACCTATCGAGAAGGACGGTGCCGGCAATCAAACACAAGCATATGCAACAATATGATGCATGAATATGGCATGAAGATATGATGTTGTTTGAGCTAATGCAACTAGCATTTTATTTGGCTTAATTCCAAGGGTTCAAATGCAACTCTAAAATAAGCATTTTTAAATGCCATTTATGTGTTTTCATATAAACAGTAGGTATAACTTCATTTGTCATGCATGAAAATGGTACAGATGGATAGATTGAATGTTTTTGATAATTTTTCATATATAAATTATTTCATTTTGAGCTACGGTTGAATTTCTGTGATTTTTTTGAAGTTTAAACCAATTTCTGAAATAAATAAATCATTTAAGATTTATTTAAATTCCAAAACTGGAATACTGCGTCAGCATGACCCAAGCATGACGTCAGCAGGTCAACCAGGCTGACCAGAGTCAAACCTGACAGTGGGGTCCACTGGTCAGTGACTCAGTTAATTAGCTGAGTTAATTAACACTAAACTAATCCTAACAGAAAGTCAGCAGGGCAGGGCCCACATGTCAGTGGCTAATCTAATTAACAAAATTACTTAATTAAAACTAAACGGTCAACTAACTGGAGGGGTGGGGGCCCACCTGTCATTGACCCAGGGGGTCAAATCCTGGTCAACCCCTGGCTAACACGCCGGCGTTTAGCCGCCGACGACAGCAAACGCGGCGGAGGGCGTCGGGATTGGGCCTCCGACGTCCAAATGGACGGCCGAGGCCATCTGCAGGCAGCGGAGGCTCGCCCGCATCCATTCACGCCGATGGGAGGGTGCGGGGGCGCCGGAGCTGGCCGGAACGAAGCTCGCGGCTGCGCCGGAGTTTGGGCCTCGTTGGAAACGGCGCTTCAGGGCACGGGGAGGCCAACGGATGGGTGATACGGCCTCCTGGTGAGGCACTGAGTGCGGTGACGTGCTCGGTTTTGAGCGTGCGTGGCTGTGGCCACGGCGGCGGCATCGCTGGCGGCGGCGAGCTTCGGTCAGCAAGGGGGCGTCACCTAAAGGGCGTAAACGACGGCAAGGACAGGGGGGAAGACCAAGGGGCTCACAGGGAGGCGGCGGAGTAGCTTAGTGGGCTCGGGGACGTCCCGGAGACGGAGAATCGACGGTGACCTCCGGCGGCCAGATGCGGCGGTGATGAGCTCGAGGGCGTCAACTCCAGGCATGCGAGGGCGCGTGCTTCAGCTTGGAGCTTCAAGGCATCGTGGCGGAGCTGATGGACAGGCTGGCTAGGCGAGGAAGACTTGGTCGGCGCGGCGGCAGCGAGTGGCAGCGACGGTGGCGCTCGGGTCCGAGCGAGAGAGAGAGACGGAGGAGGGGAGAGGCGACGAGAGAGGGCTAGAGAGGTTTGGGGAGGTGCGTGGCAACGGCCAGAGCTTCCAGGCGGCGAGGGGGAGGGGCAGGCAGGCAGGAGGCGTGGCGGCCATGCGCGAGAGCGGCGGGCGCGTGCCCCTGCCTCCTGTCATCGCCAGGAGGACGATGAATGGCAGCTGGGCCGGCCCAGTGCCAGGCCAGCAAGTGGCCCAGGTAAGGTAAGTTTCCTTTCCTTTACTGTTTTCTATTTCTGTAATTATGTTTTGATTTAGTTTCTAAACTAAATCAATTATTTTCTTCTGACATTTTTTTTGCAGGGACCTAGGAATTAATCCAAGCCCCTCAAAATAAAAATCAGAATTTTGGACATATATAAAATATATATATCCAATGCAAATATTTATTGCATTAATTCCAAAAGCCCAAAATAAATATTTATGAGCTCCTAATAATATTGGTTTGATTTTTATCTCTAACCAATATTTTCAGAGAGCAACATGAACATTTTCTTGGCACCTTTTGGAGCAATTTTTATTTGAGTCAGTTTTCAAAAGGGTTTTCTGAGGGTTTCACAAGTCCTCAATTCAATTTCATTTGAACTTTAAACATGATGCAAACATCAAGACTAGCCTAGTGCATACCAGAACCAGGGTTGTGACAGATAAAGAAAAACTTTGACAAACTCTGTTTGCTCTTGTTGTTGTAAATATGTAAGCCAACATTCAGGTTTTCAGCAATGATCATGAAATAGCCACATTCACAATAACTTTCAGGTCTCATGTCTACTCACGTCAATGGCATAATCAACTAGCGAGCAATAATAATAAACCTCGGATGACAACACTTTCTCAAAACAATCATGATATGATATAACAAGATGGTATCTCGCTAGCCCTTTCTGAGACCACAAACCATAAATGCAGAGCACCTTTAAGGATCAAGAACTGACTAGACATCGTAATTCATGGTAAAAGAGATCCAGTCATGATCATACTCAATGCAAATTAATGGTAATACATGCAAATGACAGAGGTGCTCTCCTACTGGTGCTCTTTTTATAAGAGGATGATGACTCTGCATAAAAGTAAATAGATAGGCCCTTCGCAGAGGGAAGCAGGGATTTGTAGAGGTGCCAGAGCTCGATTTTTGAATAGAGATTGAATAACATTTTGAGCGGTATACTTTCATTGTCAACATAACAACCAAGAATCTCGATATCTCCCATGCTACACACATTATAGGCGGTTCCCAAACAGAATGGTAAAGTTTATACTCCCCCAACCACCAACAAGCACACTCCACGGCTAGCCCGAAACAATGGGTACCGTCCAAACCAACAACAGCCCTAGGGAAGTTTTGTTTAATTATTATGATTTTGAGTATGGGACTGGGCATCCCGGTTACCAGCCATTTTCTCGTGAATGATGAGCGGAATCCACTCATCGTGAGAATAACCCACCTAGCTTGGAAGATATAGACAACCCTAGTTGATACATGAGCTGTTCGAGCATACAAAACAGAATTTGATTTGAAGGTTTAGGGTTTGGCACATACAAATTTACTTGGAACGGCAGGTAAATACCGCATATAGGAAGGTATGGTGGACTCATGTGGAATAACTTTGGGGTTTATGGAAGTGGATGCACAAGCAATATTCCCGCTTAGTACATGTGAAGGCTAGAAAGAGACTGGGAAGCGACCAGCTAGAGAGCGACAACAGTCATGAACATGCATTAAAATTAATCAACAATGAATGCAAGCATGAGTAGGATATAAATCACCATGAACATAAATATCATGGACGCTATGTTGATTTGTTTCAACTACATGCGTGAACATGTGCCAAGTCAAACCACTTGAATCGTTCAAAGGAGGATACCACCCCATCATACCACATCACAACCATTTAAATTATCATGTTGGCACGCAAGATAGACCATTATAAACTCTCAGCTAATTAAGCATGGCATAAGCAGCTATGATCTCTAATTGTCATTGCAAGCATGTTTCATTCATAACAAGCTGAATCAGGAACGATGAACTATCATATTTACAAAAACAAGAGAGGTCGAGTTCATACCAGCTTTTCTCATCTCAATTAGTTCATCATATATCATCTCGAACGGTGTGGATAATAATAATAGTGCACGTGCATTGGACTAAACTGGAATCTGCGAGCATTTAATAGAAGAGAGAAGACAAGGTAATATGGCTCAAGGTTAAATCAACAATAATGCATAAGAGAGCCACTAAGCATTTTCAATCATGGTCTTCTACTCTTGACCCCCAAAGAAAAGAAAAGAAACTATTTACATGGAAAGCTCCCAACAAGCAAAAGAAGAACGATAAATCCTTTTGGGTTTTCTTTTAATTACTACTACAGGCAAGGAAAGTAAACTAGCTAAAAGCTAAAACTAATATTTTTTGTTTTTCTTAAGGTTTTTCTAGCACACAAGAAAAAGACTAAGAAAAAGAATTGAAACTAAACATGGATGGTACAGTGAAAGAGTGTGAGCACGGACAACTAGAATAAGTGTGTGAACATGAATGTAAAGTCGGTGAGAAACACGTACTCCCCTAAGCTTAGGCTTTTGGCCTAAGTTGGTCTAAGGCCACGGATCGAAGCTACTCCCTCCAGTGTACTGAGATGTATCCTCTGGGTGCCACTGGTTGGCAAGCTCATCCAGGTCCCACCCATAAACATACTGACAGTAAGGATCGAGTGGTGGCTCCGGCTCAGGCTCTGAAGCTTGTGCCTGGCCCTGGTACTTGTAGAAGGCATCTGATGTAATGAGATATATGCCTGTAGACAGATCAAACAGAGATGGTGCAGGCAAGGTAACAATCTCACAATATTTTTCATCAAACCTTAATTTATAATTAAGCAGCCTACCCTTGTCTTTAACAATAAAATCATGTGCTACCATACTCTTATAATCTAGATAAACAGGGGCAAACAATTTTTCTCCCTTCTCATGATGCCTAATAGGTATTCTAAAATGTCCAGCAAGGTGAGAAGCAAAGATGCCTCCAAAGACGGGGCCCTTTGAGCAGTTCAGACTCAGTCGTTTAGCAACGAAGGCACCCAAGCTAAAAGTTGTGTCTTGAAACAAAGTTTATGCCTTTTCTCTCTTATTTTACAAGATTTACATGAAGAGGGAGAATGCTGGCAACTGGAAATCTGGGCTGGAAAAGAAGCAAACTCTGGAAACCTATTCTGCACATCTCAAAAAGCTCCGAAAGTCCACAGGACACCATTTCATAAAATATAAAAAATATCTGGTGAAAGAAGATCACCAAGGGGGCCACCACCTGTCCACGAGGGTGGGGGCGCCCCCCCTCTGGGCGCGCCCCCTGCCTCGTGGGCCCCCCGATGGCAATCTTCTCTTATATGAGGTGTTTTGACCTGGAAGAAATCAGGAGGAGGCTTTCGGGACCAGACGCCGCCGTCTCGAGGCGGAACCTTGGCGGAAACCAATCTAGGGCTCTGGAAGAGCTGTTCTGCCGGGGATACTTCCCTCCGGCAGGGGGAAATCATCACCACCGTCATCACCAGCAACTCTCCCATCTTGGGGAGGGCTATCTTCATCAACATCTTCACGAGCACCATCTCCTCTCAAACCCTAGTTCATCTCTTGTATCCAATCTTTGTACCCAAACCTCATATTGGTACCTGTGGGTTGCTAGTAGTTTTGATTGCTCCTTGTAGTTGATGCTAGTTGGTTTATTTGGTGGAAGATCATATGTTCAGATCCATTATGCATATTAATATCCCTCTGATCATGAAAAATATTATCTCTTGTGAGTAGTTACTTTTGTTCCTGAGGACATGGGAGAAGTCTTGCTATAAGTAGTCATGTGAATTTGGTATTCGTTCTATATTTTGATGAGATGTATGTTGTCTCTCCTCTAGTGGTGTCATGTGAATGTCGACTACATGACACTTCACCATTATTTGGGCCTAGAGGAAGGCATTGGGAAGTAATAAGTAGATGATGGGTTGCTAGAGTGACAGAAGCTTAAACCCTAGTTTATGCGTTGCTTCGTAAGGGGCTGATTTGGATCCACTTGTTTCATGCTATGGTTAGGTTTACCTTAGTACTTCTTTTGTATTTGCGGATGCTTGCATTAGAGGTTAATCATAAGTGGGAGGCTTGTCCAAGTAAGGACAACACCCAAGCTCTGGTCCACCCACATAGCAAATTATCAAAGTACTGAACGCGGATCAGATGATCGTGATGAAAACTAGCTTGACGATAATTCCCATGTGCCCTTGGGAGCGCTTTCCTTCATATAAGAGTTTGTCCAGGCTTGTCCTTTGTTACCAAAAGGATTGGGCCATCTTGCTGCACCTTATTTATTTTTACCTTTTGTTACTTGCTACCAATTACCTTATCACAAAACTATCTATTACCTATAATTTCAGTGCTTGCAGAAAATACCTTACTGAAAACTGCCTATCATTTCCTTCTGCTCCTCGTTGGGTTCGACACTCTTACTTATCGAAAGGACTACGATAGATCCCCTACACTTGTGGGTCATCATATACCAAGAATTATAGGGCAAGTAGGATTGCAATCAATATCAAGCACAATGAAATATATGAGCACATATATCCTATTTGCAATAATAAGAACATCATTAATTCTTCCCATAGGTTTCTTAATAGTGGAATCCACTAAGTGCAAATTTAAAGAACAATCATCTAGTTCACGGAAACCTAGGACATCACATAAAGTTTTTGGAATAGTGGAAACGCTAGCACTCAAATCACATAAAGCATTCGACTCATAATCTTTAATATTAATCTTAATAGTAGGTTCCCACTTATCATATAATTTTCTAGGGATTGAAACTTCGAAGACAATTTTTTCTTCAAAAGATTTCATCATAGCATCAACGATATATTTAGTGAAAGACTTATCTTGATCATAAGCATCAGGAGAAGTAAGCATTGATTACAACAAGGAAATACGCTCAATCAAAGAACAATTATCATAATTAAATTCCTTGTGATCCAAAAGAGTGGGCACATCACTAGTAAAAGTTTTGACCTCACCAAACCCACGTTTGTCAATTTTTTCATTAACATCGTTGCCCTCCAAATTATTGGGACGTATTCTAGCTAAAGTTGACTCATCTCCAGTCCCTTTTTCATCAAGTTTATATTCTCAAACAAAGATTCAATATGAGTCACACCAATCACTTTAAGGTCTTCATCATGATTATCACAAAAAATTGGAAGAACACACTTTTTCTAGCCATTCTCTTTTAGCACGCATTCTAGCGGTTCTCTCCCTACTTTTATTAATGGAAATTTGGATCGATTTTAGAGACTCATTAATATCAAGCTTAGGTGGCATAGATCTAATATTAAGGGAATCAACCTCATGAGAAATTATATCAATGTTTCTAGCCACATCATCAAACTTAAGCAAATTTTCTTCAATAGCATTAAAAATCTTTTGGGAGTTAATGAAATCTTTAATATTATTCTCAAGATCAGAGGGCATCTTAATATAATTTCCATAAGAATTGTTGTAGGAATTACCATAATTATAAGAGGAATTACTAAGAAAAGTCCTAGGGTTAAAATTGCCTCTATAAGCGTTATTACCAAGATTGTTCCTACCAACAAAATTCACATCCATAGATTCATTATTATTATCAATCAAAGTGGACAAGGGCATATCATTAGGATCAATAGGAGCACTCTTGCTAGCAATCAATTTCATAAGTTCATCCATCTTTCCACTCAAAGTATTAATTTCTTCAATAGCATGCACTTTTTATTAGTAGAAGATCTTTCGGTATGCCACTGAGAGTAATTTGCCATAATATTATCTAGGAGTTTAGTAGCTTATCCTAATGTGATTTCCATAAAAGTACCACCTGAAGCTGAATCTAAAAGATTTCGAGATGCAAAATTCAATCCAGCATAAAAAATGTATGATCATCCATAAACTTAAACCATCAGTAGGGCAATTTCTTATCATTAATTTCATCCTCTCCCATGATTGTGCAACATGTTCATGATCAAGGTGCCTAAAATTCATTATATCGTTCCTAAGGGAGATGATCTTAGCGGGAGGAAAATACTTGGAAATAAAAGCATCCTTACACTTATTTCAAGAATCAATACCATTTTTGGCAAGGATGAAAACCAAGTTTTAGCACGATCTCGTAGTGAGAATGGAAATAATTTCCATTTCACAATATCATTATCCACATATTTTTTATTTGCATATTTCACAATTCAATGAAAGTATTATGATGGGATGCATCATCTTCATTAGGAGTAACATAAAA
This sequence comes from Secale cereale, assembly GCA_902687465.1. Taxonomy (NCBI): domain Eukaryota; kingdom Viridiplantae; phylum Streptophyta; class Magnoliopsida; order Poales; family Poaceae; genus Secale; species Secale cereale. Next base: position 825,694,958 of record LR738711.1, on the reverse strand, counting down.
TTGTTCTTTCATAACAAGATTCAACAAAGCTGCATTAATCTCCTGATGCTGATCCGGGAGGGCTAAACCCTCGGGCCAGGTGATCAACAAACACAATTACTTCTCCATATCTAGGTCCAGGAGGATTTTCCGGACCAGTGACTCTCCAGTGGATGACGTCCTTCTTGGCTAAAGCGCCAATCTCGGCTAAACCGTTCAGTTCTTCCTCGGTAACCCGGGACGGAACCCAGTTACAAGAATAAAATTGTTTGGTCATTTCGATGAAAGGCTGAAATTACACACAAGGTGCCAGTTTATGAATTGATATTAAACAAGTATAAAGCGTCGCAAGGTCAGCAGGAGAAGATATTGAGGCATATATACACTACTAAACCGGAGTCAGACATTGGAAGCGTTATGAATTTAACTGAAATGGCAGTTTAAGTGGGGACTAATGCTACCAACCGGATTATGATTTTCTAAAGTTAAACCGCCTATGTGGGTATGAAAGGTACATATCTGAAATAACTAGGCGATGGAGAAACAAGTTTCACAGATCATCATGATAATTATAGATCTACAACGTGTCCATAAACTCAGGTATATTCAGACCTAAGTTAAATAGGTACTAAAGCAGTTCGTCAGACCTAGATGGGATTACTCTAAAAGAAAGGGTGTGCTAATGACAAGAAAGGGGATCATGGTCGCAACCACGCAGGAAAACATCAGATCTACATTCGCCATTTAAGTCATGGATAGGAATAAGGAAGAACTACATAAGAGCTTTGATGAACTCGCAAAAAGCCCTAATGGGATCTACGAAGGAGCAATGAAAAACTTACCAGGGCTGTCAGATGTGGAGGCACGCCGGCGGGACTCTGGTCAAAACAGGTTGATGCAGCGGCCTGTGTTGGAGCAGGCACAAAGGTCGACGACGGCGGTGGCACTCGGGTACGGAGGAGGCGCGAGGTAGAAGAAGGGCAAAGAGGCAAGGGGAGAAAAAAGAAAGGGACCCTTGGCCCTATTTATAAGCTGAAAGGATAAGTGATAGGCGTGGGAATCAAGGAACCCAAAAAATGGATATGGGACAGAGTTGTCGCCTCGGTCCTCGGAGGCTCATTAATAAAGGTTAAATATATACATGTTTTTAAATGAATAGATGATCGCATGGCAGTTTACTATGATCCTAGAAGATGACGTCATGGCGGTTTACAAGGTCATTCGACGGCGCTGAAGAAGAAGTTTTTCCAAAGTGTTGAAGATTGACATGAAAAGGTTCAAATCAATCTGGGGCCTAATGTTGGGGATATAACTACTAGGTATAAACCGCCCAGGAGGGGTCGGGTTATACCTGTATTGGATTGCTCATATTGAAGCCCATGAAGACAAGGAATATGACAGAACTAAAAGGCCTAGGGCCCAAAGGCGGATTAGGGTCCGTAGATGTAAACTGCCATATGATGTGTAACTTGTGTTGTAAGACAGGAAAGGTAGAAACCGAGCCGGACACGTTTATGAGCCGGCCTCGGGATTCTGTAAACCAGCCGGGCGTCATCCTATGTATATAAAGGGATGAATCGACGGCGGTCCAGGAAGAAGAAACGGGAAATCGAGAGACAGGCAAAGCGGATTTGCTCCCTGGTCATCGAAACCCTAGAAATACCACAACAACTAGAGTAGGCTTTTACCTTCACCGCAAGGGGCCGAACTAGTATAAAAACTCCCTGTGTCTTTTGTCCAATTTAACCCCTTTAAGCTAACCCGTTACGATGGCTCCACGACTAAGTCCTTATGCTAGGACATCTGCCGTGAAAAAACCACGACACTAGTGGTGGGAGCAATCGGAGTACTAATAAAATCATTATTATTAGTATTGGAAAAGTTACACAACTTAGTATTTTCTTGATACACCGTGATAGAGCAATCAATCTAGCACACAAGCAAACGAAAAAGATGAACAGAAAGATGACAAATAAAAGGGCAAATATTTTTTGTTTTTCTAAAAACATTTTAGAAGTGGGCAGAGGAAAATGAGAGGCGAATGGAAAATAAAGTAAATGCAAGAGATGATAGTTTATGAGAGGTACTTGGTAGGATTTATGTAGATCCTACCCGGCAACGTGCCAGAAATTCGTCCTGCTACTTCTTGAGCTTGTGTTGGTTTCCCCTTGAAGAGAAAAGGGTGATGCAGCAAAGTAGAGATACGAATTTCCCTCACTTGAGAACCAAGGTATCAATCCAGTAAGAGGAACACAGAAGTCCCCAATAATTGCACCTACACAAACAAACAAATACTTGCACCCAATGCGATAAAGGGGTTGTCAATCCCTTCACGGTTACTTGCAAGGATGAGATCTAATAGTGATAGATACAAAAGATAAGTAAAAGAGAAAAATAAAATCAAGGTAAATAAATTGCAGCAAGGTATTTTTGTGTTTTTGGTGTTATAGATCTGAAAGCAATATGATAAAAGATAGACCCCGGGGCCATAGTTTTCACTAGAGGCTTCTCTCTCAAAGAAAGCATACGGCGGGTGAACAAATTACTGTTCAGCAATTGATAGAAAAGCTCATAGTTAAGACGATATCCAAGGCAATGATCATGTATATAGGCATCACGTCCGAGACAAGTAGACCGACTCTTGCCTGCATCTACCACTATTACTCCACACATCATCCTTTATCCATCATGCATCTAGTGTATTAAGTTAATAAGAACAGAGTAACACCTTAAGCAAGATGACATGATGTAGAGGGATAGATTCAATCAATATGAATAAACCCCATCTTTTATCCTTAATGTCAACAATACAAATACGTGTCATGTCCCTTTCTGTCACTGAAATTGAGCACCGCAAGATTGAACCCATTACAAAGCACCTCTCCCATTGCAAGAAAAATCAATCTAGTTGGCCAAACCAAATCAATAGATCAGAGATAAATACAAAGCTATAACAATCATGCATAAAAGAGTTCAGAGAAGACTCAAATAATATTCATAGATAATCTGATCATAAGCCCACAATTTATCGGATCTCAGCAAACAAAATGCAAAAGAAGATTACATCAAATAGATCTCCAGGAACATCAAGGAGAACATTGTATTGAAGATCAAAGAGAGAAAATAATCTATATAGCTACTAGCCATGGACCCATAGGTCTGTGGTAAACTACTCACACATCAACGGAAGGGCAGCAAGGTTGATGTAGATGCCCTCCATGATCGAATCACCCTCCGGCACAGTACCGAAAAAGGTCCCTCGATGGGATCTCAAGAAGACAGACACTTGCAGCTGTGGAGAAGTATTTTTGGTGTGCCCTATAGTCTTTGGGGAATATTTGGGTATTTATAGAAGAAGAATTAGGGTAGGAGCACTCCCGTGGGGCCACCTCGTGGCCCTCTAGGTCTCTCCCCGAAGCTTCCTGGGTGTCTTGTGGTCCAAAAAATTGTAAAAATGTCTCATTTCATTTGGACTCTGTTTGGTACTGATTTTATGTAAAGACAAAAACAAGGAAAAACAACAACTGTCACCGGGCACTAGGTTAATAGGTTAGTCCCAAAATTGATATAAAAGCACATAATAATGCATATAAAACATCCAACATTGATAATATAATAGCATGGAACAATGAAAAAATTAGAGATACATTGGATATGTATCAGTGCCGCCATGTGTGGTTTTGGTAATTGATGAAATGCTCTATGGACTAAGGGTTGCCTTAGATTTTATTTGTATGATTTTTTCATAGGCATTTCTTGAGGTCCATTTATTAGTTTCAAGGAGTTTATGTGATGACCAAGGCGTTATTTAGGGAATTATCCAAGGATTGGTCACAGAGAAGACATGATACAAGGTTGATCAAGACTAAGTCAAAGAGTGAATCAATTTGATCAACACACAAAGCGTACGAGATGTACCAAGAGGGATCAAGTGATCCCATGGTATGATAAGCATTTTTTCATTACACCTTGTGTACTAACGCATGGTCTACGTGACAGTTCTATGTGGGGTTAGGTATATTTCCATGGGCTTGCGTCAAGAGGAAGATCCCATACAACCCATAACATTGTTGTGGTGGGATTTGGGAGAGAAGTACTTGGGCACTCTGTGTCCCCTTGCCATTGTATTTGGTGCATTGGTTTGAGTTCTCCACGGTGATACATGGAAGTGAAAGGTGACAATCTTATTACTCTTGGGTGTTTGGGAACCCTAGAGCTTGTTCCTCTTGGGTGCTTTGGTGCCCTAGACGGTTGGTGTCGCAGAGCTCAATCATTGTGGTGGAAAGCTCCGGGACAAGCTTTGGGGTCTCCAATTAAGTTGTGAAGATTGCCCCAAGCAATTTGTACGTGTTCCGATTACCGCTCCAAGGGTTGCCAAAGTGTACTGGTTCGGTGACTGCCCCCATGGGTTGCCATTTGTACGAGTTCGGTGACCGCCCTCAAGGATCCCCTAATGGAATCACACCATCTTGCATTGTGCGAGGGCATGAGGATATTACGGCGGCCCTAGTGGTTTCTTGGGGAGCATTGTGCGTCCACACCCCTCCATATGGATATTAGCATCCGCAAGGGTGTCAACTTCAGGATACATCATTGTCTCCACGTGCCTTGGTTATCTCTTACCCGGGCCCTTTACTTATGCAATTTACTTTGTGATAGTCGTAGTGTTTCATGTTATATACCTTGCTATCACTTAGTTGTTTATCTTGCTTAGCATAAGTTGTTGGTGCACATAGGTGAGCCTAGTTGTTTTATGTTTTGTGCTTGACAAATTAAATGCTAGTTATATTCTACATTTGTTTAAGCCTAAACCGTAATTATTTAAAAGCGGCTATTCACACCCCCCCTTTATGCGACATCCACGATCTTTCACCTTTTACAAAACATAATCTCATACATCAACATATATCCCATCACATTTTGCTCATACCACATCACAACATACCTTGCAAAAACAAAACAAAAGCAAATAAGTTGTAGCAAGGTATTTTTGTGTTTTTATATATGATAAAGGTGGACCCGGGGGCCATAGTTTGCACTAGAGTATTCTCTATCAAACACATAGCATACAATGGGTGAACAAATTACTGTTGGGCAATTGATAGAAAAGTGCATAGTTATGATGTTATTCATGGCAATGATCACACATATAAGCATCATGTCCATCACAATTAGACTGACTCCTGCCTGCATCTACTACAATTACTCCACCAATCGACCGTTGTCCAGCATGCATCTATGGTATTAAGTTTATGAAAAATAGAGTAACGCCTTAAGCAAGATGACATGGTGTAGACAAAGTAAACCCAATGAATATGAATATAAACCCCCCATAATTTTATCCTTAATGGCAACAATACAAATACGTGTCTTGTCACCTACTGTCACTGGGATATAGAGCATCGCAAGATTGAAACCATTACAAAGCACCTCTCCCACTTAAGATAAATCGATCTAGTTGGCCAAACCAAACAGATAGATCAGAGAGAAATACAAAGCTATCATACTCATGGATTGTAAACTTCAGACAAGACTCAATTACTTCCAATGAATAGTCCGATCATAAACCCACAATTCATCGGATCCCAACAAACACACCGCAAAAGAAGATTATACCAGATAGAACTACAAGAAGATCAAGGAGAACATGGTATTGAAGATCAAAGAGAGAGAAGAAACCATACCCTATGAGCTCGTGGCTTATCCATAGCTCTTCTGGCCTCCTCTCGAACCTTCTAGTGTCCCTTCTGGTCCAGAAAAAACACTGTAAAGTTTCATCGTGTTTTGACTTCGTTTGGTACTAATTTTCTGAAAAGCAAGAAACAAGCAAAAAACAACAACTGGCATTGGGCATTGAGTTAATAGGTTAGTCCCAAATAATGGTATATAATAGTATAAAATGCATATAAAGCATCCAAGATAGATAATATAATAACGTGAACCAATCAAAAACTATTTATACGTTGGAGATGTGATACGTCTCCAACATATCTATAATTTTTTATTGTTCCAATCTATTATATATGATGTTTTGGATGTTTAATGGGATTTATTATACACTTTTATATTATTTTTGGGACTAACCTATTAACCCAAAGGCCCAGTCTAGATTGCTGTTTTTGCCTATTTCAGGGTTTCGCAAAAAAGGAATATCAAACGGCGTCCAAACGGAATGAAACCTCCGGGAGAGTTATTTTTGGAACGATATATTCACGAGAGACATGAGCACCAAGGAAGAGGAGATACGGGGTTCCCACGAGGGTCTAGGGCGCACCCCTCCCCCTGGGCGCACCCCCCACCCTCGTGGGCCCCACGTTGCTCCACCGATGTACTCCTTCCTCCTATATATACCCATGTACCCCGAAAACATCGAAGCAACAGAGAAAACCCTAATTCCACCGCCACAACCTTCTGTTCCCGTGAGATCCCATCTTGGGGCTTG
>LR738711.1:825568937-825688475 GCA_902687465.1 Secale cereale | reverse complement strand
GGGGGGGGGATCTTCCACGGAGTTCTTCTACATCAACACCATCGCCTCACCATGAGTTGTGAGTAGTTTACTACAGACCTTCGGGTCCATAGTTTGTACCTAGATGGCTTCTTCTCTCTTTTTGGATCTCAATACCAAGTTCTCCTCGCTCTTCGAGGAGATCTATTTGATGTAATCTTTTTTGTGGTGTGTTTGTTGAGATCCATGAATTGTGGGTTTATGATCAAGATTATCTATGAGAAATATTTGGTTCTTTTCTGAATTCGTTTATGTACGATTATAATATCCTTGCAAGTCTCTTCGAATTATTGGTTTGGTTTGGCCTACTAGATCTATAGTTCTTGCAATGGGAGAAGTGCTTGGCTTTGGTTCAATCTTGTGGTGTCCTTTCCCAGTGACAGCAGGGGCAACAAGGCACGTATTGTATTGTTGCCATCGAGGATAAAAAGATGGGGTTTATATCATATTGCTTGAGTTTATCCCACTACATCATGTCATCTTGCTTAAAGTATTACTCTGTTCTTGTGAACTTAATACTCTAGATGCATGCTGGATAGCGGTCGATGTGTGGAGTAATAGTAGTAGATGCAGAATCGTTTCGGTCTACTTGTTACGGACGTGATGCCTATATATAATGATCATGCTTAGATATTCTCATAATTATTCGCTTTTCTATCAATTGCTCGATAGTAATTTGTTCACCAACCGTAGAATTCTGCTATCATGAGAGAAGCCACTAGTGAAACCTATGGCCCCCGGGTCTATTCTCAACATATCAATCTACAATCTACTTTACTTTGTTGTTTTTACTTTTTGTTCTTATATCTAAAAATACCAAAATATCAAACTATCCTATCTATCAAATCTCACTTTCGTAAGTGACCGTAAAGGGATTGACAACCCCATATCACGTTGGCTGCGAAGTTATTATTTGTTTGTGCAGGTGCGAGGGACTCGCGCGTGGTCTCGCACTGGATTGATACCTTGGTTTTCAAAAACTGAGGGAAATACTTATGCTACTATGCTGCATCACCCTTTCCTCTTCGAGGGAATACAACGCAAGCTCGAGAAGTAGCAAGAAGAATTTCTGGCACTGTTGCCGGGGAGGCTTGCAAAAGTCATATACCAAGTACCTAACACAAACCCTTATCCTTCGCATTACATTTATTTGCCTCTAGTTTCCTCTCCCCCACTTCACCCTTGCCGTTTTGTTTGCCCTTCTTTTTGCCGTGTGTTTACTGTTAGCTTGCTTTTTGTTTGCTTGTTTGTTGGATTAGTTGCTTGCCACCATGTCTAGCACACCAATCATTATCAATACTCCCGAGAGTGAGGTCCTTAATTTTAAACAAAGGGGGGAGGAAAATCTAAAAGATGCCTGGTATAGAATTTGCAATGCTCAAAATAGATCTACTAGGAAGCTTTCCACTTCCTTGCTTCTTCGCAATTTTTATGTTGGCATAACTTCGTGGAATAGATATATTTTAGATACCATTACCGGAGGGAATTTCTTGGGTAGCCATACTTTTGATTCTTATAATGCTATGACTGAATTATTTGGCTCACCACCTCTTATGTTCAATGGGACTGTTTTAACTTTGGAACATGTTTTGCAAAGGCTTGAAATCATTGAAAACAAAGTTGCTACTGTAGACTTGGTTGAGAATTTGGATAGGAAGATCCACAACCCAATTACCCAATATAGATCCAAGGTAGGGGTTATTCTGAAAAACTTTAAGGAAAAATAACCCATAGTTAAAGATAAAATAGATCAAGATTCCACTAGAATTGATACACTTGAGGATATTATTACTAATGTAGGGTCCGCTCTTTCTGCTATGAAAACTACTTCAAATCCTCATACCACTAAATTGTCTAAGCTTATGTATGTTCCTAAAAATAAGGATGAATCATCTAGTAAGGGAATCGCGGATCTTAAATCTATAAGTGTTCATCCTATTTTTCTCACTTTCGCAAGGGAACCTTTTGATACGAATGAATTTCTTGATTTCTTGCCCAAAAGTTTGATTATTAATAGGAATAAAGAAGTTCCTAAGAATTATAAGTGCTTAATTAAAGAATTGCCTCCCAAAGATGGCAATACCTAGATCTATCATTGTATTGTGCCTAGCTAGGGGCGTTAAATGATAGCGCTTGTTGGGAGGCAACCCAATTTTATTTTCTTTGTTTTTGCTTCTGTTTAGGAATAAATATTGCATCTAGCTTCTGTTTAGATGTGGTTTTGTGTTTCAATTTGTGTTTGTGCCAAGTAGAACCTTTGTGAAGACTTGTGTGAAGTTTATATGATCTTGCTGTAAAAAACAGAAACGTTAGCGCTCACAAGAATAGTCACCAGATTTTACTGGAGAGTGCTATTTAGTTGATTCTTTTTGTAGGTGATTAATAGACAAATTCCTCACGTTTAACAATTCATTTCAAAAAATTTCGATTTACAGAATTATTCGAAAGTTACAGATTGCTATAGACTGTTCTGTTTTTGACAGATTATGTTTTTCGTGTGTTGTTTGCTTATTTTGATGAATCTATGAGTAGTATTGGAGGATATGAATCATAGAAACGTTGGAATACAGCAGGTTTAACACCAATATAAACAAAGAATGAGTTCATTACAGTACCTTTGAGTGCTGGTTTGTTTGCTTATACTAACGGAGCTCACGAGATTTTTGGCTGAGTTTTGTGTGGTGAAGTTTTCAAGTTTTGAGTATGGCTTTGATGGACTATGGAACAAAGAGTGGCAAGAGCCTAAGATTGGGGATGCCCAAGGCACCCCACGGTAAAATTCAAGGACAACCAAAAGCCTAAGCTTGGGGATGCCCCTGGAAGGCATCCCCTCTTTCGTCTTCATCTATCGGTAACTATACTCGGGACTATATTTTTATTCACCACATGATATGTGTTTTGCTTGGAGCGTCATGTATGATTTGAGTCTTTGCTTGTTAGTTTGCCACAATCATCCTTGCTGGACACACCTTTTGAGAGAGATAAATATGGTCTAGAACTTGTTAGAATACTCTATATGCTCCACTTATATATTTTGAGCTAAATAGTTTTGCTCTAGTGCTTCACTTATATCTTTTAGAGCACGGTACTGATTTTATTTTGTATAAATTGTTGATCTCTCATGATTCACTTATATCCTTTTGAGAGTCTTTTAGAATAGCATGGTAATGTGCTTTGGTTATAAAACTAGTCCTAATATAATAGGCATCCAAGATGAATGTAGTAAAAACTTTCATACAAAGTGCATTGAATATGATGAGAAGTTTGATACTTGATGATTGTTTTGAGATATGAGGATGGTGATTTTAGAGTCATGCTAGTGAAGTAATTATGAATTTGAGAAATACTTGTGTTAAAGTTTGTGATTCCCATAGCATGCACGTATCGTGAACCGCTATGTGACGAAGTTAGAGCATGAGGTATTTGTTGAGTGCCAACCTTTGTGTGGAGGTCGGGGGTGCGCGATGGTTAACTCCTACCAACCTCCCCCCAAGGAGCATGCGTTGATTGCTTTGTTTTGATGACTCGTAAATTTTTGCAATAAGTATATGAGTTGTTTAAAACTAATGTTGAGTCCATGGATTATACGCACTCTCGCCCTTCTACCATTGCTAGCCTCTCTTGTACCGCACAACTTTCGCCGGCACCATACACCCACTATATACCTTCCTCAAAACAGCCACCATATACCTTCCTCAAAACAGCCACCATACCAACCTATCATGGCATTTTCATAGCCATTCCGAGATATATTGCCATGCAACTTTCCACTGTTCCGTTCATATGACACGCTTCATATTGTCATATTGCCATGCATGATCATGTAGTTGACATCGTATTTGTGGCTAGGCCACCATGCATAATTTTTCATACATGTCACTCTTGTTTCATTGCACATCCCGGTACACCACCGGAGGCATTCATATAGTCATACTTTGTTCTAGTATCGAGTTATAATATCGAGTTGTAAATCAATATAAATGTGATGATCATCATTATTAGAGCATTGTCCCAAAGAAAAAAAAGGAATGAAAGGCCAAGAAAAAGAAAGGCCCAAAAAAAAGAAGAAAAAAAGAAAAAAAAGAAAAAAAGAAAAAAAAGAAAAGAAAAGGGACCATGCTACTATCCTTTTCCACACTTGTGCTTCAAAGTAGCACCATGTTCTTCATGATAGGGAGTCTCTTGTTTAGTCACTTTCATATACTAGTGGGAACTTCATTATAGAACTTGGCTTGTATATTCCAACGATGGGCTTCCTCAAACGCCCTAGGTCTTCGTGAGCAAGCAAGTTCGATGCACACCCACTTAGTTTCTTTTGTTGAGCTTTTATACATTTATAGTTCTCGTGCATCCGTTGCATGGAAATCCGTACTCACTCACATTGATATCTATTGTTGGGCATCTCCGTAGCCCGTTGATAAGCCTAGTCGATGTGAGACTATCTTCCTCCTTTTTGTCTTCTCCACAACCACCATTCTATTCCACCTATAGTGTAATGTCCATGGCTCACGCTCATGTATTGCGTGAAAGTTGAATGGTGTGAAAAAAATTGAGTATGAAACAATTGCTTGGCTGAAACCGGGGTTGTGCATGATATGAATATTTTGTGTGATGAAGAGGGAGCATAGCCAGACTATATGATTTTGTAGGGATAACTTTCTTTGGCCATGTTATTTTGAGAAGACATGATTATTTTGTTAGTATGCTTGAAGTATTACTATTTCTTATGTCAATATAGACTTTTGTCTTGAATCTTTCAGATCTGAACATTCATACCACAATAAAGAGAATTACATTGAAAATTATGTTGGTTAGCATTCCTCATCCAAAATTTTGTTTTTATCATTTACCTACTCGAGGAAGAGCAGGAATTAAGCCTGGGGATGCTTGATACGTCTCCAACGTATCTATAATTTTTGATTGTTCCATACTGTTATATATGATGTTTTGGATGTTTAATGCGCTTTATAATATTTTTGGGACTGACCTATTAACCCAAAGGCCTAGTCCAGATTGCTGTTTTTTTTGCCTATTTCAGGGTTTCGCACAAAAGGAATATCGAACGGAGTCCAAACGGAATGACACCTTCGGGAGAGTTATTTTTGGAACGATATCTTCACGAGAGACTTGAGCACCAAGGCAGAGGAGATACGGGGTGCCCACGAGGGTCCAAGGCACGCCCCCTCCCACTGGGCGCGCCCCCACCCTCGTGGGCCCCACGTTGCTCCATCAACGTACTCCTTCCTCCTATATATACCCATGTACCCCGAAAAAATCAAAGCAACAGAGAAAACCCTAATTCCACCGCCGCAAAATTCTTGTTCCCGTGAGATCCCATCTTGGGGCCTGTTCCGGAGCTCCGCCGGAGGGGGGGTGGGGTCTTCCACGGAGTGCTTCTACATCAACACCATCGCCTCACCATGAGTTGTGAGTTGTTTAGCATAGACCTTCGGGTCCATAGTTATTACCTAGATGGCTTCTTCTCTCTTTTTGGATCTGAATACCATGTTCTCTTCGGTCTTCGAGGAGATCTATTCGATGTAATCTTTTTTGTGGTGTGTTTGTCAAGATTCGATGAATTGTGGGTTTATGATCAAGATTATCTATGAGAAATATTTGGTTCTTTTCTGAGTTCTTTTATGTACGATTATAATATCCTTGCAAGACTCTTCGAATTATTGGTTTGGTTTAGCCTACTATATTTATAGTTCTTGCAATGGGAGAAGTGCTTGGCTTTGGGTTCAATCTTGCGGTGTCCTTTCCCAGTGACAGTAGGGGCAGCAAGGCACGTATTGTATTGTTGACATCGAGGATTAAAAGATGGGGTTTATATCATATTGCTTGAGTTTATCCCTCTACATCATGTCATCTTGCTTAAAGCATTACTCTGTTCTTATGAACTTAATACTCTAGATGCATGTTGGATAGTGGTCGATGTGTGGAGTAATAGTAGTTGATGGAGAATCGTTTCGGTCTAATTGTCACGGACGTGATGCCTATATATAATGATCATGCCTGGATATTCTCATACTTATTCGCTTTTCTATCAATTGCTCGGCAGTAATTAGTTCACCCACCGTAGAATTCTGCTATCATGAGAGAAGCCACTAGTGAAACCTATGATCCCCGGGTCTATTCTCAACATATCAATCTACAATCTACTTTACATTTTTGTTTTTACTTTCTGTTCTTATATCTAAAAATACCAAAAATATCAAACTATTCTATATATCAGATCTCACTTTCGTAAGTGACCGTAAAGGGATTGATAACCCCTTGTCGTGTTGGCTTCGATGTTCTTATTTGTTTGTGCAGGTGCGAGGGACTCGTGCGTGGTATCCTACTAGATTGATACCTTGGTTCTCAAAAACTGAGGGAAATACTTACGCTACTGTGCTGCATCATCCTTTCCTCTTCGAGGGAATACAACACAAGCTCAAGAAGTAGCAAGATGTATCACGTACATGAGAAACGTGGGAGGAGTTGGGAGAGGCAATGTGCAAGGGTCAAGGGGTGGAGCCCCCGTGAGCCCCCCCTCTTTATATAGGCTAGGGGGCAGGGGATGGTTTCGAAAACCCTCCTAGGGCTGGCCATAAGGGACAAATCCATTTAAATTTGGAGATGACATATTATCTCTAGATTCAACCTTTAGAAATAAGACCTTATCTCTGTATTTAAATGACATGTGCCTTGGGGAATGGTGCAGCCAGCCCATGTGGGATGTAATCCCACCCTCAGTCCATGTGGGCCCTACCCGGGTCATCGGGCCCCATGGTGGAACCCCCGGAACCTTCCAGAACCTTACCGGTACTCTACCTGAAATTCCTAAACTTTTCTGGAACAATGAATATGACTTCCCATATACAAATATTTACCTCCGGGCCATTTCGGAGCTCCTCGTAATGTCCTATATCTCATTCGGGACTCGGGACTACTTTTGGATTTCCACTATTAATGTCTCAACATTACCCTAGTGCTACCGAACGTTAAGCGTATGACCCTACGGGTTTGGGAATCATGTAGACATGACTGGGACACCTCTCCAGTCAGTTACCAGTACTAGGAACTGGATGCCCATATTGATTCCTACATATTCCACGAAGATCTCTATCGGTTGAACCACAATGTTGGGGATTCAATTAATCTCGTATACAATTCTGTTTTTCGGGTGATATGTTACTTGCCCAAGATTCGTTTGTCGGTATCTCCATACATAGTTCAATCTCATTATCGAAAAGTCTCTTTACTCATTCCGTAATACAAGATTTCATGACTAAACTCATTAGGTCACATGCTTGCAAGCTTCTTGTGATGGTGTATTACCAAGAGGGGCAGAGATATCTCTCAGTCACACGGGGTGACAAATTCTAGTCTCGGTCCATGCAACCCAACAAATACTTTTGGAGATACCTGTAGAGTATCTTTATGATCGCCTAGTTATGAAGTGACATTTGATAGAACACAAAGTATTCCTCCGGTATTCGAGAGTGGCATGATCTCATGGTTTAAGGAACAAATACTTTACATGAAGAAAGTTGCAGCAAATAAACTAAATGATATGATCTGATGTTAAGCTTACGGTCGGGTCTGTCCACTACATCATTCTCCTAACGATGTGATCCCATTATAAAATGACAACTCGTATCTATGGTTAGCAAACCTTAACCATCTTTGATCAACACGCTAGTCTAGTAGAGGCTCACTAGGGACATTGTGTTGTTTATATATCCACGCATGTACTTAAGTTTCCGGCCAATACTATTCTAGCATGAATAATAAAAAAATATTATGAACAAGGAAATATGGTAATAACCAATCTATTATTGCCTCTAGGGCATATTTCCAACTGCCATAGCGTACAACAACTTTTAAAACCCGCTATTGTATATCTTCCTTCCAAATCCTGATTTGATGGTATCTCAATCTTAAATACATCTGGGAAAAGAATCTGGTATTATCTTTGAGCACTTAAATGGCTGCAAGAATAGTTGAATCAAGAAACCTCGGTTGGGTGAATGGGGAAAAGTACACCCCGTAAACTTGCGGGGAAAAGGAGGTCAAGGAAGCACGTTGTTAGGAAAAAAGACACATTTCTTCATGAACCTTAAGAGAGGAAGAACCAACATCCTTTGAACTCTTATGATGCTCATTGAAGCTGCTTTTGCACTTTGAATAAGTTGGAATAAGACAATAGAACATCAGTCGGAAAGAATTTGCACCAGCAAGGTAATTGCACAAGGGCTTAACATTCCCACACAGATACGATTGATTTTAGAAAAAGCGTTGAATAACTATTTGTAAGGTATAGAATCACCAGTTCATTACAGAAGCAACCTAAGTAGAATATGCCGAAGCTGCTATATGAATTCCCAGATGTAAGAATGAAGTATCTCTACCAGAGGAGACGAACCTAAACTAAGAGAAGTCATCGAAGTAAATCACATAGTTGAATTCAGTCATGCATTGCTATTTGAATGGTAAGGTGCGAAGGAATAGCTAGTGATGTTCTATGGGACACAGAATTTGGTAGACCAGTTCGTTGTCCTGCACAAGGACTGCCTGTGGTTGGAGGGGTTGTGATTTAACACAGAAGATAAACTCTATTTGCCCTATTCTTCTAGACAATTTGGTTCGTCAACCAATGTCGATTACTCACAGTAGATACTTGAGGTGATCTCCGAACCTTTACAGACTTCTCCTTCAAGTACCACAATAACCCTTGGTCTTTGAAGAAATTGACACCTAATCGTCTAAAGAGTTTGCAACTCTCAAGAGTAATAGGTGGAGCGTACTGGACTTAGATTTGAGTGATGTTAAACCACTATCTAATTCTTCGGCTCTACGGCTTTTCTCTCAGTGGATTTTAAACTCACATTACTCAGGAAAGGGGGTTTCTCAACAATCTTTTCAAAATCAAATGGAGTAGCCACTCGAGAAGGCCGGTGCGGGGTGGATTTTTATAGCCGCAACCTTCCCTCGTGAGAAATGACCATTTTGGACATGTAGTGCAGCCAATGACCAACCGACACATTTACAACAAAAGTTACAGTAGCATTACTTGAGGAACAAGTAATGCTAACTCTTCGGTCGGAGTCAAATCTCTCGCAACGAAGAAGATCACAATCTCTTGCTCGCAAGTATTTGCTCGGAACACAAAGATATTTCTCTCACAATTTTCATAGGATTGAGTTTAGCGTCAGAGAATCAAAGCTTCGAACACTATACCCCTCTTAATAGTACAATGGTCCTATGAATCAATGAAAGACAAGAAGAAGAACAAAAAACAATTCTACGTCTTCACTTCATCTTCGACTTCTTTCAGATGCAGTCACTTCCTTCGGATGCCACTGGACCAATTCTTAACATCATCAATTTTAGGGGTCACTCCCCACAGCATAAACTTCATGGATAATGCTCGCTGCCACGCAGGGCATAACCTTTTGGAGTCTATATCAAACTCATCATGACTTTAGGCACCTGTTACTCTGTGTGCACTAGCAAACACATTAGTCCCTTACTGTTTACGTCAACAACCATCAAAACATAAGGATGAAAATCATTGCACCAACACCAGATTCAAGATCTCAAAACTAAAACAATACCACATCTAGCACCAAAAAAGTCCACACAAGATGAATACGCGACCATGGGAAATGATTGAAGACCCACTGACTGCGGTAGGTTGGTAAATACACAGACTAACCAGTGGTCTAGATGAACCGGAAGCAAAATTGATGTAGACAGTACCTAGTTCATGTGGTGCATGCAGGTTGTCGACGAGTGGGTAAAGACATAAACCAAGCCTATGAGGTGTTGAGGTTCGTAGTTTGCTTGACCCTTGTACTTGAAACTTTGTGCTAAAATTAGTTTCACCACGAGGGGGATGAGAACACTCATTTATTCCACACTTATTCCTCCCCATGTTTTAAAAAAATTGCATCCCAGTTCTCTCTCTGAATGGGGCAGACCTCAACTCGCACAGTTAGAAGGCCACTGTGCTCCGCTACTTTTATAAGCTTCTCCTCAACACTATTATTATGTGCCATTGGGCCTTCTCCCTTGCTGATCTTTACTCTGATACTTCTCCTCTCCCAGCGGACCTTACTGCTCTCTTCACCTCTGAGGAGATTCATTATGCATTCCTTGACATGAAGAAGCTTTACATCCCCGACCTCAATGGTTTTGGCCTTGTTAAATTCTAGGACATTGTCGTTGATGATGTGGAGTCGGTTTCCATGAATTCTTCAGCGGCTTTATCAATATCTCTCGCATTAACCGTGTGTTTTCAGTCCTTCTCCTCAAATTTGAAGTCGCCTGCAGACCCTCGGACTTCCACCCGATCTGTATCATGTACTATATCATGAAAGCAATCACTAAAGTCTCATGCTCCCGTATATAATGCTACATGCCCCCCTTGTTGATCCTGGCCAAATTGACTTCCTTGCCGGGTGTCGCATTTTAAAAAATAGCGTTTATGTCACATACCTCATCCACACTTACCACATCCGTATAGTTCCTACCATTGTATTCAAAATCGATTTATGAAAAGACGTCAACTTCGTGAACTAGTCAAGTCTCATCATGACCCTTTCCGCACGCGGCTTAGACTCTCTCGTTGCTGCAATTTACCCATGCCATCCTTTCTAATGGTCATACTGATAACCCACAAGTGTAGGGGATCGCAATAGTTTTCGAGGGTAAAGTATTCATCCCAAATTTATTGATTCGACACAAGGGGAGCCAAAGAATACTCTCAAGTATTAGCAGTTGAGTTGTCATTTCAACCACACCTGGAAGACTTAATATCTGCAGCAAAGTGTTTAGTAGCAAAGTAATATGGAAGTAACGGTAACAGCAATAAAAGTAGCGGTAGTATTTTTGTAGTGATTGTAACAGTAGCAACGGTAAAGTAAATAAGCAACAAGCAATATGTGAAAAGCTCGTAGGCATTGGATCAGTGATGTATAATTATGTCGGATGCGATTCCTCATGTAATAGTTATAACATAGGGTGACACAAAACTAGCTCTAGTTCATCAATGTAATGTAGGCATGTATTCCGAATATAGTCATACATGCTTATGGGAAAGAACTGGCATGACATCTTTTGTCCTACCCTTCCGTGGCAGCGGGGTCCTAATGGAAACTAAGGGATATTAAGGCCTCCTTTTAATAGAGTACCGGACCAAAGCATTAACACATAGTGAATACATGAACTCCTCAAACTACGGTCATCACCGGGAGTGATCCTGATTATTGTCACTTAGGGGTTGCCGGATCATAACACGTAGTAGGTGACTATTGACTTGCAAGATAGGATCAAGAACACACATATATTCATGAAAACATAATATGTTCAGATCTGAAATCATGGCACTCGGGCCCTAGTGACAAGCATTAAGCATGGCAAAGTCATAGCAACATCAATTTTAGAACATAGTGGATACTACGGATCAAACCCTAACAAAACTAACTTGATTACATGGTAAATCTCATCCAACCCATCACTGTCCAGCAAGCCTACGATGGGATTACTCACGCACGGCAGTGAGGATCATGAAATTGGTGATGGAGGAAGGTTGATGATGACGATGGCGACGATCTCCACTCTTTGGAGCCCCAAATGGACTCCAGATCAGCCCTCCCGAGAGAGATCAGGGCTTGGCGGCGGCTCTCTATCGTAAAACGCGATAATTCCTTCTCTCTGATTTTTTTCCTCCCCGAAAGTGAATATATGGAGTCGGGGGTGATGTCGGTGGAGCATCAGGGGGCCCACGAGGCAGGGTCGCGCCCAGGGGCGCCCCCACCCTCGTGGACGGGGTGTGGGGCCCCTGGTATGGTTCTTTCCGTAGGTATTTTTTATAAATTCCAAAATAAATCTCCGTTGAATTTCTGGTCATTCCAGAAACTTTTATTTCTGCAGAAAAATAACACCATGGCAATTCTGCTGAAAACAGCGTCAGTCCGGGTTAGTTCCATTCAAATTATGCAGGTTAGAGTCCAAAACAAGGGCAAAAGTGTTTGGAAAAGTGGATAAGTTGGAGACGTATCAACTCCCCCAAGCTTAAACCTTTGCTTGTCCTCAAGCAATTCTGTTGATAAACTGAAAGTGATAAAGAAAAACTTTGACAAACTCTATTTGCTCTTGTTGTTGTAAATATGTAAAGCCAGCACTCAAGTTTTCAGCAAAGATCATGAACTAACGACATTCACAATAACTTCAGGTCTCATGTCTACTCATATCAATGGCATAATTAACTAGCGAGCAATAATAATAAACCTCAGATGACAACACTTTCTCAAAACAATCATAATATGATATGACAAGATGGTATCTCGCTAGCCCATTCTGAGACCGCAAAGCAGAAATGCAGAGCACCATTAACATTGTAATTCATGGTAAAAGAGATCCCGTCACAATCATACTCAATGTAAATTAATAGCAATACATGCAAATGACACCGGTGCTCTCCAACTAGTGCTCTTTAATAAGAGGATGATGACTCAACATATTAGTAAATAGATAGGCCCTTCGCAGACGGAAGCAGGGATTTGTAGAGGTGCCAGAGCTCGATTTGGAAATAGAGATGAATAATATTTTGAGTGGTATACTTTCATTGTCAACATAACAGCCAAGAATCTCGATATCTTCCATGATACACACATTATAGGCGGTTCCCAAACAGAATGGTAAAGTTTATACTCCCCCAACCACCAACAAGCACACTACATGGCTAGCCCGAAACAACGGGTACCGTCCAAACCAGCAACAGCCCTGGGGGAGTTTTGTTTAATTATTATGATTTGAGCATGGGACTGGGCATCCCGGTTACCAGCCATTTTCTCATGAATGCTGAGCGGACTCCACTCATCGTGAGAATAACCCACCTAGCATGGAAGATATAGACAGCCCTAGTTGATACATGAGTTGTTCGAGCATAAAAAAAAGAATTTCATTTGAAGGTTTAGAGTTTGGCACATACAAATTTACTTGGAACGGCAGGAAGATACCGCATATAGGGAGGTATGGTGGACTCATATGGAATAACTTTGGGGTTTATGGAAGTGGATGCATAAGCAGTATTCCCGCTTAGTACAGGTGAAGGCTAGAAAGAGACTAGGAAGCGACCAGGTAGAGAGCGACAACAGTCATGAACATGCATTAAAATTAATCAAGAATGAGTGCAAGCATGAGTAGGATATAAATCACCATGAACATAAATATCGTGGAGGCTATGTTGATTTTGTTTCAACTACATGCGTGAACATGTGCCAAGTCAAACCACTTGAATCGTTCAAAGGAGGATACCACCCTATCATACCACATCACAACCATTTTAATATCATGTTGGCACGCAAGATCAACCATTGTAAACTCTTAGCTAATTAAGCATGGCATGAGCAGCTATGATCTCTAATTGTCATTGCAAGCATGTTCCATTCATAATAAGCTGAATCAGGAATGATGAACTATCATATTTACAAAAACAAGAGAGGTCGAGTTCATACCAGCTTTTCTCATCCCAATCAATTCATCATATATCGTCATTATTGCCTTTCACTCGCATGATCGAACGGTGTGGAAAATAATAATAGTGCACGTGCATTGGACTAAGCTGGAATCTGCAAGCATTTAATACAAGAGAGAAGACAAGGTAATATGGCTCATGGTTAAATCAACAATAATGCATAGGAGAGCCACTAAGCATTTTCATCATGGTCTTCTCCTCTTGACCCGCAAAGAAAAGAAAAGAAACTATTTACACGTCAAAGCTCCCAACAAGCAAAAGAAGAACGAGAAATCTTTTTGGGTTTTCTTTTTATTTCTACTACCACAAGCATGGAAAGTATTCTAGCTAGAAGCTACAACTAATTTTCTTTTGTTTTCCTTAAGGTTTTTCTAGCACACAAGAAAAAGACTAAGAAAATAGATAAAACTAGCATGGATAGTACAATGAAAAAGTATGAGCACTCCTACCTCTTGAGCTTGCGTTGTATTCCCTCGAAGAGGAAAGGGAGATGCAACATAGTAGCGTAAGTATTTCCCTCAATTTTTGAGAACCAAGGTATCAATCCAGTAGGAGACCACGCGCGAGTCCCTCGCACCTACACAAACAAATAAGAACTTCGCAACCAACGCGATAAGGGGTTGTCAACCCCTTTACGGTCACTTACGGAAGTGAGATCTGATAGAGATGATAATTTATATTTTTGGTATTTTTGGTTTAATAAAACAGAAAATAAAAGCAAGAAAAGTAAAGTAGATGTAGATTGATATGTTGAGAATAGACCCCGGGGCCATAGTTTTCTCTAGTGGCTTCTCTCATGATAGCGATATTCTACGGCGGGTAAACAAATTACTATCGAGCAATTGATAGAAAAGCGAATAATTATGAGACTATCTAGGCATGATCATTGTATATAGGCATCACGTCTGAGACAAGTAGACCGACTCCTGCTTGCATCTACTACTATTACTCCACACATCGACCGCTATCCACCATGCATCTAGTGTATTGAGTTCATACAAACAGAGTAACGCCTTAATCAAGATGACATGATGTAGAGGGATAAACTCAAGCAATATGGTATAAACCCCATCTTTTTATCCTCGATGGCAACTATACAATATGTGCCTTGCTGGCCCTACTATCACTGGAAAAGGACACCACAAGATTAAACCCAAAGCCAAGCAGTTCTCCCATTGCAAGAACTATAGATCTAGTAGGCCAAACCAAACCAATAATTCGAAGAGACTTGCAACGATATTATGAGCACACATAAAAAGTTCAGAGAAGAACCAAATATC
Organism: Secale cereale; assembly: GCA_902687465.1. Taxonomy (NCBI): domain Eukaryota; kingdom Viridiplantae; phylum Streptophyta; class Magnoliopsida; order Poales; family Poaceae; genus Secale; species Secale cereale. Next base: position 825,673,649 of record LR738711.1, on the reverse strand, counting down.
TTTCATAGATAACCTTGATCATAAACTCACAATTCATCGGATCTCGACAAACACACCGCAAAAAGAGATTACATCAAATAGATCTCCTCGAAGACCGCTTTGTATTGAGATCCAGAGAGAGAACAAGCCATCTACATACTAGCTATGGACCCGAAGGTCTGTGGTAAACTACTCACAACTCATGGTGAGGGTGATGATGATGATGATGAAGGACTCCGTGATGAACCCCCCTCCGTCGGAGCTCCGGAACAGGCTCCAAGATGGGATCTCTACGGGAACAGAAGCTACGGCGGTGGAATTAGGGTTTTCTCTCTGTTCACGGAGTTTCTGGGGTACGTGGACATACTCCCTCCGTTCCTCTATATAAGGTGTATTTGTTTTTTATAAAATTTCACAATGTAAGGTGCATTTGTTCTAATTCCTTGTAATTCCGATCTTGGCCCTCCATAAAAAGGAAAGTATCTCTCCCCTGATTGCATGTATCTTTCCTTGTAGAGAAAGAAAAGGAATATATCTCTCTCCCGATTGCGTGTATCTCTTCCTTTCCTAGCCTAAATGATTTACTTGCCATTAATCTACCAATTAGACAAGGGTAGTTTCGTCCTAAATAGTCCATAATTATGTGCCTTGGTTAACATGCTGAAAATAATACACCTTAGATAAAGGAACGGAGGGAGTATATAGGAAGAAGGAGGGCACCGGTGCCACTTGAGGGGGCCTCGAGGCAGGGGGGCGCACCTCCCACCATCGAGGGCAGCTCCTCGATCCCATGACGTGGTTCTCAAGCTTCCTGTGCGTGATTTTCTCCAAAAATATCTCTCGCGAAGGTTTCATTCCGTTTGGACTCCGTTTGATATTCTTTGTCTGCAAAACCCTGAAACGGGCAAAAAACAACAATCTAGACTGGGCCTTTGGGTTAGTAGGTTAGTCCCAAAAATGATATAAAAGTGAATGATAAAGCCCATTAAACATCCAAGACTTCATAAATAATAGCATGGAACAATCAAAAATTATAGATACGTTGGAGACGTATCAAGCATCCCCAAGCTTAATTCCTGCTCGTCCTCGAGTAGGTAAATGATAAAGAAAGAATTTTTGATGTGGAATGCGAACCAATATAGTTTTTCAATGTAATTCTCTTAATTGTGGCATGAATGTTCAGATCTGAAAGATTCAAGATAAAAGTCTATATGGACATAAGAAATAATAATACTTCAAGCAATTCTAACAATGCAATCATGTCTTCTCAAAATACTATGGCTAAAGAAAGTTATCCCTACAAAATCATATAGTGTTGGCTATGCTCCCTCGTTATCACACAAAAATATTCATAGCATGCACAACCCCGATTTCAGCCAAGCATTTGTTTTCATACTCTATCTTTTCAAACCTTTCAACTTTCACGCAATACATGAGCGTGAGCCATGGACATAGCACTATGGGTGGAATAGAGGTGCTTGTGGAGAAGACAAAAAGAGGGAGATACTCTCACATCGACTAGGCGTATCAACGGGCTATGGAGATGCCCATCAATAGATATCAATGTCAGTGAGTAGGGATTGCCATGCAACGGATGCATTAGAGCTAAATATGAATGAAAGCTCAACAAAAGAAACTAGTGGGTGTGCATCCAACTTGCTTGCTCACGAAGACCTAGGGCATTTGAGGAAGCCCATGCTTGGAATATACAAGCCAAGTTCTATAACAAAAATTTCAACTAGTATATGAAAGTGACTAAACATGAGACTCTATACAAGGAAGAACATGGTGCTACTTTGAAGCACAAGTGTGGAAAAAGATAGTAGCAATTGTCCGTTTTTTTCTATTTTTCCTTATTTTTTGGGCCTTTATTTTTTTCCTTTTTTTCTTTTTTTTCTTTTTTTTGCGGAGGGGCTTTATAGATTTAGCCTTTCCTCCCATGGGACAATGCTCAAATAATGATGATCATCACACTTTCATTACAACTCGATATTACAACTCGATACTACAACAACAAAGTACGACTCTATATGAATGACTCCGACGGTGTACTGGTATGTGCAATGAAACAAGAGTGGCATGTATAAAGAATTATGCATGGTGGCCTTGCCACAAATCCGATGTCAACTACATGATCATGCAATGGCAATATGACAATATAATGCGTGTCATATGAACGGAACGGTGGAAAGTTGCATGGCAATATATCTCGGAATGGCTATGGAAATGCCATGATAGGTAGGTATGGTGGCTGTTTTGAGGAACAATATGGTGGCTGTTTTGAGGAAGGATATATAGTGGGTTTATGGCACCGGCGAAAGTTGCGCGGCACAAGAGAGGCTAGCAATGGTGGAAGGGTGAGAGTGCGTATAATCCATGGACTCAACATTAGTCATAAGAACTCATATACTTATTGCAAAAATCTACGATTCATCAAAACAAAGTAATCAACGCATGCTCCTAGGGGGGAGGTTGGTAGGAGTTAACCATCGAGCGCCCCTGACCTCCACACAAAGGTTGGCACTCTACAAATACCTCATGATCTAACTCCGTCACATATCGGTTCACCATACGTGCATGATATGGGAATCACTAACCTTAACACAAGTATTTCTCAATTTCATAATGACTCCATGTCAGGACCGGGTTTTCGGGGTATTAAATCCCCAAATGTGGCCCTTGTGCTCATCAGCCCCAGGATTACCGTTAGCTGATGAGGCACCACTTGATATAGAAATTCCAAGAAAAAATACAAGGTATGCAGTACAACACCATTCTGGCCTGTGAGTACAACACAAGGTTTCTAGTGGTTGATGGCGGAAGCGGTTTATGGTACATCGGTGTCTGTGGGACTCCATTTCCCTACGGGAACAACTGACCAGGTTAACTCCTATCTTCGCGAGGCTGTTATCACCGTTGCGCAAGTTCCGGAATGGTCATCGCAACGCTCCTCTCCATGCAAGGAATCTGGCGAAGACAATAGCCACGGACAAGCCAGTGAGTACTTTGAATGTACTCGCAAACATTATGAACGCAGGTACACTATAACAAAAGATAATCATACTCGGAAATATTTGATGATCACTATGTTAGTTACGAAATGATAATCCATGATGCAAGCAGGTTGTTCATATAAATAAGAATATACAATCAGGGAGTGATAATAAAATAAATAGCAATCATGCCACAGTCGGTCGTCTGAGCGACACCACATAAAGGGCTTATAAGGAAAATATCAATCGTGCCACAGTCGTGCGTCTGAGCGACACCACATAAAGGGCTTATAAGTAACAATCATGCCACAGTCTGGGGTCTGAGCGACACCACATAAAGGGCTTATAAGGAAAATAAATAACAATCATGCCACATTCAGCCGTCTCAGCGACACCACATAAAGGGCTTATAAGGAAACTAAATAACAATCATGCCACAGTCGGGCGTCTGAGCGACACCACATAAAGGGCTTATGATTAAAGGAAATGACAGTGAATATCCAGGAGGTAGAACCATCCCAGGGATATTCAATATCTCAATTAATATAAAGGGTTAGTCCATAATAATAATCATAGTAACAGTCATCATAGGTCACAAGTCATGATCCATGTTTTGGTTTGGTAGCCTTTCCTCCGAAGACCGACACTAAGACCGACACTTGACCCATCCCAGACTGTAGTCCTAACCTAGGGATACGGCTATTCGAATAGATTTAAACTCTGTAGAGGGTTTACTCTTTACCCACGAGTAACGGATTCCTTTAGTCCAGCGGGACTAATTCCGTCTATGGTCTTTTAATTAGAAAACACGCCTAACTGCACTCACCAGTGTAACTTAACGGTGTCCGGATTCACCCACGACACCCGTTAAGCAAAACTCTAAGCGGGGAGGCTGCAACCTCGACTAGCATGGGATCACAAAATTTATAACGCGCGCAAACTCGGGAAGCTACCCCCTTCGGTTCCAACCGAAAACACCCATGCCCCCGGACCAGGTGGCATGCCTACCGGATGCAGCCAGTATCTTCCACCATGGCCTCTTTGTACGGTGTGTGCTAGGACAGGGGTTGACAATTTACTGAACCGTACCCTACCTGTGGTTGGGACAATTGGTAGTACGAAACAAGTATGGGTTTACTGGAACAAGACTCGATCTACGGTCGACTTAGGAGGTTCAAGCATCACTTGTATGATTAGCATAACCAATATGTTCCACATCAACAGACGGAACCACCACTCATCATACCTCACCATGCCATGCTGGACACCACCGTCCCGACGAGGGACTAGTGACAAGCCCGTGTCTACACAAGACAACGACTTTCACGGTTTTCTTGCATTAGGCATGAAAGGCATACGCGGGGGATTAACATCACATGCATATTAATCTTCAACACCAAGGAGTCTACATCATGCACTCATGGGTATGATCAAATCATATCATCACATAGAAAAATTGAATGCATCCGTGTCGAGGTGATGTTGTAATCGTATCAAACAACATACCACAAGTATTGGGCCAGGGTTCAGAATGCTTGCCTTCAAGTAGTGGAGAGGCAGGGTGCATTCCAAAACTTTTAGAAAGTTTTCTCCTTCTTCAAAAATCTTTGGCGTTTATGCCTCCACTTAAGCCAACGCGGGCCGGCTCTGGGTCACTGAAAGTGGGTCCCTTGGGCCCACTGGTTAGGTTTGACCAGTCACACGCATCTTCTTCCACCTCTGTCCGAGTGGAGGCGGAGCTCCGGCGATCAAGCCGGTGATTGGCAGCTCCCCACGGCATACTGAGGGCAGGAATGGATCCACCAGTCCAGGGCAGTCCTTCCGGTGGTTGATAGGCTGTTGGGGACGCAGGGAGTCGCCGGCGGTGAGCTCCGTGGCGGACGGTGGCTGCGAGAGAATTGGGGGGGGGGGCGAGCTATGGTGGCTCCCGATCAAGTTTGAGAGTTGGGGTGGCTCCGCAAGATCGAAGGGAAGAGAATGGTGCCACTGGATGGGTTGGGGAGGCCTTGCTGGTGACGAACAGGACCAGAGTTTGGCGGCGGCCGAACTGGCCGGAGATGGGGATGACCGCCTCCCTCTGCCGATTGCTAGCTGTGGGAGCACTAGGGGGATAGGGTGAGGTCGCCTGGGGGCTGAGATGAGCTCGTGGTCTCCATTTAGAGTGTCTCCAGGTCGGTTCCGCGGCGGCCGGAGATAAGCTCGACGAACCGCCGTTTTGTCGCTAGGGGGCGCGTGGCGATGGCTTGTGGGGTCCGGCAGGTCGAGTGGATGAGCTCGAGCTGTTCCAGGGGCAGCTAGCGCGCGGTTGTGGCTCGGGCAGCGCCGTCCATGGCAGGCGCCTGCTTTGGACGCCGGCGTACCGCTAAGGGGCTCTGACGGTGGTGCTGTAGGGCGCCAGGGAGGCTAGGAGGATTCTGGCGAGTGGACGGGAGCGAGGCGTGGCCCTGTGGGCGAGCGAAGGCCAGGGGGTAACACGCGGCGACTCGGTGCGCGCGCATGCAAAACGTGCGCTCTTGGCGCGTCCAGAGCATGCACACTAGGTGCTCGACAGATTGCCAATGCCTGCTAGGGGGCTCCAATCCACATGAGGTTTAGCAAGGTGGGGTTATAGACTAAGTTATTGCCATGAGACATGCTGGTTAGGCCATTAGAGCAAATATCTAATGTAAGTCCAAAAGTATGCCAAAACTGGCCATGCTCCTAGCCTGCTTGATGAAATGCCAGAGGTATCTAGGCATCTTTTGGGGTGGTCAAAATCTCCAGATCAGTGTCTCTCTAGGTGTAGAAGATGGTGACAAGGTTAGTTGGGCAATACTAGAAACTTGCAAGTGTAAGTTTTTGAGAAAAACAATACTGGACAGAAACAAAGGCACTATTGCATGGACCAAAAATGCTCCAAATGGTGCAATCTCCTGGACTTAAGGGTTTTGTAGGAAGGACTACAAGCAGGAAAAAGCTCATGGCCAAAAGAGCAAGTTAACATAGGGCTGCAGTAGAAAGTGCTAATCTGGACCAAAGAGCAAAAGAGGATGTTTTGCTCAACTTTTTCAAACAACACCAAAGTTTTTTTTTGCATAAAAGTGATGTAGGGACTTCACATGACATCCCAAATTTTTGGTAGAATTTTTAAATAAATTTACAAAAGGGTTGTAGTGCAAATAGAGCATTAAAACTAATGAAAATTCACTTCAAGAGATAAAACTCCGGGGAAAATAATAATGCAAATAAACCCACTGATAGAAGAAAAGTTTTTCTTGGGTAGGGCAAACAAGTCCAATAATATATTTGAGAAGTTTTCACCTGAGGTAAAAACCCTATAATATCAAAAGAAGGAGTGGTTCTAAAACCAAAGAAAAGCGAGGAAATGAAAGGTTTAATTTCCTGGCAAATTTTTTGAATTACAAATCAGGGCCATAATTTTTGGGGTTTTACAACACTAACCCCCTTAAGAAAAATCTTTTCCTCGAGATTTGTTAAAAGTTGCTATGAAAAGAATTACTTCTACTGTCACAAGGTGATATCACCAAAAATGACCATCTACTCATGCAATAAAACAGAGCTACAGTGAATGCGCAATAAGTGGTGTAAACTGTAGTGTGAAATACTCGCGCTGCGTGGAAAAATCTATGGTTACAGAAAACGAGATATTTCTACTCTGGGCTATAGTAAATTTAGAAATAAATTTTCTAAATTCTAAAATACGCTGGCCGCACCTGAGAGCACAGTGCTCTCTCTGGCTGACAGGTTGGCCCGGGCCCACTGTCAGTCTCTTCTTCTACCTCTGGTTCTCTCTTCTCCCTCTCTCTCGCACGCTTTCCCGCGCTTTCTCCACCGGCGACGTCTCGCACGTAGTACATCTAGGCCGTACTGCGGTAGTGCGCGGCGTGCTAGCTGCCGATGCAGCGTGCACTCACCTCGCGGGCTAGTTGATATGTCCAAAACGTATCTATAATTTCTGCTTGCTCCATGCCTCTTTTGGGTGATATTGCTATGATATTTATACACTTCCATACACTTTTGATCATATTTGGACTAACCTATTAACTCAGTGCACCCCAGTGCCAGTTTCTGTTTTCGGCTGTTTTTGTATTTCAGGTTTTCCCATTACGAGAACTGCCAGAAAAATCCCGGAAAAATTATATAAAAAATCAGCGTTCCAGAAGCTACCAAGCACCTGAAGCACAGCCGGAGGGGTCCACCAGGGCCCCAGGTGCCCTGGTGGCGCGCCCCCCTTGGGCCGCGCCGGGGGGGGAGGGTGTCTGGGCCCCCTGAGGCTCCGCTGATGCCCCCCTTTGGCATATATTTATACTGTCTCCCGAAACCCTCGAGACGGGAACTCTTTTTCGCGATCTCATCTTTGTTCCGCCGCCGCCGCCGCTTCCAAGATCGGGAGCACCAGGAGAACTCTTCCCGGCACCCTGCCGGAGGGGAGGATCACCACCGGGAGCTTCTCCACCACCATGGACGCCTCCCGGATGAGTTGTGAGTAGTCTCCCTTGGACCATGGGTCCATGACCAGTAGCTATGTGATGTTCTCCTCCCGTTCTTGTGCTTCACTAATTAGTCCTCGTGAGCTGCCCTACATGATCGAGGCACATATGTAATCCTTATGCTGTTGCTATGATGAGTTTGCTGGGATCCGATGGATTATGAGATTATGTTCAGATTGTGTTTGAGTAATATATTTGATTCACCTCTTTTATATTTATGTTCGTAAGTAATTCTTGCATGTTCTCCGTTGTTATTTATTGCTTTGGCCAAGTAGTAGGTAGTGACTCCAAGAGGGAACGTTATGCTTGATTGTGGGTTCATGCCCCTCGATGACTAGCTTGAGTGACAGAAACATGAGTCTAGGGGATGTGCTGTTGCCACAAGGGGGAAAACAACGGTGCTTGTGCCCGCGGGTGGAGGATTGTTTACATTACGCAAAGTTCTTTTAATGCAGTTGTCTGTTGCTCTGAGTTTACACTATGGGTGGGACTCGCAACTTAATACCAGCGAGATGTTCTGGATAGATATCTCAAGGTGGATGATTAGTAGTAGATGCAGATGGATTTCGGTCTACTTACCTCGGCGTACCGCCCATGCTTTGAACCTCTACCTTTCTTGCAACTTAGTCAGCATTGGTTTGCGCACATGGTCCTGTCAATTGCCCAGCTGTAATTCGTTTACCTCACATAGCTGTTTTATCGTCTTTTGGGAGAGAGACATCACTAGTGAACATCATGAGACCCCGGTCCATATTACCATCATTGATCACATCCGCTATTTACTTTCCGCTTTTATTTACTATTGTAGCAATATCTATCACAACTATCACTTGTGTTTGATCCTTTGTAAACTACAAGGCCGGAGGGATTGACAACCTCTCTGTACTCGTTGGGAGCAAAGTTATTTGTATCTGTGTGCAGGTCCACGTTGATTGCTAAATATCTGGCGCCGTTAGCAGATGACACCTTCTTGTTGAAACTGGGAGTCTCAGGGGAAATCGATCCTTGGTATCTTTTCCAAGGGAAAACTTCCGCTACACTGCATCTCAAACCTTCCACTTGGGGTAACCAACGAGGGGCGAGAAGCCATCAAGCAAAGTTTTCTGGCGCCGTTGCCGGGGACTCCACTCTTCAGGATAGGGGAGTTGCACGCTATCTTTTACCTTTGCTTTTTAGTATTGTTAGTTTACCTTTCAGTTTTTGCTTTAGTATCTTTTATCGAAAATCACAAAAATAATTATCTTGCTTGCTTGCTACTATGGGTTCCACCGAGAACACCAAGTTGTGTGACTTCACTAGTCACAACAACGATGACTTTATCTGCACACCTATCACTACACCTGCCACTTCAGCACCTTGGTATGAAATTAAACCTGCTTTACTGAACTTAGTCATGAAAGATCAATTCTCCGGTGCTGGAGATGATGCTGCTTTACACTTGAACAATTTTGTTGAACTCTGTGATATGCAAAAGTACCGAGAAGTAGACGGTGATATTGTTAAGCTTAAGCTTTTTCCTTTCTCTTTGAGAGGAGGAGCTAAAATTTGGTTTCAGTATTTGCCTAGAAATAGCATAGATTCATGGGACAAGTGCAAAGATGCTTTTATTGGAAAATACTATCCACCTGCTAAAATTATCCAACTAAGAAGTAACATAATGAATTTCAAAAAATTGGATAATGAACACGTTGCCCAAGCTTGGGAACGTATGAAATCTCTTATCAAGAACTGCCCTACTCATGGTTTGACTACTTGGATGGTTATCCAAACTTTTTATGCAGGCTTGAACTTTACCTCACGGAACTTGTTAGATTCGGTCGCGGGAGGAACCTTTATGTCAACTACACTTGGTGCTGCCACGAAGCTTCTCGATGAGATGATGACCAACTATTCCCAATGGCACACCGAACGCGCTCCAACAGGTAGGAAGGTAAACTCTGTTGAGGAGACTTCCTCCCTAAATGAAAAAGTTGACTTGATCATGTCTCTACTTTCGAAGCAATCTTCTATTGATCCTCGTGATGTTCCTTTAAATTCTTTGATTGCTCAAGAACAAGTAGATGTGAATTTTATCTCTATTAGCAATTTTAACAACGATGCTTATAGGAGTAACTTTGGTAGCAATCCTAGACCGTTCCCCTCTAATTCCTATGGGAACAACAATGCTTATCCTAGCACCAAGAACTCCACTACTAAACTAGAGATTATGCTTAAAGATTTCATCACTACCCAAAAAGCTTTTAATAATAGTGTAGAAGAAAAACTAAACAAACTAGGTGATCTCTCTTCGAAGGTAGACAATTTAGCCAATGAAGTAGAATTGCTTAAAATTAGAACTTCTCCTCTTGAGGAGAGGAAGGTCACTCCTATTAATGCTATTCAAGTGCAAATTAATGAAAATATTAGGATGATGGCTAAACTTAAAGAGAGATGGGCTTGAGAAAGGGAGGAAGAAGATAGAATTAAGAGCCTTCCTACCCACCACACTGTTGCTACTAACCAAGTTGTTGAGGATATCCAAACTCTTAGCACCCAATGCACTCCTGGTCCCGATGGACCTATTAATGGTGATGCTATGACTATAGAAACTACCAAACAAGTGAACCTAAAGGACACCACTACCACCTTACTTGATAGTAGTGACCTTGATTTTGATAATTGCACTCTTACCGAAGTTATTTATTTCCTTCACAAGATGTCTAGAGATCCCCGCACTAGCACGCTTAACCTTGCCTTCACAGAGCATATCACTAATGCTCTTATCAAAGCTAGGGAGGAGAAACTTAGAGTAGAAGCCTCCATACCTAGAAAGCTAGAAGATGGTTGGGATCCTACGATTAAAATTAAGTTGAATAACTTCTCTTGTTATGCTTTATGTGATGTTGGTGCTAGTACCTCTGTTATGCCCCAAAGAATATATGATATGCTTAAATTGAAACCTTTTGATTCTTGTTCTTTTGGTGTTCGTCTCGTTGATTCTTCCATAAAGAAACCTTTGGGGAGGATCGACGATGTTCTTATCATTGTCAATGACAACTATGTTCCCGTTGATTTTACTATTATGGATATTGAATGTGAACCTTCGTGTCCAATTATTTTGGGACGTCCTTTTCTACGCACCGTTGGTGCTATCATTGACATGAAAGAGGGGAATATAAAATTCCAGTTTCCTCTCAAGAAAGGGATGGAACACTTCCCTCGAAAGAAGGTTAAGTTACCTTTTGAGTCCGTTGTACGGGCTAGCTATTCTGTTACTCTTGATAAAACTTGATCTCTATGCATTATGCCTAGCTTAAAGGCATAAAAGAAAGCGCTTTTGGGAGGCAGCCCAATGAATAAATTTTATTTTGCTTTGTTGTGTCTTGATGTTGTTACTACTGTAGCATCATCATTGTATCTTTGCTTTTCAATTTTGTGCCAAGTGTAGCCTATGATTGCAAGAAAGTTCAAAAGTTGTGACGTGCTGTCCAGGAAACAGATTTTGTCCTTGGATAGAAAAATTCGTATAAAATCACCAGATCATCTTTTTGGTCTGAATTGTTTCGACAGCGTGCTCTATATAATTGTCTTTCGTGCGTCTGTTTTGAGTTTTTTGATTAGAGTTGTAGAAGTACCCCGAAAAAATCATTTACTACCTGCTGTTCTGTTTTTCACAGATTATGTCCTGTTTTGCCTTTCCTTCATTTTGCAAACCTAGAGCTTGCTTTTTCTTTGCAAAAACCTTTTGGCAATCTTGAGAAATAGTAGATATTCAAGAATATCCTTATTTCCAGCAAGGAACAATTATTTTATTAAGGGTACTAACCTCGCTAATCAGATTATGATGAGTTATGTATGAAGGGAGTTTTCAAGTGTGCGAGGGAAGATGATAAAAAGATTCAGGAGTGTCAAACGCTCAAGCTTGGGGATGCCCCCATGCACCCCCAAGAAATATTCAAGGAGACTCAAGCGTCTAAGCTTGGGGATGCCCCCGTGCATCCCCTTCTCCATCAACATTATCAGTTCGTCTTTCGTTCCACTATATTTTAATCACTTCATGTGTTATGTGCTATGCTTGGAGCGTCTTGCTTTTAGTTTCCTTTTTAGTTTTCCTTAGCTTTTCATAACGAGTCGAAACTCAGCTTTCTTTATGTGGGAGAGAAGCACGCTCCACTTCTACCTAGAACATAACATAGAATTCTCATATCTATCTCTGCTGTGTGTGTTCTTTGTCTTTCAATAGCTACTATCATGTTCAGCTCTCAGTTTTCATGCTTATCTTTTTAAAGAGCTTTCGTTTAGTTGGTTGCTTGAACTCTCTTTAGTTATCATGCTTATCTTATTAAGAGAGTTTGCTTCCGTTGCATTGGTTCATATGTCTATGATAAAGATGCTACGTGCATAATGGCGCTTAGTAGTTCATGTTTTCTTATGGTTAGTCTCAAATAGCTGGGGGGTTCCCAATGTGTTATTGGAGTACCAACATGATTTGTTTGCTTATGATGTGGTATGGTTTAGTAATATCTTCCTTCAAAGAATTTATTTTGATTGACTTGGCGTATGCTCACGCATATTTAAGACTGTAAAGAAAGCCTGTCAAGCCTTGATGATCTTTTGTTTCTGAGTAGCGATATAACTTCCATGCCTGATTCAATGTTGCTTTGTCGCTCTGCATGATTATGACCGTCATTGCTCTCTTAGTTGGTCGCTCCCAGTCTTTTGCTAACCTTCGCCTGTACTAAGCGGACTGACTGCTTGTGCATCCAAATTCCTTTATACCAGTTATGCCATATGAGTCCACCATACCTTCCTACATGGTATTTACCTGCCATTCCTAACGGAGACTTGCATGTACCATCTCGAAATTATTCAAAAAAGCATTTCTGTTTTGTGCCTCTATTGTAAGTTCATGAGGAAGTAGTGGTTAATTCATGATCTTTTTAAGTTGGACAAGCTTCACCCCGGGATTGCATGTATAGTGTGCAAACCCATAATACGAGAAGGAACTGGCATTGAGTGCGCCCGGCTCAAAAAGATAATATAACAAACAAACCCTCCTTCACGCTTTGTACATGAGAAATCAGAAAACTTTGGCAGTGATAAACAAAGGAGATTAAGAGGATGTGATCGTCCTCATTCGGGAGCCGTTCCTCGAAACTTGTCCATCTCAAGAAGTGATTGAGTTGTCTGCTATCATTCGTTGACGAAACATGCATGATCTAAAAAAAATTTATTACCTCTGTTTTTAAAACCAAGAGCTCTGGTACATGTTTTGTCTTTGTTTCCGACTACGGGTTTTCAACCTTGCCAACAAAAGCCACGGTTCGAGAGTCTCCACCTTCTTTTTAAAGTACCAACTACTGAGAGCATGATTGTCATTCTGAGTGTAATGTGCATTGTCCCAAAGTAGCATTGTCTTTTGCATGATTGTGATATCGTTTATTCTGAAATCATTGTATCTAGTCATCACTTAAACCTTGGAGGTGCCCCTGCATTTATGTTTTGCTTCACTAAAGGGGGCAAGCGAGATATCACTTTATCATATTTGCACACCATGTTCATTACAAATCTATTTGATATTTCAGTATCATATTGTAAAACTTCCAGTTCTTTGTGATTTTCTCATGAGGCAACTTAATTACTACAGATTCATTGTCTCAGTAAGCTTTTGTCATGTGACTATGAAAAAAAGTCCTATATGGTTAATAGCATGTCACCACAGAAATTATTCTTGTTATCATTTACCTACTCGAGGACGAGCAGGAATTAAGCTTGGGGATGTTGATACGTCCAAAACGTATCTATAATTTCTGCTTGCTCCATGCCTCTTTTGGGTGATATTGCTATGATATTTATACACTTCCATACACTTTTGATCATATTTGGACTAACCTATTAACTCAGTGCACCCTAGTGCCAGTTTCTGTTTTCGGCTGTTTTTGTATTTCAGATTTTCCCATTACGACGACTGCCAGAAAAATCTCGGAAAAATTATATAAAAAATCAGCGTTCAAGAAGCTACCAGGCACCCGAAGCACAGCTGGAGGGGGGCCACCAGGGCCCCAGGCGCCCTGGTGGCGCGCCTCCCCTGGGCCGCGCCGGGGGGGCGTCTGGGCCCCCCGAGGCTCCGCTGATGCCCCCCTTTGGCATTTATTTATACCGTCTCCCGAAACCCTCGAGACGGGAACTCTTTTTCGCGATCTCATCTCTGTTCCGCCGCCGCCGCCGCTTCCAAGATCGGGAGCACCAGGAGAACTCTTCCCGGCACCCTGCCGGAGGGGAGGATCACCACCGGGAGCTTCTCCACCACCATGGACGCCTCCCGGATGAGTTGTGAGTAGTCTCCCTTGGACCATGGGTCCATGACCAGTAGCTATGTGATGTTCTCCTCCCGTTCTTGTGCTTCACTAATTAGTCCTCGTGAGCTGCCCTACATGGTCGAGGCACATATGTAATCCTTATGCTGTTGCTATGATGAGTTTGCTGGGATCCGATGAATTATGAGATTATGTTCAGATTGTGTTTGAGTAATATATTTGATTCACCTCTTTTATATTTATGTTCGTAAGTAATTCTTGCATGTTCTCCGTTGTTATTTATTGCTTTGGCCAAGTAGTAGGTAGTGACTCCAAGAGGGAACGTTATGCTTGATTGTGGGTTCATGCCCCTCGATGACTAGCTTGAGTGACAGAAACATGAGTCTAGGGGATGTGCTGTTGCCACAAGGGGGAAAACAACGGTGCTTGTGCCTGCGGGTGCAAGGATTGTTTACTTTACGCAAAGTTCTTTTAATGCAGTTGTTTGTTGCTCTGAGTTTACACTATGGGTGGGACTCGCAACTTAATACCAGCGAGATGTTCTGGATAGATATCTCAAGGTGGATGATTAGTAGTAGATGCAGATGGATTTCGGTCTACTTACCTCGGCGTACCGCCCATGCTTTGAACCTCTACCTTCCTTGCAACTTAGTCAGCATTAGTTTGCGCACATGGTCCTGTCAATTGCCCAGCTGTAATTCGTTTACCTCACATAGCTGTTTTATCGTCTTTTGGGAGAGAGACATCACTAGTGAACATCATGAGACTCCGGTCCATATTACCATCATTGATCACATCCGCTATTTACTTTCCGCTTTTATTTACTATTGCAGCAATATCTATCACTACTATCACTTGCGTTTGATCCTTTGTAAACTACAAGGCCGGAGGGATTGACAACCTCTCTGTACTCGTTGGGAGCAAAGTTATTTGTATCTGTGTGCAGGTCCACGTTGATTGCTAAATATCTGGCGCCGTTAGCAGTTGACACCTTCTTGTTGAAACTGGGAGTCTCAGGGGAAATCGATCCTTGGTATCTTTGCCAAGGGAAAACTTCCGCTACACTGCATCTCAAACCTTCCACTTGGGGTAACCAACGAGGGGCGAGAAGCCATCACTAGTGCGCTGTCGGCACTGCTCGCGGATTCGCCTCTGAACACTGGCGGTCGAGCGACGGGCGGCGTTGGTGGACTCTGCCCACCGTACACCGATCTCGAGCTATAAAATGACTGAGGTGCTCCTTCTTCTTCCTCACATCTGTCCTCGCTTCTTCTTCTCCTTCCCTCTCCTCCATTTGTGTTTGCAGGAGCTCGGCACGGGGCTCTAATGGCGGAGGTGATGTCGGACTGGGGCATGATCCTAGTGTGCGGAGGGTTGGCGGCATTGCTGGGGTTATCCGTGCTCTTGTGCGCGATGATCCTCGACGATCATCGTGATGCTGCTGCTCAAGTGCTATCTCTTCGCGGCGGTGGTGATCACGAGGATTAGGCGCGTGTGTCGGGTGCTAACGGCTGTTAGTGTGCGGAAGGCAACTTGTTCCTGAATAAACTCCCACAATTTTTCCTCAAGAGATTGTGGTGCGCTAGAGAGGTAAACAGTTAGATGCAACAAGTGTTCGTGGATTTTGCAACTTAGTGTACTGTGTTGAGTGGTTGGAGTTGTGAGTCTGTTGTTGCGGTGTTGCGTGAAAAATCTATGTTATGCAGAGATATATGTTGCAACAACTCAGGGAAAACAATATCTCACTCTAGGTTTTTACCGAGAGCGAAAATTAGTTAATCGAAAATCATCAGCAGTAAAAACTACTCCCATAACCTGAAATCAAATATTTAATTTGACACACAACTTTTAGGATAACACGCACAAGTGGCAACTCATAAATAAACGCTGGGACAATCATCATAGCAGTGACGTCTAAAAAGAAAACGGTAAATATACAGGATCCTGGGAAAACGTCTCCGGTACAGGGGCACACTCTTCTTCTATTGGAGGAAGTGGATTGACTAGTCGATGAATGTGCTTATCCTGTCCGGGCCTCGGTGGTCTGCCGATGGCGATCCGAGGATTTAAGTCGGCGAGGCTCTGGAGATAACCCATTACTCGCTGGGTCAAACGCTCTTGTGCGATGACATACTGCGTAAGGTTGGCCAGTACTGGGTCTCTCTCAATTCGTCCACCAGGAAAGGAAGCTACTTCTCCGGGTGCTGCACGGCTTGGGAAGTAGTAATACCCTCGTTTGTTGGCATAGGGCACCGCAAATCGAAGGTGAGTAAGCGCTTCATACGCAACAGCTTCTATGGCCATCTGTGGGGTTGGCATAGATTTCCCCACGAAGGAAACTTCTGTTGGATCTTGGTTTGGGTTTGCGGGAGGGATGTGCACGACTGCACAATATTTCAAGGTGGATGGTGTGATCCTCGATTTGAGCAACTCGTACTCGGGTGGACGGGTAGCACTCATAGTACTGCGGGTAAAATCCCACAATATCTTAACAAAACTACCTGGGGAGGCATCTGGAGTCCTTAGATAAATACTAGGGATTGGCATGGCGAAAGAAATGGCTGTGAGAGTGGTGCACGAGGTGAGGGATGCTTGGTAAGGTCGCGGGGTGGCCTTTATATAGCAACTGGGCTGGTAAAAAAATCGCGGTGAGGGGCAGCCATTTTGTCGGTTCTGCTCTAAGGGGTCGAGGTCAATGCTACAGGTACACACGTCTCGCAGAAGTGACGTATGTACTGTAGGAGTCGTCGGTGTGGCTCTGTGGAAGTTACGCCTGGAATTAAAATGCATTCGTACACCGACATATTCATGCATGGCTACTATAAAGATAAGGGTGCATAAGCAAACAGTATTTACATATGGAAATACGGGGTCACACAACAACAGGGCGTGGACATATTAAGGCTCGGCACTACTAGAGTGATTTAATCTACCTCGTTTATATCTAAGCGGCCTTGCCTTGTGGATGCTGAGGCTTCTCCAAGGGCTTCACTGTCGGTGTTAGCTGGAGGTGGCTGAGGGACTGCAGGGTCGGGGCAGTGATGATGACCCTCGCGAGGATTGTTGGCCACAATCCCGTTGGAGCGCATTCCAAATAGGCGACACATCACTTCTGGGGACACCAAAGCATTTTGGTTGATGACCGGGGCAGACCTCAAGAACTCGATTGGTTGTCCGAATAGCACGACTGGGTTGTCGGCACCGGGCTCATCTCCTCCCCTTGCCGGTGCTCGGCGAACCAGTTCTCCACGAGCTGCGATCATATCAGGGGTGATTTGATCAAACTGTTCCTCTAGTGCACCCACATAGCGTACCAGATGCAATAATGCAGGATCTGTCTCGTGGTCTCCATTGGAAACCTGGGGTGGCCTACCATACCCATCACGGCTGGGGTAGTAGTAGAATGAGCGACAGTTAACTCTGGGCGACAAGTGCCACAGTTGAACTATAGCCTCTCGAGCAGCTAGTTGGATGGCTTGTGGCTCAAAGGAAGTCGTCCTTCCGGTGAACCTGTAGGGGCGTTCTGGCGATAGACCCCTACCGTAGATGTGCACAGTGGCCCAGAATTGACGGCTCTCAGCGCTCATGGATCCTTGGTACACAACATATTATGTGGGCTCCTCTAGTGCAAAGGCACGGCGGGTGAGGTTTGCTAGCACGGCCACAAAACCTCCAAGGTTGGTTGCTGTGGTTTCATTGTGAACAATGGGTCCTGGCATTTTAGCTCGGTTTGGGGTAGAGGCTGTGCTGTGCTGGGTTGAGGCTAGCGTGCCCTTTTTATAGAAAAAGGGGACGGAGTCTTCCTTCGCATGCTTGCGGAGGAAACTATTTAGGTGTAGGTCAGTGGCGCGTGATCGACGGGCTAGGCTGATAGGTTGGGCACCGACTGCCAAAGTTGTCGGCTCACTGTGTGGCTATCTTACACGAGAAGCTTGACCGGGGTTAGGATAACGTCTGGTGGGGTGGTTAACTTAGGTTTTTCGACCTGGCTAAGATAGGATTAGCCAATGGTCAGCCTGGCTCTGATACCAAGGTTGTCAGGACCGGGTTTTCGGGGTATTAAATCCCCAAAAGTGGCCCTTGTGCTCATCAGCCCCAGGATTACCGTTAGCTGATGAGGCACCACTTGATACAGAAATTCCAAGCAAAAATACAAGGTATGCCGTACAAGACCATTCTGGCCTGTGAGTACAACACAAGGTTTCTAGTGGTTGATGGCGGAAGCAGTTTATGGTACATCGGTGTCTGTGGGACTCCATTTCCCCACGGGAACAGCTGACCAGGTTAACTCCTATCTTCGCGAGGCTGCTATCACCGTTGCGCAAGTTCCGGAACGGTCATCGCAACGCTCCTCTCCATGCAAGGAATCTGGCCCAGAAAATAGCCAGGATAAGCCAGTGAGTACTTTGAATGTACCGGCAAACATTATGAACGCAGGTACACTATAACAAAAGATAATCATACTCGGAAATATTCGAGGATCACTATGTTAGTAACGAAATGATAATCCATGATGCAAGCAGGTTGTTCATATAAATAAGAATATACAATCAGGGAGTGATAATAAAATAAATAGCAATCATGCCACAGTCGGGCGTCTGAGCGACACCACATAAAGGGCTTATAAGGAAAATAACAATCATGCCACAGTCGGGCGTCTGAGCGACACCACATAAAGGGCATATAAGGAAAATAAATAACAATCATGCCACAGTCGGGCGTCTGAGCGACACCACATAAAGGGCTTATAAGGAAAAAAATAACAATCATGCCACAGTCGGGCGTCTGAGCGACACCACATAAAGGGCTTATGATTAAAGGAAATGACAGTGAATATCCAGGAGGTAGAACCATCCCAGGGATACTCAATATCTCAATTAATATAAAGGGTTACTCCATAATAATAATCATAGTAACAGTCATCATAGGTCACAAGTCATGATCCATGTTTTGGTTTGGTAGCCTTTCCTCCGAAGACCGACACTTGACCCATCCCAGACTGTAGTCCTAACCTAGGGACACGGCTATTCGAATAGATTTAAACTCTGCAGAGGGTGTACTCTTTACCCACTTGACTGCACACACCAGTGTAACTTAACGGTGTCCAGATTCACCCACGACACTCGTTAAGAAAAACTCTAAGTGGGGAGGCTGCAACCTCGACTAGCATGGGATCAAAAAATTTATAACGCGCGCAAACTGGGGGAAGCTACCCCCTTCGGCTCCAACCGAAAACACCCTTGCCCCCGGACCAGGTGGCATGCCTACCGGATGCAGTCGGTATCTTGCACCATGGCCTCTCTGTACAGTGTGTGCTAGAACAGGGGTTAACAATTTACTGAACCGTACCCTACCTATGGCAGGGACAAGTGGTAGTACGAAACAAGTATGGGGGTTACTGGAACAAGACTCGATCTACGGTCGACTTAGGAGGTTCAAGCATCACTTGTATGATTAGCATAACCAATATATTCCACATCAACAGACGAAACCACCACTCATCATACCTCACCATGCCATGCCAGACACCACCGTCCCGACGAGGGACTAGTGACAAGCCCGTGTCTACACAAGACAGCGACTTTCACAGTTTCTTCAGTTAAGCATGAAAGGCATACGAGGGGGATTAACATCCCACGCATATTAATCTTCAACAGCAAGGAGTCTACATCATGCACTCATGGGTATGATCAAATCATATCATCACATAGACAAATTGAATGCATCCATGTCGTGGTGATGTTGTAATCGTATCAAACAACACACCACAAGTATTGGGCCAGGTTTCAGAATGCTTGCCTTCAAGTAGTGGAGAGGCAGGGTGCATTCCAAAACTTTTAGAAAGTTTTCTCCTTCTTCAAAAATCATTGGCGTTTACGCCTCCACTTAAGCTAGCGCGGGCCGACTCTGGGTCACTGACAGTGGGTCCCTTGGGCCCACTGGTCAGGTTTGACCAGTCGCCCGCGTCTTCTTCCACCTCTGTCCGAGCGGAGGCGGAGCTCCGGCGATCAACGCCGGCGATTGGCGGCTCCCCACGGCATACGGAGGGCAGGGATCGATCCGCCAGTCCAGGGCCGTCCTTCCGGTGGTCGATAGGCTGGCGGGGACGTTGGGAGTCGCCGGCGGCGAGCTCTGCGGCGGACGGTAGCTGCGGGAGAATTGGGGGGCCCGAGCTATGGTGGCTCCCGATCAAGTTTGAGAGTTGGGGTGGCTTCGCAAGATCGAAGGGAACATAATGGTGCCACTGGATGGGTTGGGGAGGCCTTCCTGGTGACGAACGGGACCAGAGTTTGGCGGCGGACGAACTGGCCAGAGATGGGGATGACGGCCTCCCTCTACCGATTGCTAGCTGTGTGAGCACTAGGGGGATAGGGTGAGGTCGCCTAGGGGCTGAGATGAGCTCGGGGTCTCCATTTATAGTGTTTCCAGGTCGATTCTGCAGCGGCCGGAGATAAGCTCGACGAACCGCCGTTCTGTAGCTAAGGGGGCGCGTGGCGATGGCTGGCGGGGGCCGGCAGGTCTAGTGGATGAGCTCGAGTTGTTCCAGGGGCAGCTGGCGTGCGACTGTGGCTCGGGCGGCGCCGTCCAAGGCAGGCGCCTGCTGTGGACGCCGGCATACCGCCAAGGGGCTCTGACGGCGGTGTTGTAGGGCGCCAGGGAGTCTTGGAGGATTCTAGCGAGTGGACGGGAGCGAGGCGTGGCCGTGGGGGCGAGCGAAGGCCAGGGGGCAAGACGCGGCGACTTGGTGCCCGCGCGTGCAAAACGTGCGCTCTCGGCGCGTCCAGAGCACGCACACTAGGTGCTCGACCGATTGCCAATGCCTGCCAGGGGGCTCCAATCCACATGAGGTTTAGTAGGGTGGGGTTATAGACTAATTTAGTGCCATGAGACATGCTGGTTAGGCCATTAGAGCAACTTCCTAATGTAAGTCCAAAAGTATGCCAAAACTGGCCATGCTCCTAACCTGCTTGATGAAATGCCAGAGGTATCTAGGCATCTCTTGGGGTGGTCAAAATCTCCAGATCAGTGTCTCTCTAGGTGTAGAAGATGGTGACAAGGTTAGTTGGACAAAACTAGAAACTTGCAAGTGTAAGTTTTTGAGAAAAACAATACTGGATAGAAACAAAAAGGCACTATTGCATGGACCAAAAATGCTCCAAATGGTCCAATCTCCTGGACTTAAGGGTTTTGTAGGGAGGACTACAAGCCGGAAAAAGCTCATGGCCAAAAGAGCAAGTTAACATAGGGCTGCAGTAGAAAGTGCCAATCTGGACCAGAGAGCAAAAGAGGATGTTTTGCTCAACTTTTTCAAAGAACACCAAAGGTTTTTTTTGCATAAAAGTGATGTAGGGACTTCACATGACATCCCAAATTTTTGGTAGAATTTTTAAATAAATTTACAAAAGGGTTGTAGTGCAAATAGAGCTTTAAAACTAATGAAAATTCAATTCAAGAGATAAAACTCAGGGGAAAATAATAATGCAAATAAACCCACTGATAGAAGAAATGTTTTTCTTGGGTAGGGCAAACAAGTCCAATAATATATTTGAGAAGTTTTCACCTGAAGTAAAAACCCTATAATATCAAAAGAAGGAGTGGTTCTGAAACCAAAGAAAACCCAGGAATGAAAGGTTTAATTTCCTCGGAAATTTTTTGATTTACAAATCAGGGCCAACATTTTTGGGGTGTTACACTCTACTAGCATGACTCTAATATCACTATCCTCATGTCTCAAAACAATTATCAAGCATCCAACATCTCATTCTATTCAATGCACTTGGTGTGAATTATTTTACTACATTGACATTGGATGTCTATCATGTGAAGACTAGTTTCTTTAGCCTAAACACATTACCATGCTGTTTTAACAGACTCTCAAAAGGATGTAAGTGAAGCATGACAATTCAACAATTTCTACAAAATATTACCACCACCGTGCTCTAAAAGATATAAGTGAAGCACTAGAGCAACAACTATTCAACTCAAAAGATATAAGTGAAGCACATAGAGTTTTCTAACAATTCCTAGGCCATATTTAACTCTCTCAAATAGGTGTGTCCAGCAAGGATGATTGTGGCAACATAACAAGCAAAGTCTCAAATTATACAAGACGCTCCAAGCAAAACACATAACATGTTGCGAATAAAAATATAGCTCCAAGTATAGTTACCGATGGATGAAGACGAAAGAGGGGATGCCTTCCCGGGGCATCCCCAAGCATATGATTTTGATTATCTTGGATTTACTTGGGGTGCCATGGGCATCCCTAAGCTTAGGCCTTTGCTACTCCTTGTTCCATAGTCCATTAAAGCAATACTCAAAACATGAAAACTTCACAACACAAAACTTAGACATAAAATTTTGTGAGCTCCGTTAGTATAAGAAAGCAAACAACTACTCAAAGGTGCAGCAATGAATTCATTCTTTGTTTATATTAGTGTTAAACCTACTGTATTCCAACTTCTCTATGGTTCATATCCTCCAATACTACTAATAGATGCATCGGAATAAGCAAACAACACACGAACAACAGAATCTGTCAAAAATAGAACAGTCTGTAGTAATCTGCAGGTTACGCCTACTTATGGAACTCCAAAAAATTCAAACTAAATTGGTAAATTTGCGCAATTTGTCTACAAATCATATGCAAAAAGAATCAACTAAAAAGCATGCTCCAGTAAAATCTGAAGACTACTTTAGCTAGTGCTAACGATTCTGTTTTTCACAGCAAGATCATATAAGCTTCACACAAGTCTTCCCAAAGGTTCTACTTGGAAAAAACACTAAACAAAACATGAAACCACATCTAATCAGAGGCTAGATGAAATATTGATTCCCTAACATCAAGGAAGACAACAAATATAAAGTTGGGTTGCCTCCCAACAAGCACTATTGTTTTACGCCCCTAGCTAGGCACGATACAAGATAAAACTAGGTATTGCCATCTTTGGAAGGCAATCCATAAGTGGCTCTCATGATAGATTTATATGGTAATTTGATTTTCTTTTTAGGAAAGTGTTCCATGCCTTTCCTTAACGGAAATTGGAATCTAATATTTCCTTCCTTCATATCAATAATTGCACCAATCGTTCTAAGGAAAGGTCTACCAAGAATAATAGGACATGAAGGATTGCAATCTATATCAAGAACAATGAAATATATGGGCACATAATTCCTATTGGCAAAAAAATAACATCATTAATCCTTCCCATAGGTTTCTTAATAGTGGAATCCGCAAGATGCAAATTTAAAGAACAATCATCAAGCTCATGGAACCCTTGCAAATCACACAAAGTTTTTGGGATAATGGAGACACTAGCACCCAAATCACACAAAGCATAGCATTCATCATCTTTTATTTTTATTTATATAGTAGGTTCCCACTCATCATAAAGCTTTCTAGGTATAGAAACTTCCAACTCAAGTTTTTCTTCATAAGATTGCATCAAAGCAACAACTATGTGTTTAGTGAAAGCTTTATTTTGACTATAAGCATGCGGAGAATTTAGCACGGATTGCAAGAAGGAAATACAATCAATAAAAGAGCAATTGTCATAATTGAATCCCTTGAAATCCAAAGTAGTGGGTTCATCACTATGCAAAGTTTTAATCTCTTCACTCCCACTTTTAGCAATTTTAGCATCAAGATCTAAAAACTCCGAATCATTAGGACACCTTAAGGCAGAATTATCTCCAATCCTATCTTCATCAAGATTTATACTAGAAAACAAGAATCTAATAGGAGACACATCAATAACTTTCAGATCTTCATCTTTATTTTCATGATAGCTAGAAGAACACGATTTAATATAATCTTCTCTTTTAGCACGCATTCTAGCGGTTCTTTCTTTGCATACATCAATGGAAATTCTCATGGCTTTGAGAGACTCATTGATATCATGCTTAGGTGGGATAGATCTAAGTTTCAAAGAATCAACATCAAGAGTAATTCTATCCACACTTCTAGCCAATTCATCAACCTTAAGCAATATCTCTTCAAGAATAGCATTGAAATTCTTTTGCGAGATCATAAACTCCTTAACACTAGTTTCAAATTCAGAAGACATCTTTCCATAAGAGTTGTTGTAGGAATTGCCATAATTATTAGAGGAATTACTAGGAAAAGGCCTAGGATTAAAATTACCTCTATAAGCATTGTTACCAAAATTATTCCTACCAACAAAATTCACATCCAAAGATTCATTGTTATCTCAATCAAAGTGGACAAAGGCATATCGTTAGGATCAGAAGAAGCACTCTTAGCAGCAAATAATTTCATAAGTTCATCCATCTTTCCACTCAAAACACTAGTTTCTTCGATAGCATGCACTTTTTTACTAGTAGATCTTTCGGTGTGCCATTGAGAATAATTAACCATAATATTATCTAGCAGTTTGGTAGCTTCTCCTAAGGTAGTTTCCATGAAGTGCCTCCAGCCTTAGGTTGTATTGAGTTCTTGAGCTCGGGAGCTTGAAGAGCTACAGTACTAGCTACACCGAGCGAGAGAGTTGTCTAGGTTTCGAACCCCCTCTACGTTGTGCATGGGCCTCCTTTTATAGCTCAAAGGGGTCACCGACAGGTGTCAACGTAGAGGAGTGTAAAAGTGTAAATTTGGTGGTAGTTGTAACAGTGCGTGAATAGTGCATGAACAGTGGATGAACAGTGGTCTTCACCTAACCTTGACAGTGGGGGACATGGGCATTAAATGCCCGTCGCCGTCGCCCCCAAAAGCGTCTGTCCATGCTTCTCCGTTTGCCACAGCGGTAGCCTCGTCACCGTGGCTTGCCACCGTGTGCCCCAGGCTGCACAGCCGCCCGCCACGCGTCCCTGGAAGGGCCCCAGGGCGACGCGTGGGCAGATGAGCTGGAGCGCGGGCACACAGCATAAGTTTCCCCCGGCAAGCACCTTGCCGGGGCCGTGACCTTGCTGGGCCCGGAAGCTTGCCGCTCCCCGGGCCCTGCTGAGGTGCATGATGTGCCAAGGCATCTCTTGGGATATGTGTTCCTTGGCCTTCCTGGCAAGCTCCTCTTGCCAGGGTCTCGTGCTAAAGTGATAGTCTTGAGCCTGGTGCGGCCTTCCCGGCAAGCTCCTCTTGTCGGGGCCTTGATCTTCTGACTTGTATACTTTGTTCTTGAATGGCTTCATAGGGACCGGGAAGGTTCTTGGCGAGCACGTGGTAAACCCTTCCGCGGGAAGCTGCTACTGCCCGTGCACAAGTTGGGGTACTAAGGTACCCCTATCTTAGTACACCGACAGGAGCCCCCGGGCCTGGGCCACACACGGTGCCGAGCGCTGTTGGGCCAGGCCCAGAACAGTGCACGGGCACACGCGGCCCACGGCAAGCCGTATCCCCTTCCGTATCCGCCGCATCCCTCCCTAACGGCACGCGTCGATTGCGGCGTCGTGGGAGAGATCGTGGCCTGTTGTTTAATGGGAAATGCGGAGCGTCCCCCACTTCCCCCTTAAAAGCAGAGGAAGTAGGGGCAGTTCCCTCCATCGTCTTCATTGCATCTTCATTCTCCAGAAACCTCCGCTGCTTCTTGCCTCCGCCCCTCCTCCGCCGTCTTCCGCACCCGCGGCGCCGTCGAGCTCCTCGCCTCTTCCCTCGCCGCCTCCGCCATGGCTCCGAAGAGCGACAAGGCGAAAAGCGACAAGGCTAAGAACGACAAGGCCAAGAAGGAGAAGTCCGAGCAGGCGGCGAAGCTGGCCGCCCTGCGGAAGAGGTGCGTGGTCTTCGCGCCAAGGCTTGGTCCGAGGGAGCTGCGGGACAAATATTATTTGTTCTGGGCGAGGGGGACCAAAGCTCATCCCCGCACCCATGTCTTCCCTGCCATCGCCAAAGATATGTTCCCCGGCGGGTACTTTTTCTTCGCTGCATTTTTCCACTGTGGTATGTGCCCTCCGTTCTCGGAGTTCTTTTGTGATATCATGAACACATATGGCCTCCGCCTCCTAGATTTCACCCCCAACGCCATCCTTACGATGGCCGTTTTCGCACATCTGTGCGAAAACTATGTTGGGGTTCATCCCAATGTAGCTCTTTTCCGCCATTTCTTTATGCCTAGAGTAGAGGCTGGCGCTCCCCTCTCCGGTGGCATCTCCTGGATCTTCAGGCTAAATAAGAAGGATTCGTACCTGAAGGGAGAGCTCCGCGGCAAGTGGGAGGAATGGAGAGCCGATTGGTGTTGGGAGGTGGAGGATAAGCCAGAGCCCTTCACTGCGCCGCGCACAACTGCCATAGTGCGCGGCAGGGATTGGAGCGAATTGGCCCCGGAAGACAACAAGCTTAGCATCGCCCTCATTAGGATTATTCGTCTCCGGGTCGCCAATCTGACTATCGGAGAGGTTGGGGCAGATTTCCTCCGCCACCGCATCGCCCCTTTACAGGAGAGGAAGAGGCGTGCCTGGGAATTCGGCAACGCGGCGGACATCATGAGGTTGCGCGCTGGATTGAACTACAACTTCACCGTCTTCGAGTTGAAGGGGATGGTCAAGGAGCTCTTCAAGCACGACCCTGCACATCCAGAGTGGATCAGACCTTCCCAGGGAGTGGTACCGCTGTGCAACAGCACTGCTCGCGATTCCCTACGAGCGATGATGCCAGCGTGCGACTCCCATGGCATCGTCCCCACTTGGATAGAGCCTCCGCCAGACACCGTGCTGAACTTCTTCGACAACTTGGTCAAGAAGCCCTGCAAGGCCGACGAGCAGAAGGGTCTTACCCGGGACACTACTGGCCGGGATATTGCTTACATCGCCTCCAGAATGGAGGAGGCCGCCGCAGCTGCAGCTGCGGGCGAATTCGGGTACACTGTGGACGAGGCACAGGCCGCGGATGCGGTGAGCCAAGCAGAGGAGGCGGAAATCCTCAAGCTGCTCAAGCTTCCGCCCGAGGAGTTTGCCGGGGTGCCTTCCCTGAGGTTTGCCGGGACGAGCGAGGTTGCCGGAGGGAGCGAGGTCGCCGGACATGGCGCTGAGTCCAGCGGGCCTGCCGAGGAGGAGGAGGACGCCGAGGCTGATGAAGACTCTGGTGGATCCCTGAATCTCGATGACGACGCCTCCTCGTCCTCAGAGAACCCCCCGCCTCCGGCAAGTCCCACGCAGCAACCGAAGAAGCGCCTCCGCAAGGCAGCTGAGACGGCAAGGCCGCAGGCGCCTCGACAGCAGCCAGCGCGCCGTGCGACGCGCGCCACCAGGACGAGCGAAGTCGTCAAGGAAGCGCCCGGTGCTCGAGCGCCAAGCGGAGCGGGATCCTCCCGGAGCGGAACGGCTGCTCCTTCTGCTCCTCGGCCCTCGGCGACGACGGAGGCTGAGTCTTCGCAGCCCACAGCCCCGGAGACCGCCAAGCGCCCGAGGGAGCCTTCTCCTCCAGCTCCTCGCGCAGGAGCACCCCAGGAGGATTTTGACTTCTCCGCCCTCAGCTCCGACGAGGAGGAAGAGGAGTAAGTACTTGCAATTCTTTAGTTTCTTCGATTCTGTCTTGATTTTCCTTGTTGATTCGGATCTTGTTTTTGCCTTGCCTTCAGGACCCTGGCCCAGCGGATGGCGAAGAGGGCCAAGATCCCTGTGGTCGAGGTTGAAGACGACTCACCCGCCGCGGCGACCGGAGACGTGCCAGCGGCAAACTTGCCGGATCAACCTGCTGCTCCGAGGAGCAGCCCCCAGCGCAGCCCCCAGCGTAAGTCTGGTTTTTGTCTTTCTGCTTGACGGGCGCGCTTGAGGTTATCATCTTAGTTGACGTTTTGATGTCTTGTTTGTCTTGTGCAAAAGTGGAGCCGCAGCCGCAGGAGCGCCCGGAGGTCGCCCCCGACGAGCTACTTGCTCCACCATCCCCGCCAAGGGTGAACTCCCCGGCGAGGGAGAACGCTCCGCCAAGGACAGGCACTCCGCCAAGGGCGAGTACCCCGCCAAGGGTGAGTAGCCCGACAAGGGTGAGCACCCCGCCAAGGGAGGGCGCGGACGGCCCTCCGCCAGTTGGGGCCACTGCTCCGCCGCCAAGGGAGAACTCCCCGGCGAGGGACCCTGTCATTGAAGAGATCCGCGAAGGTAAGTCTTGCAACTTCTTCTTCTTGGATTCTTCTTTTTGAATATTTGCTTGACTCTTTCTTTTCTTTTTCTTCTGCTAGATCCTCCTGCCCCAGAGCGGATGGAAACAGAGACCACCGCTGAGGAGGAGGTGCGCGGCGACGGCGGCAACGCCACTGCTACTGAGGGCATGGCTGGAGCCGACGAGCCTGCCGCTGAAGAGACCGCCCCGCCCGCAGACGCCGCGGCTGGGGAAGGGACCAGCGACCACACTGCTGGCCCGGAGGCAGCAGGAGCGTCAAGCGCTGCACCGGCCGCCGACCCTTCCGCCTCCATGGCTGGGCAGGGCGTCTACCTGGAAGCCCCCAACGGGGTTTTCATACAAGTGCCGTGGGCGTCCTCGTCTCGAGCCCCCGTGGAGGGAGAGACCTACGACGGAGAGGTCCTCGCCTCCGCGGGGTTGAAGGTTGTTGAAGCGCCCGGCGGTAGTGATGAGCCCGAAGAGGAGAAGCTCCTTCACCGGCTCCTGGCCTTGTATCGGGCCAGGCAGGCGAAATTGGAGTCTCGGGAGGCTCTTGCCGCCAAGGCTGGAGCTGACTTGGAGAAGCGCGCCGCGGAGCTTCGCGCCGACAACCAGGCGGCCCTCCGCAACTTAGCGGAGGAGCGCGAAGAGCTCGTCGGGGCGCAGCAAGCCTTCCTCCTGGAGAAGGCCGAGGTGGACGAGCAGCAACGGTTGGCCGCCGAGGAGCTGTCCCGGCGAGAAGGAGTGCTCAACCAGCGGAAGGTCGACCTCGATGCCCACGAGGACGACCTCACCGCCCGGGAGCAGGCCATTGGCGGGGCCCTGAAGGAGGCAAAGGCCGCCGTAGCCGCCGTGGATACCGCCAAGAAGGACCTGGAGGCCAAGGTGGAGCAGCTGGAGTTGTTCCCGAAGGCGAGCGAGGACAGGGTCACCGCGCTCAACGTGGAGCGGGAGAAAGACGCCCACACCAACTCTGATTTGCAGGTACGTCTCTCCAAGAAAGGCGACGAGCTCACTGCCGCCAAGGACTCCATTGCTGACTTAGAGTTGAAGGTCTCCACTCTGACTGATTCGCTCGACGCCGCCCGGGACCGCGAGACGAAGCTGAAGGACGAGCTCCGCAAGGAGCGGAACTTGGTGGAGAGCGCCGCCGTCTCATCGAACAACTTCAGCCGGACGGTGGAGCAATGGACTGATGATCTGGTCGCCTCCACTACCAATATTGACAAGGAGTTGGTGGCGCTGAGGGCGGAGCATCTCGCGTACTCCCCGGACGAGAATCTCCCCCACAGCGCCAAGTTGAGTCTGTTCTTCAGAGGAATCGCGCCGGCGCTCGCGCGGCTGCAGGAGAAGATCCCCGTGCAGCTGGCCGACGAGGCGCGTCGGCTCTGCATGGGCACCTTGGAGCGTGTCTTGACGAAGATCGTCTACCGCAACCCCGGCATCAACCTCGTCAACGTCCTCCGCACCTTGCCGGCCGAAGCTGATCAGGAGGCGTTGAAGGCGCAGGTTGCCCACATCGTCGCCAAGGTGAACAAGATCACAAGGCGTGAAGGCGACCGCGTAGATTAGATTTCTTTCTTTCTGTTTCCCTTGCCGCTGCAAGGCATGTTATTGGACAAGAATCTATTAGTATTGCGGCAAGTTATCTTTGTAATATACAATCTTATTTTGATCAGTCAATGTAGTGTTATTTCCCTTGCTTTTGGTCCTCCACTTTGTATGCTTTCTACCCTACGCTTTCAGGGGACTTGCCGGCAAGGGGCCCTTGCCGCGAGCGCTGAGTGTTGGACTCTTAGCAGCCTGCTGGCAAAAGACCTTGTCGGCAAGTAACCATGCCGCAGCTAGTCGCAGCACACTTAAACTGCTGAGCGAACTCGAAAACGAAGTAAGGGCGCGACACTTGTCGCAGCTCACTTAAGCCGTTGAGCGTGCTCGAAACAGAGTAAGGGCGCGGCTAGGCGCGGGTAGGTTCCTCCGCGCACGGGTTTTCCATACAAAGTGTGGTTGTTCAAGTAAGATAACTCAAATTTAAAAATTTGAAATGCTCAAACTTTGGTGACTTAGCTTTCATGAATTGCTCGTCCTCCGACAAGGCTCCTCTTTCTTGAACAACACTTGGTTCATCCTCCACCTCCTTCCCCCCCGGCAAACTTGTGCGCGAGGAATATTCCTTCTGCTTAAGAGGGAAAGAAAAAGAGGAGGAAAAACAAGTAT
This sequence comes from Secale cereale, assembly GCA_902687465.1. Taxonomy (NCBI): domain Eukaryota; kingdom Viridiplantae; phylum Streptophyta; class Magnoliopsida; order Poales; family Poaceae; genus Secale; species Secale cereale. Next base: position 825,643,627 of record LR738711.1, on the reverse strand, counting down.
AGGGCCTCACGGCTTGCTAGTGCTTACCGGGGACGTGCATTGCTCAAAGTGTCAGATAATGCATGCAAATAACAAAGAAAAGCATGGAAATGACAAGTGGTGTGAGGCACAAAAGCTTTACTGATGCACGGGATCTGCGCCCGGCTTTGTACAAAGGTTTACATGCAACAGCGGCAAGACTTGTACAAAAGGTGGTTGCCGGAGCGGATCACGGCAACCGCGCCTTATGGGTGAAACTTGCGAAGATGCTCTATGTTCCAGGAGTTTCTCACCGGTAAGCCTTCTTCGGTCTCAAGGCGGACAGCTCCGGGCCTTGTGACTTGTCTCACCCGATAAGGGCCTTCCCACTTCGGCGTCAACTTGTTGGAATTCTTGGCGGACTGAACACGCGGAAGAACAAGGTCGCCTTCCTCGAGACTCCTGGCCTTGACCTTGCGGCTATGATAGCGACGCAAGGCTTGCTGGTATCGAGCAGCTCGTACAGCAGCCTGGAGACGTTCCTCCTCGAGGAGCAATGCATCATCTTGTCGCAGTTGCTCTTGCTCGAGCTCATCGTAAGCGAGCACTCGAGGAGATCCGTATACGAGTTCCGTGGGGAGAACTGCCTCTGCTCCATAGACGAGAGCCAAGGGTGTCTGTCCGGTGGCTCGACTTGGTGTCGTCCTGATTGACCAAAGAGCCGCCGGCAACTCCTCTATCCAGTTTCTTCCGCACTTGCGCAGCCTGTCGAAGGTTCTTGTCTTAAGTCCGCGCAGCACTTCAGCATTGGCCCTCTCCGCTTGACCATTGCTCCTCGGGTGAGCAACAGAAGCGAAACAGACCTTGGCGCCAAGGTCTTGGACGTACTGCATGAAGGTGCGACTTGTAAACTGTGTGTCGTTGTCGGTGATGATCCTGTTAGGGATTCCGAAACGGCAAACAATTGACCTGAAGAACCTGACTGCTGACTGTGATGTCACCTTTCTCACCGGTTCCACTTCTGGCCACTTTGTGAACTTGTCGATTGCTACGTACAAGTACTCAAAGCCCCTGACTGCGCGGGGAAAGGGGCCGAGGATATCGAGGCCCCAGACCGAGAAGGGCCAGGACATAGGGATCGTCTGGAGAGCTTGAGATGGCTGGTGAATTTGCTTGGCATGGAACTGGCACGCTTCACACTTGGTTACTTGTGCAGTTGCATCTTGGAGGTCTTCTGGCCAGAAGAACCCTTGCCGGAACGCCTTCCCGGCAAGTGCCCTTGCGCCAATGTGGTGGCCACATATGCCTCCATGTATCTCTGCCAACAGCTTCTGTCCATCTTCCCTGGAAATGCACTTCAACCTGACACCATTGAGTCTTCTTCTGTACAGTTCATTGCCAACGAACTGGTACATACTTGACTGCCTGGTTATTTTCTCTATCTCTTATGGGTCGTCGGGAAGTTCTCCAGTTTGCAGAAAGCGGACGATTGGCTGTGCCCATGCTGGAGCCTGAGGCTCAACAACAAGGGCTAAATGCATGAGGGCTGCTGCGGGAACCTCAGCTTCTACGGCAAGAACCTGCGGCTCTGCCGGAGCGGATGGTCCCCCGGCAGGCCTGCCGGGGCAGGGCTTGTCGGGAACGCTTGCTTCAACTGTACAGATCCTTGGATCTGCAGGAGCAAACTGTTCCTCAGCATCTTGGCCGTTGATCTTGGGGACCTTGGCGGCGGCTTCGGGAAGATCCGCCGGCAAGTAGTCGCCGGAGACCAACTTTCTTTTCTTGTTTTGCCCAACGGATGGTGTAACGGATGGCTGAGTTAACTTGAGTATGAAGGTCCCTGGTTCCACAGGTAACTTCATCGCAGCACACTTTGAAAGGCCATCTGCAATATCATTCTAAGCTCTTGGTACGTGCTCCATTTGCAGACCTTCAAAGTGTTCCTCAAGCTTCCTCACTTCATCAACATAAGCTTCCATCAATGGGCTCTGGTAACTCTTATTCACTTGTCGGACCACCAACTGTGAATCTCCCCGCACAATCAACTTCTTGATCCCGAGCTCCGCCGCAATTCTGAGGCCGGCAAGCAAACCTTCATACTCAGCGGTATTGTTTGTCGCTTGTTCCTTGGGAAAGTGCATCTGGACAACATACTTGAGGTGCTCTCCGGTGGGCGCTATGAGTACCACGCCGGCACCGGCGCCTTGCAGCGAGAAAGCACCATCAAAGTACATTACCCACTCGTTGCTCGCTTCTTGGACGGGGACGCTTGTCTCTGCGACTTCTTCATCTGGCGTTGGAGTCCATTCAGCTATGAATTCTGCCAAAGCTCTGCTCTGTATGGTTGAAGTACTCTCAAACTTGAGACCAAAGCTTGACAGCTCCAGTGCCCACTCGACGATCCTGCCTGTTGCTTCGGGATTCTGCAATATCCTCTTCAACGAAAAGCGAGTGACCACCATTATCTCGTGTGCTTGGAAGTAATGGCGCAGCTTCCTTGAGGCCATGAGGAGGCCGAAAAGCAACTTCTGCACCCCAGAGTATCTTGATCTAGCTCCTTGCAAGAGGGAACTTACAAAATACATTGGGCGCTGCACCATCTTCTTTCGCACTTCTCCTTGTTCATGCGCATATTTGTCCTTGTCGGGGCCAGAGCTTGTCGGGGAAGCCCCCTGCTTGTCGCTGGAAGTACTTGCCGGGGCTGTGGGCTCTTCCTCTGCCTCCCTTTCCGCTACCAACGCAGCACTAACCACTTGATTGGTTGCCGCTAAGTACAGCAGCAACTTCTCTTGTGGTCTAGGTGCGACAAGTATTGGAGTGGGGGACAGGTATCCTTTCAAATCTTGCAGCGCTGCCTCCGCTTCCGGAGTCCATTTCATAGGACCTGCCTTCTTCAAAATTTTAAAGAAAGGCAAGGCGCGTTCTGCAGACTTTGAAATGAACCTGCTGAGGGCAGCCACGCAACCCGCAAGTCTCCTTACGTCCTTGACGCGCTTCGGGGCTTCAATCTGCTCGATGGCTTTTATCTTGTCGGGATTGGCTTCAATCCCCCTCTGAGACACAAAGAACCCGAGAAGCTTGCCGAAGGGGACTCCGAAGACGCACTTCTCGGGGTTCAACTTGAGCTGGATCTTGCGCAGATTCTCAAAAGTCTCTTCCAGATCTTGTATCAGGGTATCTTTGCTCTTGCTCTTGACCACTATATCATCCATGTAAGCTTCTACATTTCTGTGGATCTGTGGCTCAAAAGCAGTGTGCACCACCCTTGCAAATGTCGAGCCTGCATTCTTCAATCCAAAGGGCATGCGTATGAAGCAGTATGTGCCGCATGGAGTAATGAATGCAGTCTTCTCTTCATCTTCCTTGGCCATGAATATCTGGTGGTAACCTGAGTATGCATCAAGGAAGGAAAGCAGCTCACATCCGGCGGTGGAGTCAACAATCTGGTCGATACGCGGCAAGGGAAATGGATCCTTAGGACATGCTTTATTCACATCAGTGAAGTCTATACAAAGTCTCCACTTCCCATTGGCCTTGCGCACAACAACTGGATTGGCCAGCTACGTAGGATGGATCACGCCTCTAACCAGGCCCGCTGCTTCTAGCTTCTTTATCTCCTCGGCAATGAACTCTTGGCGCTCCCCGGCTTGCTTCCTGACCTTCTGCTTGACGGGCCGCGCATGAGGACAAACAGCAAGCTTGTGCTCAATTACCTTCCTGGGAACGCCGGGGATGTCAGACGGTTGCCATGCAAACACGTCGACATTCGCCCGCAGGAAGGCAATGAGCGCGCTTTCCTATTTGTTGTCGAGTGTAGCACTGATGGTGAAGGTACCACCAGTGCCATCCTCCTTGGCGGACACCTTCTTGGTTGCCGGTGGAGCGGCCATTCCTTTCTTGTACTTGCCGGTGGAGCTCGATGGTACGTCCTCGACGGCAGCGCAGCACTCCGAAGAGGTGCGTTTGCCGAAGTGGGCCCCAGAGCTCTTGCCGGACTTGGTCTTGGTCTTCCCCCCGGGAGCTTCAGCGGCAAGTGTGTTGCTTTCTGCTGCGGCTGCTGCATCCCCGTAGATCTTGTCGGCGCAGATAAGCGCGTCCTTCTTGTCGCCGGGGACAGAGATGACGCTTATCGGCCCCGGCATCTTGAGTACGTTGTATGCAAAGTGGGAAGCTGCCATGAACTTGGCGAGGGCAGGACGGCCAAGTATCCCATTGTATGGCAATGGGATATCGGCAACGTCGAAGGTTATCCTCTCCGTCCTGAAGTTGAGCTCCCCGCCAAACGTCACGGTCAGTGTAATCTTCCCCTTCGGCTTGCTCCTTCCCGGGTTGATTCCTTGGAACGTCCCGGTTTCCTCGAGCTCGCTGTCGGGGATCTGCAGCTTCTTGATCACAGCTGAGGAGATCAAGTTCAGGCCGGCCCCGCCGTCAACCAACATTTTGGTGACCTTGAGGTTGTGGATAGTTGGTGAGACCAACATCAGCAAGCACCCGACCGCCGTTGTGCGGTCAGGGTGATCCTCAAGGTCAAAAATGATGGGCGTGCTGGACCACTTCAGCAGCCTGCGTGACTCGATGGGCGGCTCAGCCGCATTCACTTCCCGCACCCACTGCTTGAGTTGGCGGTGGGAAGTGTGCAGAGAGGCGCCTCCGTCGACACACAGAACTTCTGTGGCCTTCTGGAACTCCTGCTCGCTGTTCTCTCCTTCGTCCATGTCATCGTCGTCGTCTTCTTCCTCATCCTTGTCGCGGCCCCGGGGAGGTCTATCACCTTGCCGCTGCTTGGCCTTGCCGCGGCGTCCTCCCCGACCATTGAATGGCCGCTTCTTGCTTGGCTCTCCTCCGCCGCCTTGGGCCTTCTCCTTGTCGCGGCGCTCGTATTCAGCCTTTTGCTGCTCTACGAGGTACTCGACTCGCTTGCAGTTCTGAAGATCGTGGCCCTTGGTGCGGTGGATCTTGCAGTACTGCTTGTCGGAGCCGTCCTGCATGTCGGCTGCCGCTACAGGGGCGGGTTCCTTGCTGGAACCGCCAGCCTGTACCTTCTTGGCGGGAGCCTCCTTGCCGGACTGCTCGACGACTAGCACCTCCTTGCTCTTCTTCTTTCTGTTGTTCCGCCGCCGGCTTTTCTTTGCCGAGGCGGCGTCCTCACTGTCGCTTCCTCCCGCGCCATTATCCTCTCCGGGGAGTCTCCTCCCCTCTTCGGCGCGCGCACACTAGTCAGCCAGAGCGTAGAGCTCGCTGACATCCCGGATCTTGGTCATGGCCATATCTTCCCTCATGCGGCGGTTACGCACGTTCTGGTGGAACGCGCTGATAACCGCGACAGGGTGGACATCGGGAATGTTGTGTTGCACGCGGCTGAACCTCTGGATGTACTTGCGCAGGGATTCTCCCTCCTTCTGGGCTAGGATGTGGAGATCGCTCTCCTGGCCGTGGGGTTTGTGGCCGCCCATGAAGGCGCCAACAAACCGGTGGCACAGATCCGCCCACGAAGAAATGGAGTTCTCCGGCAAGTGCATAAGCCAAGAGCGGACGTTTGGCTTAAGCACTAGCGGGAAGTAGTTGGCTAGTATCTTCTCGTCGCGTCCCCCGGCAGCCTGCACCGCGATGGTGTAGATGCTGAGGAACTCCGAGGGGTGCGTCTTCCCGTCGTACTTCTCGGGTACGTCGGGCTTGAAATTCTTCATGCTGGGCCACTGGACTCGCCGCAGCTCACGGGTGAACGCAGGGCAACCTGCCGCGTACAGCAAGTCGCCTGGTTCACCGGGCGCGTGCGTGTCGACAGCGGCCCCAGCGCACTGATCTGATTGTCTTCGGGTTTCTCGTCGACGCTCGATGCGAGTCCGAGCGTCTTCTTGTCGCCGGTCGTCGAGGACTTGGCGCTGGTCCCGACGAGCCCGCGGATCCGACGACGCCATGGAGTTGTCGTCGACGTTAATCCGGCGGGGTGGCGTCTTCTGCTTCCGCGGCGGGGAGTGCACGATGGTTGCACCCCCGGCGGTCTTGTCGCCATCGGCCTTTGCTTGGTCGACTTGCCGCGGCCGCGACGTCGCCGGCTGCTGCGGCGTGTCGTTGTTGGCGAAGGCAATGAGTCTCTGAATCGTCGCCCTCCAGTCTTCGGCTTTGTCTGCCGCTGGAGGGAAGTCGAGGAGCAGCTGTGCTCTTGCCAGAGCTTCTGCTGGAGAGGAGGGGAGCGGCGGCGAGCGGTGCGAGGAGCGAGATATGCTCGGACTTCTAACAGGGTTAGAAGGAGCAGTTTCTCGCCCCGGCGACCGCGCCTTGCTCGTGCCAGGACGATAGCCTTGAGCATCCCGCGATCCTACGGTTTGTCCTTGCCCCAGCAAGCGTATGGTACCTCCTGTACCACGGCGCTGCTGGCTTGGCACCTCCAGAGAGAGACGTGGTGCGTCTACGGACACCGAGGCTTTGGAATTCGCCCGGTCGTCTGTCTTGTCCTTGGACTTGGTGGTGCCGTGAGTTTCCTCGCCGGCGACCACCCTTCCGCCGGCGTCTCCTCCACCAACCGTTGGTTCTGGTGGCGGTGGGATCGACGCAGACGGGCCTGCGACCTCCGAAGCCTTCTTCTTCGGAGGCATGTTGATGCTGTCGATGAAGTCGATGAAGCTGGAGAGGTTGATGAAGAAAGCGCCCGCGTGAGCGCCGGATCAGGTTCGCACAACCTCGACGCCCCCTACCTGGCGCGCCAAAGATGTCGGGGGAAACTGTCCTCCCACGAGCACCTATGGGACCGGAGCCCCTTCTATGTTGCGGTAAGGGAGCAGAGGGAGCACGGAGAGCAGATCGAGGAGCTCACGCGGGCAGTTTACCCATGTTCGGGCCGCGCGGACGCGTAAAACCCTACTCCTGCCTTAGGTTGTATTGAGTTCTTGAGCTCGGGAGCTTGAAGAGCTACAGTACTAGCTACACCGAGCGAGAGAGTTGTCTAGGTTTCGAACCCCCTCTACGTTGTGCATGGGCCTCCTTTTATAGCTCAAAGGGGTCACCGACAGGTGTCAACGTAGAGGAGGGTAAAAGTGTAAATTTGGTGGTAGTTGTAACAGTGCGTGAATAGTGCATGAACAGTGGATGAACAGTGGTCTTCACCTAACCTTGACACTGGGGGACAAGGGCATTAAATGCCCGTCGCCGTCGCCCCCAAAAGCGTATGTCCATGCTTCTCTGTTTGCCACGGCGGTAGCCTCGTCACCGTGGCTTGCCACCGTGTGCCCCAGGCTGCACAGCCGCCCGCCACGCGTCCCTGGAAGGGCCCCAGGGCGACGCGTGGGTAGATGAGCTGGAGCGCGGGCACACAACATAAATTTCCCCCGGCAAGCACCTTGCCAGGGCCGTGACCTTGCCGGGCCCGGAAGCTTGCCGCTCCCCGGGCCCTGCTGAGGTGCATGATGTGCCAAGGCATCTCTTGGGATATGTGTTCCTTGGCCTTCCTGGCAAGCTCCTCTTGCCAGGGTCTCGTGCTAAAGTGATAGTCTTGAGCCTGGTGCGGCCTTCCCGGCAAGCCCCTCTTGCCGGGGCCTTGATCTTCTGACTTGTATACTTTGTTCTTGAATGGCTTCATAGGGACCGGGAAGGTTCTTGGCGAGCACGTGGTAAACCCTGCCGCGGGAAGCTGCTACTGCCCGTGCACAAGTTGGGGTACTAAGGTACCCCTATCTTAGTACACCTACAATCCGTATCCCTTTTCTTTTGCATATCACACAAATCAACAAAGTTGTTTAGATGGGTAGCGGCATCTTCACTAGGAAGGCCGGAGAATTGATCTTTCATGACAAGATTCAACAAAGCAGCATTGATCTCACAAGATTCAGCATCGGTAATAGGAGCAATCGGAGTGCTAATAAAATCATTGTTGTTGGTATTGGAGAAGTCACACAATTTGGTATTGTTCTGAGCCATAGTGACAAGCAAGCAATCCAACACACACAAGCAAACAAGAAGCAAGCGAACGATAAACACACGGCGGAAGAAGGGAAATTAAAACGGCAAGCGTGAAGTGGGGGAGAGGAAAACGAGAGGCAAATAAATGTAATGCGAACGATAAGGGTTTGTGATATGTACTTGGTATATGACTTTTGCGTAAGCCTTCCCGGCAACTGCGCCAGAAATTCTTCTTGCTACCTCTTGAGCTTGCGTTGTATTCCCTCGAAGAGGAAAGGGAGATGCAGCACAGTAGCGTAAGTATTTCCCTCAGTTTTTGAGAACCAAGGTATCAATCCAGTAGGTGACCATGCGCGAGTCCCTCGCACCTGCACAGACAAATAAGAACTTCGCAGCCAACGCGATAAGGGGTTGTCAATCCCTTTACGTTCACTTACGAAAGTGATATCTGATAGAGATGATAATTTATATTTTTGTATTTTTGGTTTAATAAAACATCAAATAAAAGCAAGAAAAGTAAAGTAGATGTAGATTGATATGTTGAGAATAGACCCGAGGGCCATAGTTTTCTCTAGTGGCTTCTCTCATGATAGCGATATTCTACGGTGGGTAAACAAATTACTGTCGAGCAATTGATAGAAAAGCGAATAATTATGAGACTATCTAGGCATGATCATTGTATATAGGCATCACGTCCGAGACAAGTAGACGTCTACTACTATTACTCCACACATCGACCGCTATCCAGCATGCATCTAGTGTATTGAGTTCATAAGAACAGAGTAACGCCTTAAGCAAGATGACATGATGTAGAGGGATAAACTCAAGCAATATGATATAAATCCCATCTTTTTATCCTCGATGGCAACAATACAATACGTGCCTTGCTGCCCCTACTGTCACTGGGAAAGGACACCGCAAGATTGAACCCAAAGCCAAGCACTTCTCCCATTGCAAGAATTATAGATCTAGTTGGCCAAACCAAACCAATAATTCGAAGAGACTTGCAAGGATATTATGAGCACACATAAAAAGTTCAGAGAAGAACCAAATATCTTTCATAGATAACCTTAATCATAAACTCACAATTCATCGGATCTCGACAAACACACCGCAAAAAGAGATTACATCGAATAGATCTCCTCGAAGACCGAGGAGAACTTTGTATTGAGATCCATAGAGAGAGAAGAAGCCATCTAGATACTAGCTATGGACCCGAAGGTCTGTGGTAAACTACTCACAACTCATGGTGAGGGCGATCATGATGATGATGAAGGACTCCGTGATGGATCCCCCTCCGGCGGAGCTCCGGAACAGGCTCCAAGATGGGATCTCCCCGGGAATAGAAGGTACGGCAGTGGAACTAGGGTTTTCTCTCTGTTCACGGAGTTTCTGGGGTACGTGAACTTATATAGGAAGAAGGAGGGCACCAGGGGCTACTTGAGGGGGCCTCGAGGCAGGGGGCGCGCCCAGGGAAGGGGGCGCGCCCCCCACCCTCGAGGGCAGCTCCTCGATCCCATGACGTGGTTCTCAAGCTTCCTGTGCGTGATTTTCTCCAAAAATATCTCTCGCGAAGGTTTCATTCCGTTTGAACTCTGTTTAATATTCTTTTTCTGCAAAACCCCGAAACAGGCAAAAAATAGCAATCTGGACTGGGCCTTTGGGTTAGTAGGTTAGTCCCAAAAATGATATAAAAGAGAATGATAAAGCCCATTAAACATCCAAGACTTCATAAATAATAGCATGGAACAATCAAAAATTATAGATACGTTGGAGATGTATCAAGCACCGACTACTGAAATAAGTGTGTGAACATGAATGTAATGTCGGTGAGAAATACGTACTCCCCCAAGCTTAGGCTTTTGGCCTAAGTTGGTATTGGCCTGACGGATATCCAAAGTCGTAGTTGGGGTTGTACTGAGATGCAGCGGCTACTGCCTGACGAGCTGCATCCTGAAGATGAGCTGCCCTCATTGTTTCCTCATACTCATTCGCCTCCTCGCTGGTTATAGTATATCACCCTTTTGCCTGAAAGTCAAAGAAAGTAGGAGCAGGGAGAGCAATATGGACAGCTCGACGCCTGTCAAAGATTAGTCGATACCGGAGAGATTGTTCATTCCTCTCAACAAACTGATGGCGAATCATGGCATTATAGTCTAGAAAAGCAGGAGGCAACTCCGCATCGTTCTCGTGTATGGGCACATTAAGATAGTTAGCCAAGTGAGTTGCATAAGTTCCACCAAACAAATCGCCATTTAAACCATTATGATGTAACCTACGGGCAACAATGGCCCCCAAATTATACTGTCTATCACCCAATACCGCACTTTTGAGGACACTAAGATCTGGTACACACATGTGGCAAGCCTCATCTTTATCGTTAATGCAACTACCAATGAAGAGAGCAAAATAATGTATAGCAGGGAAATGAATACTCCCTATGGTAGCCTGGGTGACTTCTCTAGATTTCCCCATAGTGATACTAGCTAGAAAGTCCTTATACTCAGATTTGTGAGGTTCACCAACACTACCCCACTATGGGAGTTTACAAGCATCATTAAAATCTTCTAAGTCCATGGTATAAGATTTATCATAGAGATCAAACAAGACAGTGGGAGAATTATGTGAAGATGTAAATTTAAACCTTCTCATAAAGGAATCAGTTAGGTACTGGTATTGAGGGCACTTATCTGACTCGAAGTCCTCAATATTCGCATTACGCACATATGTGTAAAATTCTTGCTTGATACCTACCCGAATCATAAACTCCTCTGACGGCCATTCACAGGGCCGCACTTGAGTTTCCCTTGGTAATTCATCGTCCGGTTCGCGTATCGCGAGCCTTGGTCCTTGCTTCCTAGAGGAACCACCTTGATAGATTTTCCTATGCATTTTTTCTGAAAAATATCTGAAATATTTAGTGACTCAAAATAAAAGTGAACCAAACTCAACAAGATTGATAGCAACTACTCCTACAAGTGCCTAGAGACTATATCATGCATTAGGACTACTTGGGACCCAACAATTTTGACATGCAAGCTCAAGAACAGGATCACCTAGGCAGCAAAAATTTGCAATAAATAAAGCACTAGAACAAAAACTAATTGGACCATTGGAGGAGTAACATACCGAAGAACAATCTCCCAAACAGTTTTGGGAAAGGAGCTTTAAGCAAGGAGATCGAAAATGGCAGCAAGATGAGCTAGAACTCGTGCTTGAGCTGGTTGGTGATTTTTTTTGGGAGGAAGGAGTGTTTGGGTTCCGGAGTAAGTGGAGGGGGCCACATGGGGCCCACGACGCAGGGGGCACACCCAGGGGGGTGGGCGACCCTGCACCCTAGTGGCCAGGTGCTGGCTCCCCCTGCTGTGTTCTCAGTGCCAAATATTCTTAAATATTCTGGAAAAAAATCTTATTTCAATTTTGGGGCATTTGGAGAACTTTTATTTTCGGGGTATTTTTTATTGCATGGATAACTCTAAAAACAGACAAATGATACTATTTTTGCTCTATTTATTCTAAATAACAGAAAGTAAAAGAAAGGTACAGAAGGTTGTGCTTTCTAAATTCATCCATCTCATGTTTATCAAAAGGAATCCATTAACAAGGTTGATCAGGTCTTGTTAATAAAATATTTCCGAATAACGTGAAACCAGAGAATTTTTGAATGACACTAGGTTACCTTAATGGGGATATGTATATCCCCAACAATAAGAATATCATATTTCTTCTTGACAGTAGGAAGAGGAAATTCAAAACCTCCAATAGTAATCGTTGAAAAATTTCCAATAGAATTGATACTGTGGACCCGAGGTTGTTTCCTCGGAAAGTGTATCGTATGCTCATTACCATTGACATGAAAAGTGACATTGCCTTTGTTGCAATCAATAACAGCCCCTCCAGTATTCAAAAAGGGTCTACCAAGGATAATCGACATACTATCGACCTCGGCAATATCAAGGATAACAAAGTCCGTTAGAATAGTAACATTTGCAACCACAACTGGCACATCTTCACAAAATACCGACAGGTATAGTAGTTGATTTATCAGCCATTGCAAAGATATTTCAGTAGGTGTCAACTTATTCAAATCAAGTCTATGATATAAACAGAGAGGCATAACACTAACACCGGCTCCAAGATCACATAAAGCAGTTTTAACATAATTTCTTTTAATGGAGCAAGGTATAGTTGGTACTCCTGGATCTCCTAGTTTCTTTGGTATTCCACCTTTAAAAGTATAATTGGCAAGCATGGTGGAAATTTCAACTTCAGGTACTTTCTTTTATTTGTAATAATGGCTTTCATATACTTAGCATAAGGATTTGTTTTAAGCATATTAGTCAAACGCATACGCAAAAAGATAGATCTAATCATTTCAGCAAAGCACTCAAAATCCTCATCATCCATTTTCTTGGATGGTTTAGGAGGAAAAGGCATGGGTTTCTGAACCCAAGGTTCCCTTTCCTTGTTGTGCTTCCTAGCAACAAATTCTCTCTTATCAAAACATTGATTCTTTGATTGTGGGTTATCAAGACCAACAGTAGGTTCAATCTCTACATCATTGTCATTGCTAGGTTGAGCATCATCATGTACATCATCATTAACATCATCACTAGGTTCATGTTCACTTCCAGATTGTGTCTCAACATCAGAGATAGAAATATCATTGGGATTCTTAGGTGTGTCAACAATAGGTTCACTAGAAGCATGCAAAGTCCCATAATTTTTCTTTTTCTTCTTCTTAGAAGGATTAGGTGCGTCTACATTAGTTCTCTGAGAATCTTGCTCAGTTCTCTTAGGGTGGCCTTCAGGATACAAAGGTTCCTGAGTCATTTTACCACCTCTAGTCACAACTCTAATAGCATTATCGTTTTTCTTACTATTTAATTCACTGAGCAAATCATTTTTTGCTTTAAGTACTTGTTCTACTTGAGTGGTAACCATAGAAGCATGTTTACTAATAAGTTTTAGTTCACCTTTGACTCTAGACATATAATCACTCAAGCGTTCAATCATATAAGCATTACATTGCAATTGTCTACCAACATAAGCATTGAAGTTTTCTTGTTTGACAAAAAATTTGTCAAACTCATCTAAGCATTGGCTAGTAGACTTATAACGAGGAATATCACCTTCATCAAATCTATAGAGATAATTTACTTTTACTACCTGTGTTGGGTTATCAAGACCATGTATTTCTTCAATAGGTGGTAAATTCTTAACATCTTAAGCTTTAATACCTTTTTCTTTCATAGATTTATTTGCCTCTTGCATATCTTCAGGACTGAGAAACAGAACACCTGTTTTCTTCGAAGTTGGCTTGGGAGTTGGTTCAGGAAGTGTCCAATTATTTTCATTGGTCAACATATTATTCAATAGCAATTCAGCTTGATCGGCAGTTCTTTTCCTCAAAACACAACCAGCACAACTATCCAGGTGGTCTCTAGAAGCATCGGTTAGTCCATTATAAAAGACATCAAGTATTTCATTTTTTTGATGAGGATGATCAGGCAAAGCATTAAGTAATTGGAGAAGCCTCCCCCAAGCTTGTGGGAGACTCTCTTCTTCAATTTGCACAAAATTATATATTTCCCGCAAGACAGCTTGTTTCTTATGAGCGAGAAAATATTTGGCAGAGAAGTAATAAATCATATCCTGGGGACTACGCACACAACACGGGTCGAGAGAATTAAACCATGTTTTCGCATCACCCATTTAAGGAGAACGGAAATAACTTAAGGATATAATAATAATAATGAATTCTTTCCTCATTGGTAAAAAGGGTGGCTATATCACTTAATTTAGTAAGATGTGCCACAACAGTTTCAGATTCATAGCCATGGAAAGGATCAGATTCAACCAAAGTAATTAACTCGGGATCAACAGAGAAATCATAATCCTTATCAGTAACAAAGATAGGTGAAGTAGCAAAAGCAGGGTCATATTTCATTCTAGCTTTCAAAGACTTTTCTTTCAGTTTAGCTAATAATTTCTTAAGATCATATTTATCATTGCAAGCAAGAAAGTCTCTAGCCGTTTCTTCATCCATAACAAAACCCTCAACAATAACAGACAACTCATATCTAGGGGGGGGGGAATCTTCATCATCAGTTTCATCAATATTATCAGTTTCAATATTTGCATTCTCCCTAACCTTAGCAATTTGTTCATCAAGAAATTCACCTAGTGGCACATTATTATCAAGCATAGAATTAGTTTCATCATACATAGCAAAATTAGCATCATCAAGAACATGCGACATATCAGATTCAATAGCAGGAGTAGGTGTCGCAAGTTTACTCATAACAGAGGGTGAATCAAGTGTAGAGCTAGATGGCAGTTCCTTACCTCCCCTCGTAGTTGAGGGATAGATCTTGGTTTTTGAGTCTTTCAAGTTCTTCATAGTAATCAACAGATATAAATCCCAAGTAACTCAAAGAATATAGCTATGCTCCCCGGCAACGGCGCGAGAAAATAGTCTAGATAACCCACAAGTCTAGGGGATCGCGGCAGTTTTCGAGGGGAAAGTATTCAACCCAAATTTATTGATTCGACACAAGGGGAGCCAAAGAATACTCTCAAGTATTAGCAGTTGAGTTGTCAATTCAACCACACATGGAAGACTTAATATCTGCAGCAAAGTAATATGGAAGTATCGGTAATAGAAATAAAAGTAGCGGTAGTATTTTTGTAGTGATTGTAATAGTAGCAATGGTAAAGTAAATAAGCAACAAGCAATATGTGAAAAGCTCATAGGCATTGGATCAGTGATGGATAATTATGTCGGATGCAATTCCTCATGTAATAGTTATAACATAGCGTGACACAAAACTAGCTCCAGCTCATCAATGTAATGTAGGCATGTATTCCGAATATAGTCATATGTGCTTATGGAAGAACTTGCATGACATCTTTTGTCCTACCCCCCGTGGCGGCGGGGTCCTATTGGAAACTAAGGGATATTAAGGCCTCCTTTTAATAGAGTACCGGACCAAAGCATTAACACATAGTGAATACATGAACTCCTCAAACTACGATCATCACCGGGAGTGGTCCCCATTATTGTCACTTCGGGGTTGCCGGATCATAACACATAGTAGGTGACTATTGACTTGCAAGATAGGATCAAGAACACACATATATTCATGAAAACATAATAGGTTTAGATCTGAAATCATGGCACTCGGGCCCTAGTGACAGGCATTAAGCATGGCAAAGTCGTAGCAACATCAATCTTAGAACATAGTGGATACTAGGGATCAAACCCTAACAAAACTAACTCGATTACATGGTAAATCTCATCCAACCCATCACCGTCCAGCAAGCCTACGATGGGATTACTCACGCACGGCGGTGAGCATCATGAAATTGGTGATGGAGGAAGGTTGATGATGACGATGGCGACGATCTCCACTCTACGGAGCCCCGAACGGACTCCAGATCAGCCCTCCCAAGTAAGATTAGGGCTTGGCAGCGGCTTCATATCGTAAAATGCGATAATTCCTTCTCTCTGATTTTTTTCTCCTCGAGAGTGAATATATGGAGTCGGGAGTGATGTCGGCGGAGCATCAGGGGGGCCACGAGGTAGGGGGCGCACCCTCCACCCTCGTGGACAGGGTGTGGGCCCCCTGGTCTGGTTCTTTCCGCAGGTATTTTTTATATATTCCAAAATAAATCTCCGTTGAATTTCAGGTCATTCCGAGAACTTTTATTTCTGCAGAAAAATAACACCATGGCAGTTCTACTGAAAGCAGCGTCAGTCCGGGTTAGTTCCATTCAAATCATGCAAGTTAGAGTCCAAAACAAGGGCAAAAGTGTTTGGAGAAGTGGATACGTTGGAGACGTATCACATACCTCTGTTCTCCTCAATAATGTGCCCGCAGACTGGATCCTCTGCTATTATGGCCTCCACCAGGGCGATGCCCTCCCCCTACCTTTTCAAACTTTGTTGCGGACATACTATATTGCCTTATCTATGCTGCCAGCTTGGACGATAGGTTATCCCATCATATCAAGTATCAACACCTCGCTTCACTGCCAGTGTTACCATATGCTTGTGACACACTTATTCTTTGCCAAGTGGACCCCACGACGGCTACTCACCCGAAATCCATCCTTGACAAGTTCACTCAGGCCACTAGACTGGCGATTAACTTCGATGAATCCGGATTCATACCCATGCACCACGACTCGTCCATGACTTGTGTCATGACAACGGTTTTGGATTGCCCCACTTTCTCCTTCCCACAACCTTATCATTACCTATCCCCCTTTTAAACTCCCCATCTCAGCCTATTGCCACCTCTTCTGCTCCTTTGATTGCTATATATCCAGATGACACGTCCTTCTCCTCTCTTCCGAAGGGAGGCTAGTTCTGCGTATGCGGTGCTTAATAATCTCCCTACTTCCTATATTCTGATGTCATTTCCAATGGTGTCATTGAGCTCATCGTCCATAGGAGCCATGTTTCTTTGGTCCGATAAATATACATGTTGAGATTCCTACTGCCTAATTGCTTGGGATAATATGTGTGTGCAGATGCGCAGGAAGGTGGCTTTGGCATCCCTGATAACCCACAAGTGTAGGGGATCGGTTGTAGCCTCTTTCGATAAGTAAGAGTGTCGAACCAAGCGAGGAGCTAAAGGTAGAACAAATATTCCCTCAAGTTCTATCGACCACCAATACAACTCTACGCACGATTGACGTTTACTTTACCTAGAACAAGTATGAAACTAGAAGTACTTTGTAGTATTTGTGGGATAGATTTGCAAGAATATAAAGAGGACGTAAATATAAACTAGGGGTTGTTTAGGTAAAGGAGCAATAAAGTTAATATAGTGAGTGTGGAAAAGTGGTGGTAGGAGTTGCAAAATTTCCCCTAAGCAATTGACTACGTTACTAGACCGATAGCAAGTTTTATGTGGGAGAGGCCACTGCTAGCATGTCATCCCTAACTTGGAATTCTATGCACTTATGATTGGAACTATTAGCAAGCATCTGCAACTACTAATGTTCATTAAGGTAAAACCCAACCATAGCATTAAGATAAATTGGTCCCCCTTCAATCCCGTATGCATCAATTTCTATGCTAGGTTGAAGCTTCTGTCACTCTTGCCCTCCAATACATAGTCCTATCAACATACAACTAACCCAATGGTGTGATCCACGCGCGCGCTCATATGATGGGCACCAAAGGACAACAAGATAACCACAAGCAAATTAAATCAATCATAGCAATTCACCAATCACCGATAGGACAACGAAAATCTACTCAAACATCGTAGGATGGCAACACATCATTGTATAATAATATGAAGCATAAAGCACCATGTTCGAGTAGAGGGTACAGCGGGTTGCGGGAGAGTGGACCACTGTAGATAGATGAGGGAAGGTGGTGAAGATGTTGGTGAAGATGACGGAGGTGTTGGTGTAGATCGCCGTCAGACGATGATGTCCCCAGCGGCATTCCGGCGCCACCGAGAGAGAGCGAGAGAACCCCTCCTCCTTCTTCTTCTTCCTTGACCTTTTCCCTAGATGAGAGAAGGGTTTCTCCATGGGAGCTGAGGGGCGAGAGCCCCTCCGAGATTGGATCCGTCTCTCTGTCTATGTTTCTGCATTCTCAGATTCTGGCCTTTCACCATTTCTTATATTCCCGGAGATCCGTAACTCCGATTGGGCTGAATTTTTGACACAATTTTTATCAAGATATTAGCTTTCTTGCGGCGAAAGAAGTTCACCAACCGCCTTACGCAGTGGCCACGAGGGCCCAAGGCGCGCCTGACCCCCTGGGGCGCGCCCCTCACCCTCGTGTGCCACTTGGGCATCATCTTATGTTGATTCCACTTCGCAAAATTCACATATATTCCAAAAACAATCTACATCCGTTTTTATCCCATTTGGACTCCGTTTGATATGGATATTCTGCGAAACAAAAAACATGCAACAAACAAGAACTGGCACTGGGCACTGGATCAATATGTTAGTCCCAAAATAGTATAAAAAGTTGCCAAAAGTATATGAAAGTTGTATAATATTGGCATGGAACAATCAAAAATTGTAGATACGACAGAGACGTATCAGCATCCCCAAGCTTAATTCCTGCTCGTCCTCGAGTAGGTAAATGATAAAAAAGATAATTTTTGATGTGGAATGCTACCAAGCATAATCTTGATCATGTAATCTAATCATGGCATGAATATTAAGACACGAGTTATTCAAAGCAATAGTCTATCATTTGACATAAAAGAATTTAATACTCGGGCATCCCAACAAACAATCAAGTCTTTCAAAATATCAATGCTAAAGAACGTTATCCCTACAAAATTATATAGTCTTTTATGCCCCCTTTTGTTAACACAAGGTACCCCTCATGCCCATCCCGATGTCAGCCAAGCAATTGTTTTCATACTTACTTTTTTGAACCTTTTCAACTCTTCACGCAATACATGAGCATGAGCCATGGAATAGAAGGTGGTAGTAGACAAAAGTAGGGAGAAAGTCTCACATTGACTAGGCAAATCAATGGACTATGGAGATGTCCATCAATTGATATCAATGTGAGTGAGCAGGGATTGCCATGTAACAGATGCAATAGAGCTATAAGTGTACGAAAGCTCAAAAGAAAACTAGTGGGTCTGCATCAACTTGCTTGCTCAGGAAGACCTAGGGTATTTGAGGAAGCCCGTCGTTTGAATATACAAGCCAAGTTCTATAATGAAAATTCCCACTAGTATATGGAAGTGACAACATAGGAGACTCTCTATCATGAAAAACATGGTGCTATGATGAAGCACAAGTGTGGAAAAAAGATAGTAGCATTGTCCCCTTTTTTATTTTCCTTTTTTTATTTGGCCATTCTCTTTTTTTGGCCTTTCCCCTTTTTTTATTTGGCCTTTCCTTTTTTTTCAAGGGACAATGCTCTAATAATGATGATCATCACACTTCTATTTACTTACAACTCGATACTAGAACAAAAATATGACTCTATATGAATGCCTCCGGCGGTGTACCGGGATGTGCAATGATCTAGCATAGCAATGACATCAAAAAATGGACAAGCCATGGAAACATCACGCTATAATCTTACGATCATGCAAGGCAATATGACAATGATGGTGTGTGTCATAATAAACGGAACGGTGGAGTTACATGGCAATATATCTCGGAATGGCTATGGAAATGCCATAATACGTAGGTATGGTGGTTGTTTTGAGGAAAGATATAATGTGGTTTGATGCACCGGCAAAAATTGCGTGGTACTAGAGTGGCTAGCAAGGTGGAAGGGTAAGAGTGCGTATAATCCATGGACTCAACATTAGTCCTAAAGAACCCACATACTTATTGCAAAAAATCTATTAGCCCTCGAAGCAAAATACTACGACGCATGCACCTAGGGGGGTGGTTGGTAGGAGTTAACCATCGCGCTCCCCCGACCTTTGCGCAATGATAAACAATCAAAATACAATGCGCGCCAATTTGGTTACATAGTTAGGAGACTATACGTGCATGCTTCGGGAATCACAAACCTTAACGCCAATATTTTTACTAACACAATCATTCACTAGTACCTCCCACATATTAGCATCTCTGTATCGCAAAACTATTGCAAGGAATCAAACATATCATATTCAGCGATCTACAATTTTATGTAGGATTTTATGACTAACACATGAATGATCAATTCCTGTCAACTCTCTAAATAGATATAAGAGAGTTTTAATTCTTTCTACAAAAGATATGCCCATGCTCTAACAAATATAAGTGAAGCAAAAGAGCATTCTACAAATGGCGGTTTTCTATGTGAGGAGAAACACGTAATCCAAACTTCAAATGATATAAGTGAAGCACATGAAGCATTCTATAAAGCCATACTCAAAAGATATAAGTGAAGTGCAATGAGCATTCTATAAATCAACCAAGGACTATCTCATGCCAGCATGGTACATTTATTAAAAAGAAAATGAAAAAGCACACGATGCTCCAAGAATTTACGCATATCATGTGAACGAAACGAATCCGAAAACATACTGATACTTGTTGAAGTAAGATGGGATGCCTTACGGGGCATCCCCAAGCTTAGACGCTTGAGTATCCTTGAATATTTACTTGGGGTGCCTTGGGCATCCCCAATCTTGAGTTCTTGCCTCTCCTCCTTCTCACATCAAGACCTCCTCGATCTTCAAACACTTCATCCACACAGAACTTTGTCGGCGTACTGGGAACCAGGGTACCCAGACTTGCCTGTCTGCGGGCCGCGATGCGCTCGTACTACGGCCTGATACGGCCCAACTGATAAACCAGCTACCCAAGACCCTCACGAGGGGGCCAAGCCTCGCGAGGAGAACGACGTCAAAACCTCTTCAGGAGCAGCCTCGACAAGGTGCTCCGGAGGGGCGGAGAACCCAAGGCCAAGTCTGCCTCAGGAGGAGGCAGTGATATCAGCAGTGACGCATCGCGGCAGCGGATTCCCAAGAAGCGGGGCAAAGGTTTCCTCATTGGTGCAACAAGACCGAAGACCGCAAGGATGGCAAGGAGGATGTCATCGTCAAGCCCACCACCGCGTCACCGCCTAATCCTTTTGCGGGCGACGACTGCTTTTGTCAGGGCAGGAATGTCCTTGTGTTCCCGCTCGAAAATGGCCATTGTGGGATCCCTTCCCGCCTAAACATTTCGGGGGAAGAGGACCGTGGCCACCTATATAAGTAGCTAGAACCCCCACTGCAAAGGGGAAGGGAAGAACACGCTTGGCCACCACACAAGGAGCAAGAACACTAGCCTCCTGACCCTCCTGAGCACGCCGCCTGAGCCCAGGAACCGTTGTACTAGCTCATATTCTAGCTCGCCCGGAGCCAATGCACCAAAGCAGGAAGTAGGGTCTTACACCACACGGTGGCCTGAACCTGGATAAACTCTTGTGTGCTTGTTCGTTGTTTGCTTGAATCCTTCCACCGAGACGAGAGCGAGGCTCTAGGTAGACGTGAGTGTTTGAGATCTTTGTTCACGCCCCTGTGTTCGAACTTAACGGGTTTTGCGGAGGCCAGAACCCGACAAACTTAACCGAACTATTAGTGGCGAGGTTAGTGCTTATGGTAATCAGAACATTTACCATACTTATGTAACTCTAAAAATTCTGGCCAAATTAGAAAAAATCAACAATTTGTATAGCAAGACTTTGCAAAAAGTTTCAGATCCTTTCGGCGCTCCAGTAAAAAAAGTAAAATCGCGCACTACAGCCAAAGTTTCTGTTTTTGCACCGCACAAACAAACAAGCAGTTTAATCATCCTAAAGGCAAATCTTGGCACATTATTTTTATAATACAATGGAATTGTACAAGGGGATAATTATTTTTATTGAAAAGTATCTGCAATTGAAGATTTGCAAGGTTTCCTTGGGCATGAACAAAGTTCAAGGAGCTCCCGAATTTCAACGGTGCTCATCCTTCTTACTTTCACTCTTATTTTTAAAAAAGTTTTAGGTTTCCCTCTTTATTTTTTTATTTTTTTAAAATTTATAAAAGCACACAACAGAAATAAATGACTCTCTAAAACTTCCGGGTTGTCTCCCTGGCAGCGCTCTCTTTCAAGCCAGTAAGCTAGGCATATAGTGCTCAAGTAATGGATCCACCCGGATCCCAAGGTATATCAAAGCCAATTTTAATTAGCAATGATTTGGCATTTAGTAGTGAGCACAAAGTGATACGTGTCATGTGAAAACGAAGTCTAACTCTCTTCCTATGCATAGCCATGTCATACAAGAACAATTCATGCACATCAAGTAAAGGCCAATGCATAGTATAAGCAATTTCTTGCAATTTTATCATGTTGGAAACATAGAGAGGCGGATATGTAGTTCCTCTCTCATAATAATTGCAAGTAGGAGAAGCAATCACATGCATATTATACTCATCAAAATCATCATGTGTAATGGAAAAAGGCAACCCATCAATATAATCCTTAATAAGTGCAAACTTCTCCAATGTAGTGTAGTTTGGAGAATTCAAAAAGATAATAGGACTATCATGTGTGGGTGCAATGGGAACTATCTCATGTTTAACATAAGGAACTATAGCAAGTTCATCTCCATAAGCATAATTCATATTGGCATCTTGGCCACAATCATAGCAAGCATCATCAAAAAGGGATATTTCAAAAGAATCCAAGGGATCATAGCAATCATCATAGCATTCATCCTTCGGTAAGCATAAAGGGAAATTATACAATGTATGGGATAAAGAGTTACTCTCATTGGAAAGTGGGCACGGGTGATCAATCCGCTCTTCCTCCTTTTGTTCTTCGCTCTCCTCCTCATCCTTTTCATCTAATGAGCTCATAGTGTCATGAATTTCTTCTTCCATAGACTCCGGCAAAATATTAATCTCTTCTTAGACAACGGAGACCTTCTCAATAAACTCATCAATATTGGCATTGTATTCATAATTCTCATAGAAATATTTCAATATAGCAAAAATATTTAGTCCTATAAACATCATCATCAGAAGCTTCATACCTTATTTCATAAGCACCCATAAAAGCAACAAATTCTTCTATTTGTTCAACATCATAGTAATCATATATACCATTAGCATAATATGATAAGGTTTCATTATCATTAAATTTGCATTAAAAGGGAAGGTGTGGAGCCTTCATCCTAGAGCAACAAGTAGAAACATATCTCAAGCATAGTTGCCGAGCATACCAATGAAACATATGAATTTCATCCCATAATAGTTTCCCTTTTTGTGTCAAGCGATAATCCCTAAAGTATTCATGTTGATCCAACATTACTCCCATTATGTAGTTGAATGGGGTTTTCTCAGGATTATCAAAGTAGTACATAATATCTTTCACATAATGAGCATCGAGGGTTTTAGGAGGTTCCCCATCTCCATGAGTAGCAAGTAAACCTATTTTTTTGGTATTTCGTGTTCCATATCCATAACTAAAGATAGAGAACAACTTAGAACAGCAAATAAAATCTACATAGTGATAAAGCAAACAAGCACACACGAGAATATTCACCCCGTGCTATTGCTCCCCGGCAACGGCGCCAGAAAAAGGTCTTGATAACCCACAAGTGTAGGGATCAATTGTAGCCTCTTGCGATAAGTAAGAGTGTCGAACCCAACGAGGAGCTAAAGGTAGAACAAATATTCCCTCAAGTTCTATCGACCACCGATACAACTCTACACACGCTTGACGTTTACTTTACCTAGAACAAGTATGAAACTAGAAGTACTTTGTAGTTTTTGTGGGGTAGGTTTGCAAGAATATAAAGAGCACGTAAATATAAACTAGGGGCTGTTTAGGTAAAGAAGCAATAAAGTTAATATAGCGAGTGTGGAAAAGTGGTGGTAGGAGTTGCGAAATTTCCCCTAAGCAATTGACTACGTTACTAGACCGATAGCAAGTTTTATGTGGGAGAGGCCACTGCTAGCATGTCATCCCTGACTTGGTTCTATGCACTTATGATTCGAACTATTAGCAAGCATCCGCAACTACTAATGTTCATTAAGGTAAAACCCAACCATAGCATTAAGATATATTGGTCCCCCTTCAATCCCGTATGCATCAATTTCTACGCTAGGTTGAAGCTTGTGTCACTCTTGCCCTCCAATACGTAGTCCTATCAACATAAAACTAACCCAATGGTGTGATCCACGCGCGCGCTCATATGATGGGCACCAAAGGACATCAACATAACCAAAAGAAAATTAAGTCAATCATAGCAATTCACCAATCACCGATACGACAACGAAAATCAACTCAGACATTATAGGATGGCAACACATCATTGGATAATAATATGAAGCATAAATCACCATGTTCAGGTAGAGGGTACAGCGGGTTGTGGGAGAGTGGACCGTAGTAGTTAGATGGGGGAAGGTCATGAAGATGTTGGTGAAGATGACGGAGGTGTTGGTGTTGATCGTCGTCACACGATGATGGCCCGGTGGCGTTCCGGCGCCACCGGGAGAGAGGGGGAGAGAGCCCCCCTCCTTCTTCTTCTACCTTGACCTTCTCCATAGATGGGAGAAGGGTTTGCCCTCTGGTCCATGGCCTCCATGGCCGCGGAGGGGCAAGAGCCCCTCCAAGATTGGATATGTCTCTCTGTCTCTCTCCGTTTCTGCGTTCACAGATTCTGGCCTTTCCCCGTTTCTTATACTCCCGGGGATCCGTAACTCCGATTGGGCTGAATTTTTGACACGATTTTTATCCGGATATTAGATTTCTTGCAGCGAAAGAAGGGCACAAACCGCCTTACGGAGTGGCCACGAGGGCCCAGGGTGCGGCTGACCCCCTGGGGCGCACCCCTCACCCTCGTGGGCCACTCGGGCATCGTCTCACGTTGATTCCACTTCCCAAAATTCACATATATTCCAAAAAAAATCTCTGTTCGTTTTTATCCTGTTTGGACTCTGTTTGATATGGATATTCTGCGAAACAAAAAACATGCGACAAACAGGAACTGCCACTGGGCACTGGACCAATATGTTAGTCCCAAAAATAGTATAAAAAGTTGCCAAAAGTATAGGAAAGTTGTATAATATTGGAATGGAACAATCAAAAATTATAGATACGACGGAGACGTATCAGTCCCTGAACTCAAGCTACAGAGTCTGTATTTGCTCCTCAACTTCGTCCTCAAGTACCACCAACCTGAGTGCCCTTCATGGAAATGCTCGTTCCTGTGCAATGCTTGGGCGACATCGGCAAGTTTTCAACGCCTGCTTTCCTGGAGTGCATCGTTTGTGACTCCCTTCTGATGTACAGGGTGGTCACCCATGTGGAGCTGCATGACCGACACACTACTTCTTTTTGGCAGGAGTGCATGATTGATGTCGCTTAAAGCTACGTCGGTTTTTCCCCAAAGAGGAAGGGATGATGTAGCACAACGGCGGTAGGTATTTCCATCAGATGTGAAACCAAGGTTATCGAACCAGTAGGAGAACCAAGCAACACAACGTAAGCAGCACCTGCACACAAATAACAACACCTCGCAACCCGACGTGTTAAAGGGGTTGTAAATCCCTTTCGGGTAATGAACGCGAGAGAGAGATAAATATTGGTAGATTGGTTAATAAATAAGATAAATTGCAGCAAGGTATATTTGGGTTTTTGTTTTAGTATTTCTGAAAATAAAAGCAAAGGCAAATAGATCGCAAAGGTAAATATATGAGAAAGAAGACCCGGGGGCCGTAGGTTTCACTAGTGGCTTCTCTTGAGAAACATAGCAAACGATGGGTGAACAAATTACTATTGGGCAATTGATATAACTTCAAATAATCATGATGATATCCAGGCGACGATCAATACATAGGCATCACGTCCAAGATTAGTAGACTGACTCCTTCTGCATCTACTACTATTACTCCACACATCGACCGCTATCCAGCATGCATCTAGTGTATTAAGTTCAAGGAAAAAGAGAGTAATGCATTAAGAGCGATGACATTATGTAGACCAGATCCGTTTATCTATGGCGTTAGATATGGATCTCGTCGTTTTATCCTTAGTGGCAATGATACATACGTGACGGTTCCCCTTGTGTTACTGGGATCAAGCACCATAAGATCGAATCCACTACCGGGCACCTCTTCCCATTGCAAGATAAATAGATCAAGTTGGCCAAACAAAATCCAATATCGGAGAAGAAATAAGAGGCTATAAACAATCATGCATATAAGAGATCAAAGAAACTCAAATAACTTTCATGGATATAAAAAGATAGATCTGATCATAAACTCAAAGTTCATCGGATCCCAACAAACACACCGCAAAAAGAGTTACATCATATGGATCTCCAAGAGACCATTGTATTGATAATCAAAAGAGAGAGAGGAAGCCATCTAGCTACTAACTACAGAACCGTAGGTCTACAAAGAACTACACACGCATCATCGAAGAGGAACCAATGGAAGTGGTGAACCCCTCCGTGCTGGTGTCTAGATTGGATCTGGTGTTTCTAGACTCTGTGGCGGCTGGATGAATATTTCGTCGACTCCCCTAGGGTTTCTGGAATATTAGGGGTATTTATAGAGCAAAGGGGGGCGCCCGAGGTGGGGACAACTGTAGGATCGAAGAAGTAGGTCTAGAGGGGGGGTGATTAGACTACTTGACAATATAAAAATCTGCCTTTTGATTATGCAAAGTTTTGGGCAGTTTCACAATTAAGATTATATCAAGTAACACACTACACATGCAATTCTAGAGTATGGGCAGCGGAAAGTAAATTGCATATATAGTTAAGAGAGGTGGAGAGGATCAAACGCAGTTTGGTGACACGGAGATTTTTGTCGTGGTTCCGATAGGTGGTGCTATCGTACATCCACGTTGATGGAGACTTCAACCCACGGAGGGTAACGGCTGCGCGAGTCCACGGAGGGCTCCACCCACGAAGGGTCCACGAAGAAGCAACCTTGTCTATTCCATCATGGCCTACGCCCACGGAGGACTAGCCTTACTCGGGGAAGATCTTCACGAAGTAGGCGATCTCCTTGCCCTTACAAACTTCTTGGTTCAACTCCACATCTCAAAGACGGAGGCTCCCAAGCGACACCTAACCAATCTAGGAGGCACCACCCCCCAAAAGGTAATAGACGGTGTTGATGATGATGAACTCCTTGCTCTTGTGCTTCAAATGATAATCTCCCCAACACTCAACTCTCCTCACTGATATGGCTGTGGTGGAAGAAAGATTTGAGTGGAAAGCAACTTGGGAAGGCTAGAGATCAAGTTTCATATGGTAGGAATGGAATGGCTTGATCTCAACACAAGGGTAGGTGGTTCACTTCTCAGAAAGTGTATGGTAGAAGTGGTGGTACTTTCTGATGGCTCTCTTCACGAATGAAGAGGGGGTGGAGGGGTATATATAGCCTCCACACAAAATCCAACCGTTACACACACATTTGACCAATCTCGGTCAGACCGAAGTTGAAACTCGGTCAGACCGAAAGTTCAAATATAGTGAACGTTGGGATTTTCGGTGGGACCGAAAATACCATCTCGGTGGGACCGAAAGTGTATCTGATATGAACGTTGGAGATTTCGGTGAGACCGAGAAAGAAAACTCGGTTGGACCGATTTGAGAAAGAGCAGGAACATGCCAGAATCGGTGAGACCGAAAATGAATTATCGGTGTGACCGATTTGAGCCAAGACAAGCTTGTCAATCTCGGTAAGACCGATAATGCAAACTCGGTTATTCCGAGATGATGTGAAATGGTTACAGAAACTTGGCAGTTCAGTTTCGGTAAGACCGATCTCAAACTCGGTATGACCGATTTTTCTAGGGTTTGGGATATGGCTGAAGTGGTTCATCTCGGTGGGACTGAGTTGGAAGAATCGGTTTGTCCGAGATTACTTATGAGTGTGTTTGGTAGTGAAAGGTGCTGATAGTTGAAGGAGCTAAATCACTAAGCACTTGAGCAACCAGATCATCAACACAACCTCATCCCCTTTTAATAGTATTGGCTTTCCTATGGACTCAATGTGATCTTGGATCACTAAACCAAAAATAGAGTCTTGAGCTTTTGCCAATGATTGCCTTAGCACTTGAGGGGTCCACTTCTTCAGTCATCTAGCCATACCAATGTGATTGGGTTTCTTGAAACATACTTGATAAAAGTATTAGTCCAACCACAAAGTATGTTGTCATTAATTACCAAAACCACCCAGGGAGCAAATGTGCTTTCAATCTCCCCCTTTTTGGTAATTGATGGCAACACACTGAAATTATACTTAAATAAGACATCAAAGCTTATTGAAAGAAAGACAGAATTATCATGAAAGCTTTGACAAGCATGTAGTACACAGGCTCCCCCTGCAAGTGTGCAAGATTTTCATAGATTATGGTTTTGGACTACCACAAGCACACAAGAGAGATAAGCAAGATGTGCTACATGCAGCTTGGCTATATGCATCAGAGCAGAAGAAAAGGAAGTGAGTGATAATGCATATGTGCATGGTGATTTCTTGCAAACAAGTATTTACAAGCAAGTCACCATCATGCACATTCTGCAAGATGCATATACTTACCTTGAGGTTCCTTGGCATTTGTACCTGAAGGGATAAACTTGAGAAAACAAGGTTAGATAACACAAGAGTATTCCTTCAACCAACTGCAAGAACATCAAGAGTACCAAGCCAGGGAGGACATGTATAAAGAGTGTCTCATATTGAGCACAGGCTTGAATCAGCAAACATGTCTCCGAAGCTAAAAGATTTTCAATGAACTCTGAGAGATTTTGCTTTTCATAGGATATCAATTGTGAAGATTCCTCTAAGTCTTCTCCCCCTAAACTGAAAGATTTCATAAGATACCAATTGTGAGAACAAGGGGTGTGATGGAAAAAGCAAAATCAAAAGAAAGATGCCAATTGTAATGTCCAATGTAAGACACGACAAAGCTTTGATGTGATTCTCTCCCCCTTAAGATAAGATTGCTTTTCTTCTTCCCCTAAGTCTTCTCTTCTCCCCTACTCCCCCTACTCCCCCTAAGTCCTCTCCCCCTTTGACATCAAGTGCCGAAAAGGACAGCAAACTAGGTAGGACAGGAAAATGGAAAGAGAGAAAGAAAGAAAGAAGTGGGATCCTTAAGAATCACAATAGGGCAAATAAGAACATTCATAGAGAAACAATTTGAGAATTTAAATTTGAGTCCTCTCCTTTAAGATTGAAATTTGAGTCTAAACTTGAGTCCTCTCCCTCTTTAAAATACAGAAAGAATTCAGCTCACTTTGCGAGGAGTATTTCGAAAGATTTGCAATGAATTTGTAAAAGATTTTCAAGGAATTGATCAGAGCCATAAAAAGATTTCCAGAAGGATATTCACAAAGAAATAAAAAAAGATTCCTAGATGAAGTTTTTTTTTTGTAAAAGAAAACTCAATGAGAGAACACAAGAGAAAGCAGAAAAACTCCAAAAGCATATGTACTTCATCTAGAAAAAGGTCGGCGACAAAGTCACCTATGTTTGAGTATATTGACTTAGGAGTCAAATGAGGACATTTGATCATAGGTCATACTCATCGTTTAAGCTCAAAATGGGGTTGCCATTTTTCGATTAAGCATTTGATGTGATCACATCTTATGAAGCTGCTTGTACTCATGACTTTGAGCAAAGTTCCTCAAAGATGTGAAGAACATACCTTGGGCTTGTTGTTGCTTTACTCATGTAGGTAAGCTTGATGTAGGTGCTCATAGAATGTGAAGTTGGAGCGCCGTTTCTATTTGTGTAGTTCATCTTCCTACATGGGTTAGGCAAGCAAGGAAATACTCGAGAATATCCAAGATGACAAGAGTGAAATACTAGATGTATAAGATGTCAAAAAGGATATGTGGAATTTTGTTCCTTGAACTCAACATCCCAAAGGGCTAGATACTAGGTCAATGACAAGATTACTCATGATTTGAGTGTGTGGTAATCTTGTGGAATGTAGATCATCCAAGTACCTGCAAAGAGTTAGATGCAATACAAGGAGGCAAATGTGTCCAAGACATATGATCATCATCATAAGAGAAATATCAAGGATTAGTCAAGAGAGCTCATGCCTTGCATGCATCAATGGAGTTATCACTCCAAGTTTGAAGCATCAATGATGTTCAACTCACTCCTCAAGCGACAAAACACTTTCTCATCAAGAGGTTTTGTAAAGATATCAGCAAGTTGTTTGTCAGTACGAACATGCTTAAGATTAATATCACCCTTGGCAATATGATCACGAATAAAATGGTGACGAACTTCAATATGCTTTGTTCGAGAGTGTTGCACAGGATTGTGTCCAATCTTGATTGCACTCTCATTGTCACAAAGCAAGGGAACACGTCTCACATGTATCCCATAATCTTTAAGCGTTTGTGTCATCCATAGTAATTGAGCACAACACGAACCAGCAACAATATATTCTGCTTCGGCAGTGGATAATGATACCGAATTTTGTTTCTTGGAGGACCAAGATACAAGGGATCGACCAAGGAATTGACATGTACCCGAAGTTGACTTTCTATCAACCTTGTCACCGGCATAGTCCGAGTCGGAATAGCCAACAAGATCGAAAGAGGCCCTCTTAGGATACCAAATGCCAAAGTTTGGTGTGTGTATCAAGTATCTCACTATCCTTTTAACAGCTTTAAGATGACATTCTTTAGGGGCTGCTTGATATCGCGCACACGTGCATACACTCAACATTATGTCAGGACGAGAAGCACAAAGATATAGTAGAGAACCAATCATAGAACGTTAAACCTTTTGATCAACGGGTTCTCCATCTTTAGTCAAGTCATTATGTCCACTAGTAGGCAAGGGGATACTCATACCTTTGCTTTCTTGCATGTTGAACTTCTTGAAGAGATCCTTGGTGTACTTTGTTTGTGAGACAAAAGTACCCTCCTTAGATTGCTTGATTTGCAACCCAAGGAAGAATTTGAGTTCACACATCATGGACATCTCATACTTCTCCGACATGAGCTGTCCAAACTTCTTGCTAAAATGGGGGTTAGTTGAACCAAAGATAATATCATCAACATATATTTGGCACACAAATAGTTCACCATTAACCCTTTTCGTGAACAGCGTTGAGTCTATCTTTCCAATCTCAAAGCCTTTTTCAAGAAGAAAGCTAGTTAAGCATTTGTACCAAGCTCTAGGAGCTTGTTTAAGACCATAAAGAGCTTTGTGCAACTTGTAAACATGATTAGGCTTTTTGGGATTCACAAAACCGGGAGGTTGTTTCACAAATACTTCCTCCTCAATTTCACCATTTAGGAAAGCACTTTTGATATCCATTTGATAGAGAGTAATATCATGGTGATTGGCATAAGCAAGAAGAATGCGAATGGATTCAAGTCTAGCAACGGGGGCATAGGTCTCACCATAGTCCATACCTTCGACTTGTGTGTAACCTTGAGCTACGAGACGAGCCTTGTTGCGGATGACTTGTCCATCTTCGTCTTGCTTGTTCCGAAACACCCATTTGGTTCCAATGATGTTTTGATCATCGTTGGGCTTCTCTACCAAAGTCCACACCTTGTTCCTCTCGAAGTTGTGTAGTTCTTCGTGCATAGCGTTCACCCAATCCGGGTCTTTAAGTGCTTCTTCTACCTTCATAGGTTCAATACTAGAGATAAATGAGTAATGCTCACAAAAGTTAGCTAAGCGAGTTTTAGAGCGAGTAATTCTCCCGGAGTTGATGTCGTTCATCATTTGTTCCACGGGATGATTCTTCTTGACTCTTGCTCGAACTCGGGATAGCTTTTGTTGATGTTGTGGCTCAGCTTCTTCATCATCTTCATCTTCCTCTTCTTCTTCTTCTTCATTGTTGTTGGTGTTGTCTTGAGGTGGTGGAGAAGGAGGTTGTGGTGGATCTTCTTGTTGCATTTCCTCATCTTGGTGAGTTCCACTTGTGGAGGCCTCCATGTTGCCTTGAGGTTCATCTCGCCGTGAGGTAGGTGGCTCCACATATGTAGATGAGGTACTCTCCTTCACTTCCATGGGACGGATCTTCCCGATAGATAAATCTTGGATTGCTTCCGATGGGTCCTTGTCTCCTACATCAATAGGCATTTGCTCTACTTGCGAGCCATTAGATTCATCAAACTTCACATCTACCGTCTCTTCAACCTTTCGGGTGAAATTATTGTAGACACGGTAGGTGTGGGAGTTTGATCCATAACCAAGAAGAAAGCCTTCATGAGATTTAGGAGCAAATTTAGATCGACGATGCTTATCAAGGATATAGCATTTTGAACCAAAGACACGAAAGTATCCCACTTGGGGTTTGTTACCGGTGAGAAGCTCGTATGATGTCTTGCCGAGGAGCTTATGAAGATAAAGCATGTTGATAGCATGACAAGCTGTCTCGACCGCTTCTCCCCCAAAAATGCTTCGGTGTCTTGTATTCATCAAGCATCGTTCTTGCCATCTCAATGAGCGTTCGGTTCTTCCTCTCAACAACTCCATTTTGTTGAGGAGTGTACGTAGCCGAGAACTCATGTAGAATTCCTTCCTCATCGAGAAAAGAGTCTACATTGGCGTTCTTGAACTCCGTTCCATTGTCACTCCGAACTTTCTTGATCTTCACCTCAAATTGATTTTGGGCCTTTTTGGCAAAGGTCTTGAAGATCCTCTGAACCTGCGATTTATCATCAAGGAAAAATACCCACGTAAATCTGGAATAATCATCAACTATAACTAGACCAAAGGAGTTACCACCAAGGCTTTTGTAAGCATTGGGACCGAAGAGATCCATGTGAAGAAGCTCAAGAGGTCTCCTTGTGGTCATGATGTTTTTCACGGGATGACTTCCACCAACTTGTTTTCCTGCTTGACAAGCACTACAAAGTCTATCTTTGTCAAAGAAAACATCTTTAACACCAAGAATATGATCACCTTTGATCAGCTTGTCTAGATTACGCATACCAACATGTCCTAGCCTTCTATGCCATAACCAACCTTTAGAGGATTTAGCAATGAAACAAGCTCTAGGTTGGGCTTTCTTAGTGAAATCAACAATATATAGATCACCTCTACGAATACCAGTAAAAGCCATGTTTTGATTATCACGACGAAAGACTTGGCAATTTACTTTGGTGAAAAGCACATTGAATCCAAAGTCAGCTAATCTAGACACGGAAAGTAAATTGTATCCAAGAGATTCTACAAGCATGACATTTTGAATAGAGCTATCATGAGATATGGCCACCTTACCAAGGCCAAGTACCTTACCCTTGGAGTTATCTCCAAAAGTCACATACTTGCATGGACCATCGTTCTTTGCAAGCTCTCGAAACATGTCTTTGTCTCCGGTCATGTGGTCGGTGCATCCACTATCAAGAATCCACTCTTTTCCACCGGACATGTAGTCTCTCATATTTGCCATAAGATTGAGACTCTTCATGACTTTGTCTAGCTCGGTGTCCGAATCGGAGTAATCATCATCATGCTCATGCTCATCATCCTATTGACCCATGGATTGTTCATCATCAACACCTAGGTCAATTTGATAGGTACTTGCATTAGTTTGGTCAATGTGACAATAATCTTCGGAATGCAATGCAAGAGTATTTCTAATTATAATATTGATAAGACCGGGATCACCCTTCTTTTTCATAAGATCACGAAGCTCAAAGAAGCATTTATCAAAGTTGGGATCATTGGGGTGCAACTTATCAAATTCAATAGTCCTGTGTAGAATTTCATCAAGACTTCTCAACGAGTAGTCCGGATAAAGTTCTTCCAAGAACTTCCATATAGCATAGGCACACTCAAAGTTTGTAACAAGATTAAGCAAGTCATCAGGTAACCCTCTAATGATAAGATTCACAGTTCTAAGGTTATGAAGCAAATCAAGCTCTTCATCCATGGTAGGGTGCAAGGGATCAACAGGAGGCACATATGGGGTTTCAACATATTTGCACAAATTGTACATTTTAAAGATACTAAGCATTTCAACCCTCCAAGAGTTATAGAACCTTCCATCAAGAACAGGCACTCTATGGCTAACACTCCCATCCGTAGACACGTCCATCTTCCTCCAATGGTGTGTAAACCAAAGCAATGGAGACCAAAGCTCTGATACCAATTGTAGGATCGAAGAAGTAGGTCTAGAGGGGGGTGATTAGACTACTTGACAATATAAAAATCTGCCTTTTGATTATGCAAAGTTTTGGGCAGTTTCACAATTAAGATTATATCAAGTAACACACTACACATGCAATTCTAGAGTATGGGCAGCGGAAAGTAAATTGCATATATAGTTAAGAGAGGTGGAGAGGATCAAACGCAGTTTGGTGACACGGAGATTTTTGTCGTGGTTCCGATAGGTGGTGCTATCGTACATCCACGTTGATGGAGACTTCAACCCACGGAGGGTAACGGCTGCGCGAGTCCACGGAGGGCTCCACCCACGAAGGGTCCACGAAGAAGCAACCTTGTCTATTCCATCATGGCCTACGCCCACGGAGGACTAGCCTTACTCGGGGAAGATCTTCACGAAGTAGGCGATCTCCTTGCCCTTACAAACTTCTTGGTTCAACTCCACATCTCAAAGACGGAGGCTCCCAAGCGACACCTAACCAATCTAGGAGGCACCACCCCCCAAAAGGTAATAGACGGTGTTGATGATGATGAACTCCTTGCTCTTGTGCTTCAAATGATAATCTCCCCAACACTCAACTCTCCTCACTGATATGGCTGTGGTGGAAGAAAGATTTGAGTGGAAAGCAACTTGGGAAGGCTAGAGATCAAGTTTCATATGGTAGGAATGGAATGGCTTGATCTCAACACAAGATGTCGGTGTACTAAGGTAGGGGTACCTCAGTACCCCAACTTGTGCACGGGCAGTTGCAGCTTCCCGCGGCAGGGTTTACCGCGTGCTCGCCGGAGACCTTCCTGCCCCTTTATTAAGCCATTCAAAAACAAAGTATACAAGACAGAAGATCGAGACCCCGGCAAGAGGAGCTTGCCGGGAAGGCCGTACCAGGCTCAAGACTGCTCCACTAGCACAAGGCCCTGGCAAGAGGAGCTTGCCAGGAAGACTAGAAGACACGCCTCGGCGCTATATGCGCCCCGGCAAGGGCCTGGGGAGCGGCAAGCTCCCGGGCCCGGCAAGGTCAAAGCCCCGGCAAGGTGCTTGCCGGGAAGGCTACGCTGTGTGCCCGCGCTCCAGCTCATCGGCCCACGCGTCGCCCTGGAGCCTATCCAGGGACGCGTGGCGGATGGCTGTGCAGCCTGGGGGACACGGTGGCACTCCACGATGGTGGATCCATCACCGTGGCAGACGGAGACGCAAGGGCGGGAGCTTTTGGGGTCGACGGCGACGGGCATTAAATGCCTTTGTCCCCCACTGTCAAAGTAGGTATAGACCACTGTTCTGCACTGTAGTTCCACTGTTCCCGCACTGTTACAACTACCACCTCTTTTACATTTTTACCCCTTTCTCCTATGTTGACACCTGTCGGTGACCCCTTGCACTATAAAAGGAGGCCCATGCACAACGTGGAGGGGGTTCGGAACCTAGATCACTCTCACGCTCGGTGTAGCTGCTTCTTCAAGCTCCCGAGCGCTCAAACTCAATACACAACTAAGCAGGAGTAGGGTTTTACGCGTCTACCGCGGCCCGAACCTGGGTAAAACTGCCCGCGTGCTCGCTACGATCTGCTCTTCGTGCTCCCTCCGCCCTCGTACCGCACAGACAAGGGGCTCCGGTCCCATAGGTGTTCGTGGCGGACAGTTTCCCCCGACATCTTTGGCGCGCCAGGTAGGGGGCGTCGAGGTTGTGCGAACCTGATCCGGCGTTCGCGCGGGCGCATTCTTCATCAACCTCTCCGAATTCGTCAACTTCACCAGCGACAACTCCATGGCCCCGAAGAAGAAGGCTTCGGAGGTCGGAGGCCCGTCTGCGTCTCACCCGCCGCCACCAGAGCCAACGGTGGGCGGGGGAGACGCCATCGGAAGGGTGGTCGCCGGCGAGGACACTCACGGCGCCACCAGATACAAGAACAGGACGGACGACCGAACCTCGGTCTCCGTGGACGCGCCGCGTCCCTCTCAGCACACAACGACCCAGCAGCGCCTTGTCACGGGAGGTGGCATCCGCTTGCTGGGGCAAGGCCAAACTGGAGGCTCGCGGGACGCCCCGGACCCCCGTCCGGGCACAAGCAAAGCGAAGGCGCCGGCGCGGGACCCCGCTCCTTCTAACGTCATTAGAAGTCCGAGCGTATCCCGCTCCTCGCACCGCTCGCCCGCGTTCCCCTCCACTCCGGCAGAAGCGCTCGCAAGGGCGCAACTGCTCCTCGACTTCCCTCCAGCGGCAGACAAGGCCGAAGACTGGAGGGCCACCATCCAGAGCCTGATAGCCTTCGCCAACAACGATTCTCCACAGCAGCCGTCGGCCTCGCGGCCGCGGCAAGCTGAGAAGACGAAGGCCGACGGCGACAAGACCGCCGGGGGTGCGACAAGCGTGCATTCCCCGCCGCAGAAGCAGAAGACGCCGCCCCGCCGGAACAACGCCGACGGCGGCTCCACAGCCTCGTCGGACCCGCGGGCCCGTCGGGACCAGCGCCAGGTCCTCGACGACCGGCGAGAAGAAGATGCTCGGACCACAATCGAGCGCCGCCGAGAAGCTCGGCGACAATCAGACAAGAGAGCTGGGAACACTGTCGACGCGCACGCGCCCGGTGAGCCAGGCGACTTGCCGTATGCGGCAGGCTGCCCTGCGTTCACCCGCGAGCTGCGGCGCGTCCAGTGGCCCAGCATGAAGAATTTTAAGCCCGACGTACCGGAGAAGTACGACGGCAAGACGCACCCCTCGGAATTCCTCAGCGTCTATACCATCGCAGTGCAAGCTGCCGGGGGGCGCGATGAGAAGATCTTGGCGAACTACTTCCCGCTCGTGCTAAAGCCGAACGTCCGTTCGTGGCTTATGCACTTGCCGGAAGGTTCTATCTCTTCTTGGGCCGACCTTTGCCACCAGTTTGTCGGCGCCTTCACCGGCGGCCAAAAAACCAACGGCCAGGAGAGTGATCTCCACATCTTGGCCCAGAAGGAAGGCGAAACCCTGCGCAAGTACATCCAACGCTTCAGCCGTGTGCAGCACAACATCCCTGATGTCCACCCTGCCGCGGTTATCAGCGCGTTCCACCAGAACGTGCGTAACCGCCGCATGCGTGAGGAAATGGCGATGACGAAGATTCGGGATGTCAGCGAGCTCTATGCTCTGGCTGACAAGTGCGCACGCGCGGAAGAGGGGAGGAGACTCCCCGGGGAGGACGCTGGCGCAGGAGGAAGCGACAGCGACGACGCCGCCCCGGCAAAGAAGAGCCGGCGGCGGAATAACAGAAGGAAGGGCAAGAAAGAGGTGCTTGCCGCCGAGAAGTCCGGCAAGAAGGCCCTCGCCAAGCAAACGCAGGCTGGCGACTCCGGCAAGGAGCCTGCCCCTGTAGCGGCGGCCGACAAGCCGGGCAGCTCCGACAAGCAATATTGTAAGATCCACCGCACCAAGGGTCACGATCTCTCCAACTGCAAGCGCGTCGAGTATCTCGTCGAGCAGCAGAAGGCTGAGTACGAGAGGCGCGACAAGGAGAAGGCCCAAGGTGGCGGGGAGGAGACTAGCAAGAAGCGGCCGTTCAACGGCCGGGGAGGACGCCGCGGCAAGGCCAAGCAGCGGCAAGGGGATCGGCCTCCCCGGGGCCGCGACAAGGACGAAGAAGACAACGACGAAGATGTGGAGGACGAGGATAACAGCGAGCAGGAGTTCCAGAAAGCCACGGAGGTCCTGTGCGTCGACGGTGGCGCCTCTCTGCACACCTCCCACCGCCAACTAAAGCAGTGGGTGCGTGAGGTGAATGCAGCGGAGCCGCCCGTGGAGTCGCGCAGGCTCCTCAAATGGTCCAGCACGCCCATCGTTTTTGATCTTGAGGATCACCCTGACCGCACCACTGCGGTCGGGTGCTTGCCGATGCTGGTCTCACCCACCATCCGCAACCTCAAGGTCACCAAAATGTTGGTTGACGGCGTGGCCGGGCTAAACTTGATCTCCTCTGCTGTGATCAAGAAACTCCAGATTCCAGATGGCGAGCTCGAAGAGACCGGTTCATTCCAAGGAATCAACCAGGGAAGGAGCAAGCCCAAGGGAAAGATCACTCTGCCGGTAACCTTTGGCGGGGAGCTCAACTTCAGAACTGAGCGCATCACTTTCGACGTTGCCGATATTCCATTGCCCTACAATGGAATACTCGGCCGTCCTGCCCTCGCCAAGTTCATGGCAGCTTCCCACTATGCTTACAACGTACTCAAGATGCCGGGGCCGATAAGCATCATCACTGTCCACGGCGACAAGAAGGATGCGCTTGTCTGCGCCAACAAGATCTACCGGGATGCGGCAGCAGCGGCCGAGAAGGATACCCTTGCCGCTGAAGCTCCCGGGGGGAAGAAGACGAAGACCAAGTCCGGCAAGTGCTCTGGGACCCACTCCGGCAACCGCACCTCTTCGGAGTGCTGTGCTGCCGTCGAGGACGTTCCATCGAGCTCCACCGGCAAGAGTAAGAAAGGAATGGCCGCTCCTCCGGCAACCAAGAAAGTGTCCGCCAAGGAGGACGGCACTGGTGGTACCTTCACCATCAGTGCCACACTTGACAGCAAATAGGAAAGCGCGCTCGTTGCCTTCCTGCGGGCGAATGTCGATGTGTTTGCCTGGCAACCATCTGACATCCCCGGTGTTCCCAGGAAGGTAATTGAGCACAAGCTTGCTGTTTGTCCTCATGCGTGGCCCATTAAGCAGAAAGTGAGGAAGCAAGCCGTGGAGCGCCAAGAATTCATCAACGAAGAAATCAAGAAGCTAGAGGCAGCAGGCCTAGTTAGAGGTGTGATCCATCCGACGTGGTTGGCAAACCCAGTCGTCGTGCGCAAGGCCAATGGGAAATGGAGACTGTGTATAGACTTCACCGATGTGAATAAAGCATGTCCCAAGGATCCATTCCCTTTGCCGCGCATTGACCAGATCGTTGACTCCACTGCCGGATGTGAGCTACTCTGTTTTCTTGATGCATACTCAGGCTACCACCAGATTTTCATGGCCAAAGAGGATGAAGAGAAGACTGCATTTATCACTCCATGTGGCACTTATTGCTTCATTCGCATGCCATTTGGATTGAAGAATGCGGGCTCAACCTTTGCAAGAGTAGTATACACTGCTTTCGAGCCACAGATCCACAGAAATGTAGAAGCTTACATGGATGACATCGTGGTGAAGAGCAAGAGCAAGGAAACCCTGATTCAAGATTTGGAAGAAACGTTTCAGAACCTGCGCAGAATACAGCTCAAATTGAACCCCGAGAAGTGCGTCTTTGGAGTCCCCTCCGGCAAGCTTCTCGGGTTCTTTGTGTCACAGAGGGGGATTGAAGCCAATCCCGACAAGATTAAAGCCATTGAGCAGATAGAGGCCCCAAAGCGCGTCAAGGATGTCAGGAGGCTTGCAGGTTGCGTGGCTGCCCTCAGTAGGTTCATTTCAAAGTCTGCAGAACGCGCCCTACCCTTCTTCAAAATCTTGAAGAAGGCAGGTCCCATGAAGTGGACTCCGGAAGCGGAGGCGGCGCTGCAGGATTTGAAACGGTACCTGTCCTCCACTCCAATACTTGTCGCACCTAGACCACAGGAAAAGTTGTTGCTATACCTAGCGGCAACCAACCAGGTGGTTAGTGCTGCGTTAGTAGCGGAGAGGGAGTCCGACGAGGAGTCAGCACCACCGGCAAGCGAATCCAGCGACAAGCAGGGGGCTGCTCCGGCAAGCTCTGGCCCCGACAAGGATGACTCTGCGCAGGAACAAAGTGAGGTGCGGAAGAAGATGGTGCAGCGCCCAGTGTATTTTGTGAGTTCCCTTCTCCAGGGGGCTAGATCAAGGTACTCTGGTGTGCAAAAGTTGCTTTTCGGCCTCCTCATGGCCTCGAGAAAGCTGCGCCATTACTTCCAAGCCCATGAGATAACAGTGGTCACTCGCTTTCCGCTGAAGAGGATATTGCACAACCCAGAAGCGACAGGCAGGATTGTTGAGTGGGCACTGGAGCTGTCAAGCTTCGGACTCAAGTTTGAAAGTACTTCAACTATACAGAGCCGAGCTTTGGCAGAGTTCATAGCTGAGTGGACCCCAACGCCCGATGAAGAAGTTCAAGAAACAAGTGCACCCGTACAAGAAGCGACAAGTGAATGGGTAATGTATTTTGACGGTGCCTTCTCGCTGCAAGGCGCCGGTGCTGGCGTGGTTCTCATCGCGCCCACCGGAGAGCACCTCAAATATGTTATCCAGATGCACTTTCCCAGGGAGCAAGCGACAAACAACACCGCAGAATATGAAGGCTTGCTCGCCGGCCTCAGGATTGCGGCCGAACTTGGGATCAGGAAGCTGATTGTGCGGGGAGATTCTCAGTTGGTGGTCCGGCAAGTCAACAAAAGCTATCAGAGCCCTTTGATGGAAGCTTATGTCAATGAAGTGAGGAAGCTTGAGGAGCACTTTGAAGGTCTGCAGATGGAGCACGTCCCAAGAGCTCAAAATGAAATTGTGGATGGCCTTTCAAAGTGTGCTTCGATGAAGTTACCTGTGGAACCAGGGACCTTCTTGCTCAAGCTGACTCAACCATCCGTTACACCATCAATTGGGCAGTCCAAGAAGAGAAAGTTGGTCTCCGGCGACTACTTGCCGGCGGATCTTCCTGAAACCGCCGCCAAGGTCCCCAAGATCAACAACCACAACGCTGAGGAACAGTTTGCTCCTGCAGATCCTCGGGTCTGTACAGTTGAAGCAAGTGTTCCCGACAAGCCTCGCCCCGGCGAGCTTGCCGGGGGACCATCAGCTCCGGCAGAGCCAGAGGTTCTTGCCGTAGAAGCTGAGGTCCCCGCAGCGGCCCTCGAGCCTTTAGTCCTTGCCGTTGAGCCTCAGGCTCCGGCATGGGCACAGCAGATAGTCCGTTTTCTGCAAACTGGAGAACTTCCCGACGACCCAGAAGAAATAGAGAAGATAACCAGGCAGTCAAGTATGTACCAGTTCGTGGATAATGAGCTGTACAAAAGAAGACTCAATGGTGTCAGACTGAAGTGCATCTCCAGGGAAGATGGACAGAAGCTGTTGGCGGAAATACACGGAGGCATATGCGGCCACCACATTGGCGCAAGGGCGCTTGCCGGGAAAGCTTTCCGGCAAGGGTTCTTTTGGCAAGAAGCCCTCCAAGATGCAACTGCACTAGTAACCAAGTGTGAAGCGTGCCAGTTCCATGCAAAGCAGATCCATCAGCCAGCTCAAGCTCTCCAAACAATCCCTTTGTCCTGGCCCTTCTCGGTCTGGGGGCTCGATATCCTCGGCCCTTTCCCTCGTGCTGTCGGGGGCTTTGAGTACTTGTACGTTGCAATCGACAAGTTCACAAAGTGGCCAGAAGTGGAACCAGTGAGAAAGGTGACAGCACAGTCAGCAGTCAGGTTCTTCAGGTCGATTGTTTGCCGTTTCGGGATCCCTAACAGGATTATCACCGACAACGGTACACAATTCACTAGTCGCACCTTCATGCAATACGTCCAAGACCTTGGCGCCAAGGTCTGTTTCGCTTCTGTTGCTCACCCGAGGAGCAACGGTCAAGCGGAGAGGGCCAATGCTGAAGTGCTGCGTGGACTCAAGACAAGGACCTTTGACAGGCTGCGCAAGTGCGGATGAAATTGGATAGAGGAGCTACCGGCGGCTCTTTGGTCAATCAGAACGACACCAAGTCGAGCCACCGGACAGACACCCTTTGCCCTAGTCTATGGGGCAGAGGCAGTTCTCCCCACGGAACTCGTATACGGATCTCCTCGAGTGCTCGCTTATGATGAGCTCGAGCAAGAGCAACTGCGGCAAGATGACGCATTGCTCCTCGAGGAGGGACGTCTCTAGGCTGCTGTACGAGCTGCTCGATACCAGCAAGCTTTGCGCCGCTACCATAGCCGCAAAGTCAAGGCCAGGAGTCTCGAGGAAGGCGACCTTGTTCTTCGGCGTGTTCAGTCCGCCAAGAATTCCAACAAGTTGACGCCGAAGTGGGAGGGCCCTTATCGGGTGAGACAAGTTACGAGGCCCGGCGCTGTCCGCCTCGAGACCGAAGAAGGCTTACCGGCGAGCAACTCCTGGAACATAGAGCATCTTCGCAAGTTTCACCCCTAAGGCGCGGTTGCCGTGATCCGCTCCGGCAACCACCTTTTGTACAAGCCTTGCCGCTGTTGC
Source organism: Secale cereale (assembly GCA_902687465.1). Classification (NCBI taxonomy): domain Eukaryota; kingdom Viridiplantae; phylum Streptophyta; class Magnoliopsida; order Poales; family Poaceae; genus Secale; species Secale cereale. The sequence goes on along the minus strand of LR738711.1, from coordinate 825,602,044 downwards.
ATGTAACCCTTTGTACAAAGCCGGGCGCAGACCCCATGCATCAGTAAAGTTTTCGTGTTTTTCGCACCGATTGCCTTTTGCATGCTTTTCTTTGCTATTTGCATGTTCTGTTTGGCATTTGGTGCAACACACAAGTATACGGTAAGCATTAGCACGCCGAAAGGCCATATACTTGTTTCCCTCTCCCTTTTCTCTCCTCTTAAGCAGAAGAAACGTTCCTCGCGCACAAGTTTGCCGGGGGGGAAGAAGGTGGAGGAGGAACCAAGTGCTGTTCAAGAAAGAGAAGCCTTACCGGAAAGCAAGCAATATATGAAAGATAAGTTGTTAGAATTTGACCAGTTCAAATTTTAAATTTTAGTTGTCTTCCTTGAACAATCACACTTTGTATGGAAAACCTGTGCGCGGAGGAACCTACCCGTAGCTTGCCGCACCCTTATCTTGTTTTCGAGTTCGCTCAACGATTTAAGTGAGCTGCGACAAGTGTCGCGCCCTTGTTTCGTTTCCGAGTACGCTCAACAAGCTAAGTGCGTTGCGACTAGCCGCGGCGAGGTTGCTTGCCGGTAAGACCTTGGCCAGCAGGCCGCTCGGAGTCCAGTACTCAGCGCTCGCGGCAAAGGCCCCTTGCCGGCAAGCTCCCCGGGGGCGTAGGGTGAAAAACATACAAAGTCAAAGATTAAGACAAGGAAGATAACATTGCACTGATTGATCAAAATGAGATAAATATCTTACAAAGGATAACTTGTCGCGACGGACTAATGAGTTCATGGCATAATGTGCAGCAACAAAAAGATAAAGATAATGGAGCCCTAATCTACGCGGTCGCCCTCCTTCCTGGAGATCTTAGCCACCTTGGCGATGATGTGGGCGACCTGCTCCTTTAGGGCCTCCGTGTTCGCATCAGCCGGCAAGCTAGGAAGAACGTTGGTGAGATTGATCCCCGGGTTGCGGTACACGATCTTCGTCAGCACCCGCTCCAGAGTTCCCACGCAGAGCAGGCGCGACTCCTCGGCCAGCTGCGCGGGGATTTGGTTCCGGAGACCTGCCAGGGCCGGCGCGATCCCTCTGAAGAAGAGGCTGAGCTTGGCGCTGTGCGGGAGATCCGGATCCGGCGAGTAGATGAGATGTTCAACTTTCAGCGCCAGCAGCTCCTGGTCAATGTTGGACGCAGAAGATACCAAGTCTTCGGTCCATACCTCAATGGTATGGCGGAAGAGCTCGGATGCTTTGTTGACGCTGTCCACCAAGGTCCGCTCCTTGCGGAGCTCCTCCTTCAGCTTAGTCTCCTGAGCCCGGGCAGCGTCGAGCGAATCCTTCAGCGTAGTGACCTTCAACTCCAAGTCCTCGATGGAGTCCTTGGCGGCCTTCAACTCGTCGCCCCTCTTAGAAAGGCTCACCTGGAGCTCTGAATTTGTGTGGGCGTCCTTCTCGCGCTCCGTGATGAGCGCGGCAACCTTCTCCGCGCTCACCTTCAGCGCCTTCTCCAGCTGCACGACCTTGGCGGCAAGCTCCTTCTTGGCGTTTTCCGCGGCAGTTGCGGCGGCTTTCGCCTCCTTCAATTCCCCGCCAAGGGCCGTCTCGCGAGCGGCAAGGTCCTCCTCATGGGAGTCGAGCTCGACCTTCCGCTGCGCGAGCTCTCCTTCTCGCCGGGACAGCTCCACCCCGGCGAGCCGCTGCTGTTCCTCAGCTTCGGCCTTCTCCAGCACCCATTCCTGGTACTCGCCGGCGAGACGCTCGCGCTCCTCCGCCACCTCGCGGAGGGCCGCCTGGTTGGCGGCGCTGAGCTCTGCCGCGCGCTTCTCCATCTCCGCGGCGGCCTTGGCGGCAAGGGCTTCCCGGGAGGCAAGCTTCGCCTGCCTGGCCCGGTAAAGGGCCAGGAGTTGGTGGAGCAGCTTCTCCTCCTCGGGCCCTTCGCTCCCGCCGGGCGCCTCGACAATTTTCAGGCCCGCGGAGGCGAGGACTTCTCCGTCAAACGCCTCGCCCTCCGTGGGAGCTCGCGATGAAGACCCCCAAGGCATCTGGATGAAGACGCCGTTGGGGGCCTCAAGGTAGTACCCTTGCTCCTTGCCGGCGGAGGGGTCGGCGGCCGGCGCAGCATCTGATGCTCCCGCCGCCTCCGGGTCGGCGGTGCGGCCGCCGTCCCCCTCCCCGGCCGCTGCGTCCGCAGCCGGAGCGGTCTCCTACGCGGCCGGCTCGGCGGCTCTCGCCGCGTCCTCAACGACAGGGACGTCGCCGCCGCCGCCCTGCGCGCCCTCCTCGTCCTCAATGTTGATGACCTCAGTCTCCATCGGCTCGGGAGGAGGAGGATCTAAAAAGAAGAAGAAGAAAAAGAAGTTCAAGCAAAGATCCAAAAAGAGACGAAGCCAAGAAGACCAAATACAAGACATACCTTGGCGGACGTCCTCAGCGGCGGGCTCCCTCGCCGGGGAGCTCGGCCTTGGCGGAGTGGCCGCCCTCGCCGGGCTGCTCGCCCTTGGCGGGGTACTCTGCCTTGGCGGAGTACCCGCCCTTGGCGGAGCACTCTCCCTTGCCGGAGAGTTCTGCCTTGGCGGGGACGGCGGGGCCTGCGGCTCCTCGACGACGGTCTCAGGGCGCTCTTCCCGCTGTGGCTCCACCTCTGCACAAATCAAGATAAGAAACGTCAAGATGATGAAAAAAGAGGAAATCCTCAGGCGTACCCCGACAAGCGGAAGAATGGAACCCAGACTTACGCTGGGGGCTGCGCTGGGGGCTGCTCCTCGGAGCAGCGCTCGGGTCCGGCAGGCTCGGCTTCGGCACACCTCCTGTTGCCGCGGCGGCTGAGTCTTCCGCGGCCTCGACCACAGGCGCCTTGGCCTTCTTAGCCGCACGCTGAACCAAGGTCCTGAAATCAAAGCAGCAAACAAAGTCAGCATCAACAATAATCAAGACAAAACTCCAGAAGGGGTAAGATCCTGGATCCTTACTCCTGGTCCTCCTCGTCGTCCTCGCTCAGGGCGGAGAAGTCGTACTCCACCGTGGGCGCGTCGGCACGAGGAGCGGAAGACGAAGATTCCCTCGCGCGCTTGGTGTTCCCCGGGGCTGGGGGCTGCGAAGACCCAGCCCCTGTGGTAGCCGGCGCCCGAGGAGCGGGCGGAGCCGCTGCTCCGCTCCGAGAAGACCCCTGTCGGCTCGGCGCCGGCCTGCGAGGCGCCTCCGTCGTGGCCCGCGCACGGGCCGCCTCTGCTGCGGCTGGTACGCCGGTCGCCCTTGGCGCGGCTTGGCTCCCCCGGGGAGCTGCCCGGCGAGCTGGTTGTTGCCGGGGCGCCTGCGCCCTCTCCCCCGTCGCCGTCTTGCGGAGACGCTTCGGTGGAGACTGCCTTGGGCTTGCCGGGGGCGGGGAACTCTCCGACGAGGAGAGGTCGTCGGCGTAGAGCTCCGTAGATCCGCCGGAGTCCTCGGCCTCCTCCTCCTCCTCTTCCCCGGCCGGCTCGCTGGGCCCAGCGCCCTGCGCTGCGGCCTCCTTTCCCTTGGCGCCTCCGCTCCCTCCAGCGCCTCCGCTCCTCGCGGCGCCTCTGTTCCCTCCGGCGGCACCCTCCATTGCCGCGGCCTCGGCCACGATCCCGTGGATCCCGGAGTGCCTCAGCGAGGGGACCCCGGCGAGCGCGTCGGGCGGGAGCTGCAGCAGTCTGCGGATCTCCGCCTCCTCCGCCTGGCTGGACGCGTCCGCAGCCTCCGCCTCAGCTGGCGTGTACCCGAAATCTCCTGCCGCTGCGGCTGCAGCGGCCTCCTCAGCCCGAGAAGCCATATAGGCAATCTCCTGGTCGGTTGTGTCCCGCGTGTGCTCCTTGACGTCGTTCTTGTTCTTCGCCACCTCCACGAGGTTGTCGTAGAAGTTGAGGACGTCGATGGGCTTGGGCGCAATCCACGTGCGGTCCACGCCGTGCGAATCGCATGCGGGCATCATAGCGAGGATACGATCCCGGACCGTGCTGACGCAGAGCGGCACTACTCCCCGGGGAGCTCGGAACCACTCAGGGTGTGCCGGGTCATACTTGAAGAGTTCCCGGACCATCCCCCTCAGCTCGAGCGTCGTGAAGTTGAAGTTGAGCCCAGGGCGCAGCCTCATTACGTCCGCCGGGCCGCCGTACTCCCAGGCCGGCCTCTTCCTGTCTTGGAGAGGGGCGATGCGGCGGCGAAGGAAGTCTGCGCCCACCTCAGCAACAGACAGATGTGCCACCCGAAGACGAAGAATCCGGACGAGGGCGATGTCGAGCTTGATGTCGTCCGAGTCTAGTTCGCTCCAGTCCCTGCCGCGCACGATGGGCGTTGTGCGCGGCGCGGTGAAAGCTTGCGGCTGGTCTTCGACGACCCAGCACCACTCCGCACGCCACTCCTCCCACTTGCCGCGGAGCTCCCCCGGCAAGTAGGACCCCTTCTTATTCAGACGGAAGACCCAAGAAATTCCTCCGGAGAGTGGGGCGTCGGCCTCTGCTCTAGGGGTGAAGAAGTGCCTAAAAAGCGCTACATTTGGGTGTATTCCTATGAAGTTTTCGCACATATGTGCGAAAACCGCCATGGTGAGGATGGCGTTGGGGGTGAAGTCAAGGAGATGGAGGCCGTAGGTATGCATGACGTCGCAGAAGAAATTCGAGAAAGGAGGACACAGACCGCAGTGAAAGAAAGCTGCGAAGAAATAGTACCCGCCGGGGTAGCTGTCCTTGGCGGCGGCTGGATATGCTCGCGTGCGGGGGTGCGCCTTGGTTTCCTTGGCCCAGAACAAGTAGTACTTGTTCCAGAGCTCCCGCGCGCCGAGCCTCGGCGGGAAGACGAGATGCTGCTTCCGATACGCGGCGAGCTTCGCCGCTTGCTCCGACTTCTCCCTCTTGGACTTCTCCGCCTTCGCCTTGTCGGTCTTTGGGGGCCATGGCGGACGCGGCGGAAGGAGGGGGACGAAGAGCTCGGCGGCGGCGGAGGTGTGGAGGCAGAGCGCAAGAGAGATCTCTGGAGATAGGAGACGATGCAATGAAAGCGCAAGGAGGGGAACCGCGCCCGCTTCCTCTGCTTTTATGGGGGAGTGGGAGGCGTTTCGCCCTTTCCATTAAGAGACCGTGGGCACGTCCCATCCCACGACGCCACAATCGACGCGTGCCGTTACGGTGGGGTGCGGCGGATACGGAAGTGGATTCGGCGCGCCGCGGGCCGCGGGTGCCCGTGCACTGTTTTGGGCCTGGCCCAACAGCGCTCGACACCGTGTGTGGCCCAGGCCCGGGGGCTCCTGTCGGTGTACTAAGGTAGGGGTACCTCAGTACCCCAACTTGTGCACGGGCAGTTGCAGCTTCCCGCGGCAGGGTTTACCGCGTGCTCGCCGGAGACCTTCCTGCCCCTTTATTAAGCCATTCAAAAACAAAGTATACAAGACAGAAGATCGAGACCCCGGCAAGAGGAGCTTGCCGGGAAGGCCGTACCAGGCTCAAGACTGCTCCACTAGCACAAGGCCCTGGCAAGAGGAGCTTGCCAGGAAGACTAGAAGACACGCCTTGGCGCTATATGCGCCCCGGCAAGGGCCTGGGGAGCGGCAAGCTCCCGGGCCCGGCAAGGTCAAAGCCCCGGCAAGGTGCTTGCCGGGAAGGCTGCGCTGTGTGCCCGCGCTCCAGCTCATCGGCCCACGCGTCGCCCTGGAGCCTATCCAGGGACGCGTGGCGGATGGCTGTGCAGCCTGGGGGACACGGTGGCACTCCACGATGGTGGATCCATCACCGTGGCAGACGGAGACGCAAGGGCGGGAGCTTTTGGGGTCGACGGCGACGGGCATTAAATGCCTTTGTCCCCCACTGTCAAAGTAGGTATAGACCACTGTTCTGCACTGTAGTTCCACTGTTCCCGCACTGTTACAACTACCACCTCTTTTACATTTTTACCCCTTTCTCCTACGTTGACACCTGTCGGTGACCCCTTGCACTATAAAAGGAGGCCCATGCACAACGTGGAGGGGGTTCGGAACCTAGATCACTCTCACGCTCGGTGTAGCTGCTTCTTCAAGCTCCCGAGCGCTCAAACTCAATACACAACTAAGCAGGAGTAGGGTTTTACGCGTCTACCGCGGCCCGAACCTGGGTAAAACTGCCCGCGTGCTCGCTACGATCTGCTCTTCGTGCTCCCTCCGCCCTCGTACCGCACAGACAAGGGGCTCCGGTCCCATAGGTGTTCGTGGCGGACAGTTTCCCCCGACACAAGGGTAGGTGGTTCACTTCTCAGAAAGTGTATGGTAGAAGTGGTGGTACTTTCTGATGGCTCTCTTCACGAATGAAGAGGGGGTGGAGGGGTATATATAGCCTCCACACAAAATCCAACCGTTACACACACATTTGACCAATCTCGGTCAGACCGAAGTTGAAACTCGGTCAGACCGAAAGTTCAAATATAGTGAACGTTGGGATTTTCGGTGGGACCGAAAATACCATCTCGGTGGGACCGAAAGTGTATCTGATATGAACGTTGGAGATTTCGGTGAGACCGAGAAAGAAAACTCGGTTGGACCGATTTGAGAAAGAGCAGGAACATGCCAGAATCGGTGAGACCGAAAATGAATTATCGGTGTGACCGATTTGAGCCAAGACAAGCTTGTCAATCTCGGTAAGACCGATAATGCAAACTCGGTTATTCCGAGATGATGTGAAATGGTTACAGAAACTTGGCAGTTCAGTTTCGGTAAGACCGATCTCAAACTCGGTATGACCGATTTTTCTAGGGTTTGGGATATGGCTGAAGTGGTTCATCTCGGTGGGACTGAGTTGGAAGAATCGGTTTGTCCGAGATTACTTATGAGTGTGTTTGGTAGTGAAAGGTGCTGATAGTTGAAGGAGCTAAATCACTAAGCACTTGAGCAACCAGATCATCAACACAACCTCATCCCCTTTTAATAGTATTGGCTTTCCTATGGACTCAATGTGATCTTGGATCACTAAACCAAAAATAGAGTCTTGAGCTTTTGCCAATGATTGCCTTAGCACTTGAGGCGTCCACTTCTTTAGTCATCTAGCCATACCAATGTGATTGGGTTTCCTGAAACATACTTGATAAAAGTATTAGTCCAACCACAAAGTATGTTGTCATTAATTACCAAAACCACCCAGGGAGCAAATGTGCTTTCAACAACCCACCAGGGTGCGCCTGGGCCTCCTGGCATGCCCTGGTGGGTGTCCCCTCCTCGGGACTCCCTCCAGGTGCCACCAGGGCCCATAGTGTTCTTTCTGGCCCAGAAAAAATCTCCAAAAAGTTTCGTGGTGTTTGGGCGCCGTTTGATATTGATTTCCTGCAATGTAAAAAAACATGCAGAAAACAGCAACTGGCACTTGGCACTATGTCACTAGGTTAGTACCAAAAAATGATATAAAATGATTATAAAATTATTGTAAAACATCAAAGAATGGTAATATAACAGCATGGAACAATCAAAAATTATATATACGTTGGAGACGTATCAGCATCCCCAAGCTTAACTCCTACTCGTCCTCGAGTAGGTATGTGATAAAAATAGATTTTTTGATGTGGAGTGTTGTTTATCAAGTCATATCATATTCTTTTCTTTATAGCATGGACATTTGGACTTTTATACGATTCAAAGCAATAGTCTAGTTTTGACATAATAATTTAGATACTCAAGCATATCAACAAGCAAGCATGTCTTTCAAAATATCAATGCTAAAATAAGTTATCCCTAGGCCATTATACTCAACCATTGATCCATTCATGAAACACACTCGCATATTAGTTACACCCAATGCTCAAGTACGATCAAAGTGTTTCCTAGTTGGTGCTTGTAAGAGAAGATGGAGACTCAAATTGAAAAATAAAAATTGCATAAGTAAAATAAAGGCCCTTCGCATAGGGAAGTAGGGATTGGTTCTAGAGCTCAAAGCTTAAATTGAGAGATAATTTTTTTTGGGAGGTATACTTTTCCCACCAACGAGAACGACTTGAGGTTCCCAACACTTTCCATGCTAGATAGTATGTCACAGGTGTCGGGGGAAACTGTCCGCCACGAACACCTATGGGACCGGAGCCCCTTGTCTGTGCGGTACGAGGGCGGAGGGAGCACAAAGAGCAGATCGAGGCAGACGCGCGGGCAGTTTTTTACCCAGGTTCGGGCCGCACGGATGCGTAAAACCCTACTCCTGCTTGGTTGTGTATTGAGTTGAACGCTCGGGAGCTTGAAGAAGCAGCTACACCGTGCGTGAGAGTAATCTAGGTTTCGAACCGAACCCCCTCCACGTTGTGCATGGGCCTCCTTTTATAGTGCAAGGGGTCACCGACAGGTGTCAACGTAGGAGAAAGGGGTAAAAATGTAAAAGAGGTGGTAGTTGTAACAGTGCGGGAACAGTGGAGCTACAGTACAGAACAGTGGTCTATACCTACTTTAACAGTGGGGGACAAGGGCATTTAATGCCCGTCACCGTCGACCCCAAAAGCTCCCGCCGTTGCGTCTCCGTCTGCCACGGCGATGGATCCACTGCCGTGGAGTGCCACCGTGTCCCCCAGGCTGCACAGCCATCCGCCACGCGTCCCTGGAGTGGCCCCAGGGCGACGCGTGGGCCGATGAGCTGGAGCGCGGGCACACAGCGCACCTCCCCCGGCAAGCACCTTGCCGGGGATCTCGACCTTGCCGGGCCCGGAAGCTTGCCGCTCCCCGAGCCCTTGCCGGGTTTTCTAAGATAAAATCTTCTATTCGTCCTGACAAGCTCCTCTTGCCAGGGCCTCGTGCTAGTTAAGCAATCTCGAGCCTGGGACGGCCTTCCCGGCAAGCTCCTCTTGCCGGGGTCTTGGTCTTCTGTCTTGTATACTTTGTTTTTGAATGGCTAGATAAGGGGCAGGAAGGTCTCCGGCAAGCGCGTGGTGAACCCTGCCGCGGGGAGCTGCCGCTGCCCGTGCACAAGTTGGGGTACTAGGGTACCCCTACCTTAGTACACCGACAGACCTGAACACCAAAGTGATATGTCGGCTCATCAAAATTTGAGCTGTAATTGCGATAACTTTCATTTTTTCCAATCCTGCAGGCCATTTTTGAGGGCCAAGACGACCCTTTTTGGGCTCAGAATTTTCCACGCACGTGATCCTGTGTGTGCACGTATGTAAAATCCTCCAGATCGTAAAAACTAGAAGTCCTATCACCTCAATTCCCCAATAGCTTTCCAACGCCTATGAAAACGACGAAATCGGTGCTTGTTCTCACTTGCTTTGAGAGTCTCGATCAATTCGGACTCTGGGTTGATTTTTGTATTTTCTTTGATCACCGTTTCTTCGCGAGAGTTGGCCTAACACCCTATTGTATCCATACATGGGTGGGGCGCCCAGGACCTGAACACCAAAGTGATATGCCGGCTCATCAAAATTTGAGCTGTAATTGCGATAACTTTCATTTTTTCCAATCCTGCAGGCCATTTTTGAGGGCCAAGACGACCCTTTTTGGTCTCACAATTTTCCGCGCACGTGATCCTGTGTGTGCACGTATGTAAAATCCTCCAGATCGTAAAAACTAGAAGTCCTATCACCTCAATTCCCCAATAGCTTTCCAACGCCTATGAAAACGACGAAATCGGTGCTTGTTCTCACTTGCTTTGAGAGTGTCGATCAATTCGGACTCTAGGTTGATTTTTGTATTTTCTTTGATCACCGTTTCTTCGCGAGAGTTGGCCTAACACCCTATTGTATCCATACATGGGTGGGGCGCCAAGGACCTGATGTCGGGGGAAACTGTCCACCACGAACACCTATGGGACCGGAGCCCCTTGTCTGTGCGGTACGAGGGCGGAGGGAGCACGAAGAGCAGATCGAGGCAGACGCGCGGGCAGTTTTTACCCAGGTTCGGGCCGCACGGATGCGTAAAACCCTACTCCTGCTTGGTTGTGTATTGAGTTTGGGCGCTCGGAGCTTGAAGAAGCAGCTACACGAGCGTGAGAATGATCTAGGTTTCCAACCGAACCGAACCGAACCGAACCGAACCGAACCCCCTCCACGTTGTGCATGGGCCTCCTTTTATAGTGCAAGGGGTCACCGACAGGTGTCAACGTAGGAGAAAGGGGTAAAAATGTAAAATAGGTGGTAGTTGTAACAGTGCGGGAACAGTGGAGCTACAGTACAGAACAGTGGTCTATACCTACTTTAACAGTGGGGGACAAGGGCATTTAATGCCCGTCGCCGTCGACCCCAAAAGCTCCCGCCGTTGCGTCTCCGTCTGCCACGGCGATGGATCCTCTGCTGTGGAGTGCCACCGTGTCCCCCAGGCTGCACAGCCATCCGCCACGCGTCCCTGGAGTGGCCCCAGGGCGACGCGTGGGCCGATGAGCTGGAGCGCGGGCACACAGCGCACCTCCCCCGGCAAGCACCTTGCCGGGGATCTCGACCTTGCCGGGCCCGGAAGCTTGCCGCTCCCCGAGCCCTTGCCGGGTCTTCTAAGATAAAATCTTCTATTCGTCCTGACAAGCTCCTCTTGCCAGGGCCTCGTGCTAGTTAAGCAATCTCGAGCCTGGGACGGCCTTCCCGGCAAGCTCCTCTTGCCGGGGTCTTGGTCTTCTGTCTTGTATACTTTGTTTTTGAATGGCTAGATAAGGGGCAGGAAGGTCTCCGACAAGCGCGTGGTGAACCCTGCCGCGGGGAGCTGCCGCTGCCCGTGCACAAGTTGGGGTACTAGGGTACCCCTACCTTAGTACACCGACAACAGGTGGTTCCCAACCAGAAAATAAATATTCCTTTTCCACCAAACTTTCACAAGCCATGGCTAGCCGAATCCACGGTTGCCTTCCATACCAAAACTTTCTAAGGAATTTATTATTTGACAACATAAAGTATTTTTTTTCGGGACTGGGCATCCCTAATACCTTTACCGTACTCTCGTGCAATGACATGTGAATAAACACTCATCGCTAGAATAACACATCCAGCATGGAAAAAATTGTCCACCCCTCACCGCCTTGCGAGCGGTACGGGCACACAAAAAGGGAAATTTATTTTGAAAATTAGAGATGGCACATACAAATTTGCTTAGAATAGCAAGGAAATACCGCATATAGGTAGGTATGGTGGACTCATATGGCAAAACCGGGATATAGGATTTTGGATGCACAAGTAGAGATCATACTTAGTGCAAAATGAAGGCTAGCAAAAGACTGGGAAGCGACCAACCATGAAACAAATAATCTCGTAAGCGAACATTGAGCATAAATAACACCGAATAATGCACCACAAGTAGGATATAATTTCATTGCATAATTATTGACTTTCGTGCTTGCGTAGGGAATCACAAACTTTAACACTAATATTCTTACTAGAGCACAATTACTCAACAACATAACTCACATATCACATCATCATGTCTCAAAACTATTACAAAGAATCAAGTTTATTTTGTCCAAAGATCTTCATGACATTTTCTTGCTATATCCTTCTTGGATATCTATCACTTTCGGACTAATTTTCATGTGTTTCTTTTCATAAGCTCAAACAAATATAAGTGAAGATCATGAGCATGATTTTTTTCTTTCTTCTCTCAAAATAATATAAGTGAAGCAAAAGACATTTTCTTCAAAAATTTAATAACTCTCAAATAAATCTAAGTGAAGCAAGAGATTATTTCTTCAAAAATACTAAGCACACCGTGCTCAAAAAGATATAAGTGAAGCACTAGAGCATGTCCAAGCTCATAAAGGATTTAACTGAAGCATAGAGAGACATTCTAGCAAGTCATGGCATAATTTTGGTTCTCTCAAATAGGTGTGTACAGAAAGGATTGATGACTTAAAAAGTAAAACAAAACAAGCAAAGACTCATGTCATACAAGACGCTCCAAGCAAAACATATATCATGTGACGAATAAAAATATAGTTTCGAGTGAAATACCGATAGTTGTTCGAAGAAAGCGGGGATGCCACTCGGGGGCATCCCCAAGATTACTTGGTTGCTTATTTTTGGATTAATAGCTTGGGATGTCGGGGCATCCCCAAGCTTTGGCTCTTACATCCTTCCTTCACCATCATAAGATAACCCAAAACTTGAAAACTTCAATCACACAAAACTTCAACAAAACTTTTGTGAGATTCGTTAGTGTAAGAAAGCAAACCACTACTATAAGTACTGTATCAAACCAATTCATATTTTGTTTTTGTATTATATCTATTGTATTCCAACTATTATATGGCAAAAACTCATCAAAGAAAACCATAGAGCCATCAAAACAAGCACACAACACAAAGAAAACAGAATCTGTCAAAAACAGAAAAGTCTGTGGTAATCTGGAAGTTTCGAAAACTTCTGCAACTCTAAAATTCTTGAAAAAATATGGCCACGTGAGAAACTTGTATATTAATCTTCTGCAAAAAGAATCAACTAAAAATCACTTTTTCTATTAAAAATGAGAATTTTTCTCGTGAGCGCAAAGTTTCTGTCTTTTTCAGCAAGATCAAACAACTATCACCCAAGAAGATCATATCAGTTCTACTTGGCACAAACACTAATTAAAACACACAAAAAACAGAATCATACCTGTAGAATAATTGTGTAAACACTCAAGAACAGCAAGCAAAAAGAGAAAATAAATTTTATTCATTGGGCTGCCAGCCAACAAGCGCTATCGTTTTACGCCCTTAGCTAGGCATAATATAAGGATCTAAGTTTTGTCATCTTTATCTTTAATTTCCTTAGGTGTACCCTTATCATGGGGTTTTGTAAAGACAACGTAGAACATATTATCCATAGACACCTTAGCATTTCTAAGTTGATTTTCATCATAACCCCTTTGATTTTCGGCCACAATTCAAGAGTGATGTTGATTAACATTATTGAAAACTTGTTGGATTATGTCTAAAATAGGGACTTCCTTTGCAAGATTCTCATCAAAGATTTTATTATCTCCAACCAGTCTTAGTGCATAATCACTATTATAAAGAATTTCTTGTATCACCAGTTTTTCACGATTCATACCATAATGATCAAAAAATTCCCTAGCTTCTCGTATTATATAGTCAAACTCATTCATAAGAATAAGAGTGGCCAATTTTTTTAGCTCTAGGATTTTTTATATCGGGAAGCTCAAAAAACAATCTTTACAAAGTGGGTTGGGCACGGATAAATTTACTTTAAAGCTTCAGAATTAGTGTTGAAATAGCATCCGCATAAGATCTAGTAGTTCTGAGTATAGGAGCATCATCAAGACTTAGATTCCCTACACAATTGACAAATCCTTGGATACGTTCTTTTCCCATAACGTTCCCTTGCCCCAAGATAAAAGTTTTAGCATCTAGATTGCATGTACGTCCAATTTTAGGAGTAAGGCCATCATCTGTTGGTGCCATACCGAAATCACTCATGATTGCAAGCAAAGAATAGATCTGACGAGAGAATGGCGAACGGAAAAAGAGAGGCGAATAAAACGACAAATGTTTGTCAAGTGGGGGAGAGGAAAACGAGAGGCAAATGGCAAATAATGTAAAATGCAAGGAGATGGGATTTGTGATTAGGAACCTGGTATATGTTGAAGGTGCTCCCCAACAATGGTGCCAACAATTCCTTTTGATGTCGCTTAAAGCTACGTCGGTTTTTCCCCAAAGAGGAAGGGATGATGCAGCATAGCGGCGGTAGGTATTTACCTCATATGTGAAACCAAGGTTATTGAACCAGTAGGAGAACCAAGCAACACAACGTAAACAGCACGTGCACACAAATAACAACACCTCGCAACCCGACGTGTTAAAGGGGTTGTCAATCCCTTTCGGGTAACGAACGTGAGAGAGAGATAAAATATTGGTAGATTGGTCGATAAATAAGATAAATTGCCGCAAGGTAATTTTGGGTTTTTGGTTTAGTAGATCTGAAAATAAAAGCAAAGGCAAATAGATTGCAAAGGCAAATATATGAGAAAGAAGACCCGGGGGCCGTAGGTTTCACTAGTGGCTTCTCTCGAGAAAAATAACAAATGATGGGTGAACAAATTATGGTTGGGCAATTGATAGAACTTCAAATAATCATGACGATATCCAGGCAATGATCAATACATAGGCATCACGTCGAAGATTAGTAGACTGACTCCTGCTTGCATCTACTATTATTACTCCACACATCGACTGCTATCCAGCATGCATCTAGTGTATTAAGTTCATGGAAAACGTAGTAATACATTAAGAACGATGACATGATGTAGACAAGATCCGTTTATCTATGGCGTTAGATATGGATCTCGTCGTTTTATCCTTAGTGGCAACGATACATACGTGTCGGTCCCCTTCTGTCACTGGGATCAAGCACCGTAAGATCGAACCCACTACCGGGCGCATCTTCCCATTGCTAGATAAATAGATAAAGTTGGCCAAACAAAACCCAATATCGGAGAAGAAATACGAGGCTATAAACAATCATGCATATAAGAGATCAAAGAAACTCAAATAACGTTCATGGATTTAAAAAGATAGATCTGATCATAAACTCAAAGTTCATCGGATCCCAACAAGCACACCACAAAAAGAGTTACATCATATGGATCTCCAAGACACCATTGTATTGATAATAAAAAGAGAGAAAGGAGGCCATCTAGCTACTAACTACGGATGCGTAGTTCTACAAAAAACTACTCACGCATCATCGGAGAGGCACCAATGGAAGTGGTGAACCCCTCTGTGATGGTGTCTACATTGGATCTGGTGTTTCTGGACTTTGCGGCGGCTGGATGAATATTTCAGGGACTCCCCTAGTGTTTCTGGAATATTGGGGTATCTATAGAGCAAAGAGGCGGTCCGGGGGGCACCCAAGGTGGGCACAACCCACCAGGGCGCGCTTGGGCCTCCTGGCGTGCCCTAGTGGGTTGGCCCCTCCTCGGGACTCCTTCCCAGGTACCACCAGGGCCCATACTGTTCCTTATGGCCCAGAAAAAATCTCCAAAAAGTTCCACGGTGTTTGGGCTCCGTTTGATATTGATTTCCTGCTATGTAAAAAACATGCACTAAACCACAACTGGCACTTGGCACTATGTCAATAGGTTAGTACCAAAAAATGATATAAAATAATTATAAAACATCCAAGAATGATAATATAACATAATGGTACAATAAAAAATTATAGATGCGTTGGAGACATATCAATGATCGATGCCTCCCTAGTGGTGCTCTTGTACGACGTACTGTCCTCCCACCCCACACAACTTAATGCATATATCGCGTATGTTGTTGATGATGGTATGGCACTCCAGATGATGCTCTTCGATGTAGGCGCCTCTCAGCTTGCGGTCGTTCATAAAATCCTAAGTGAGACCTGAGGGAGTCCTGGATTATGGGGTCCTCGGGCGTCCGAGCTACGTCACGTGGGTTGGACTGATGGGCCATGAAGGTACAAGATGGAAGACTCTCCCCCGTGTTCGGGTGGGACTCTCCTTTGCGTGGAAGGCAAGCTTAGCATACAGACATGATGATTCCTTTCTCTGTACAACCCTATCCCCCTCTGATGTCTATATAAACAGGAGGGTTTAGTCCGTAGAGACATTCTCAATCATACAGGCTAGACATCTAGGTTTTAGCTATCTCGATCTCGAGGTAGATCAACTCTTGTAACCCCTATACTCATTAAAGTCAATCGAGCAGGAAGTAGGGTATTACCTCCATTAAGAGGGCCCGAACCTGGGTAAACAAAGTGTCCCCTGCCTCCTGTTACCTTCGATCCTTAGACGCACAGTTCGGGACCCCCTACCCGAGATATGCCGGTTTTTACACGGACATTGGTGCTTTCATTGAGAGTTCCACTGTGCCGTCGTTGAAAGGCTTGATGGCCTCATAGATCATCTACAACAACGCCGCTGGGGAGGAGAGTTTTCTCCCCGAACAGATCTTCGTGTTCGGCGGCTTCAGGCTACGTGCCAGCTCGCTTGGTCACCTGGAGCAGATCGACAGCTACACCCCCGGTCACCAGATCAGTTTCGGAAATCTAAACTATGTCGCTGACATCCGAGGAGATTTGATCTTCCAAGGGTTCGCAGCTCCAACCACTGCTTTGGCCGTGGATCCGGAGCGCGTCACTCAGTCAGAAGACGGGAGTCCCGAGCCCGCCGGACTATCTGCGGCCATAGAGCCCAGCACTGGAGAACCACAGACGGTAGCGTGATACGTCTCCAACGTATCTATAATTTTTTATTGTTCCATGCTATTATCTATGATGTTTTGGATGTTTAATGGGCTTTGTTATACACTTTTATATTATTTTTGGGACTAACGTATTAACCCAAAGGCCCAGTCCAGATTGTTGTTTTTTGCCTATTTCAGGGTTTTACAGAAAAGGAATATCAAACGGAGTCCAAACGGAATGAAACTTCGGGAGAGATATTTTTGGAGCAAAATATGCACGGGAGACTTGAAAACCACGGAATAGGGCTGAGGTGGCGTCCAAGAGGGTGCCCCCCCTACAGGGCACGCCCCCTGCCTCGTGGGCCCCACGTCTGGCCCCCGGTGCCCTCCTTCTTCCTATATATATCTACATACCCCGAAACCATCAGAACAATAGAGAAAACCCTAGTACCACCGCCGCAACCTTTTGTTCCCGTGAAATCCCATCTTGGGGCCTGTTCCGGAGCTCCGCCGGAGGGGGATCTACCACGGAGTGCTTCTACATCATCATCATGGCCTCACAATGAGTTGTGAGTAGTTTATCAAAGACCTTCGGGTCCATAGCTAGTATCTAGATGGCTTCTTCTCTCTCTCTCTGGATCTCAATACCAAGTTCTCCTCGATCTTCGAGGAGATATATTCGATGTAATCTCTTTTTGTGGTGTATTTGTCGAGATCCGATGAATTGTGGGTTTATGATCAAGATTATCTTTGAGAAATATTTGGTTCTTTTCTGAACTCTTTATGTATGATTACAGTATCCTTGCAAGTCTCTTCGAATTATTGGTTTGGTTTGGCCTACTAAATCTATAGTTCTTGCAATGGGAGAAGCGCTTGGCTTTGGGTTCAATCTTGCGGTGTCCTTTCCCAGTGACAGTAGGGGCAGCAAGGCACGTATTGTATTGTTTCCATCGAGGATAAAAAGATGGGGTTTATATCACTATGTTTGAGTTAAACCCTCTACATCATGTCATCTTGCTTAAGGCGTTACTCTGTTCTTATGAACTTAATACTCTAGATGCATGCTGGATAGCGATCGATGTGTGGAGTAATAGTAGTAGATGCAGACTCGTTTTGGTCTACTTGTCTCGGACGTGATGCCTATATATAATGATCATGCCTAGATAGTCTCATAATTATTCGCTTTTCTATCAATTTCTCGACAGTAATTTGTTTACCCGTCGTAGAATATCGCTATCATGAGAGAAGCCACTAGAGAAAACTATGGCCCCCGAGTCTATTCTCAACATATCAATCTACAATCTACTTTACTTTTCCGCTTTTACTTTCTGTCCTTATAATAAAAAATATCACACTATCATCTCTATCAGATCTCACTTTCGTCAGTGACCGTAAAGGGATTGACAACCCCGTATCGCGTTGGCTGCGAAGTTCTTATTTGTTTGTGCAGGTGCGAGGGACTCGCGCGTGGTCTCCTACTGGATTGATACCTTGGTTCTCAAAAATTGAGGGAAATACTTACGCTACTGTGCTGCATCACCCTTTCCTCTTCGAGGGAATACAACGCAAGCTCAAGAAGTAGCAAGAAGAATTTCTGGCGTTGTTGCAGGGGAGGCTTACGCAAAAGTCATATACCAAGTACCTATCACAAACCTTATCCTTCGCATTACATTATTTGCCTCTCGTTTTCCTCTCCCCCACTTCACCCTTGCCGCTTTATTTGCCCTTCTTCTGCCGTGTGTTTATCGTTCGCTTGCTTCTTGTTTGCTTGTGTGTTGGATTGCTTGCTTGTCACTATGGCTCGGAACAATACCAAATTGTGTGACGTCTCCAATACCAACAATAATGATTTTATTAGCACTCCGATTGCTCCTATTACCGATGCTGAATCTTGTGAGATCAATGATGCTCTGTTGAATCTTGTTATGAAAGATCAATTTTCCGGCCTTCCTAATGAAGATGCCGCTACCCATCTAAACAACTTTGTTGATTTGTGTGATATGCAAAACAAAAGGGATATGGATAACGATATTGTTAAATTGAAGTTATTTCCGTTTTCACTTAGAGATCGTGCTAAAACTTGGTTTTCCTCTTTGCCTAGAAACAGTATTGATTCGTGGAATAAGTGCAAAGATGCTTTTATCTATAAGTATTTCCCTCTTGCTAAGATCATCTCTCTTAGAAACGATATTATGAATTTTAAGCAACTAGATCATGAGCATGTTGCACAAGCTTGGGAGAGAATGAAATTAATGATCGTAATTGCCCTGCACATGGTTTGAACTTATGGATGATTATTCAAAACTTTTATGCTGACTTGAATTTTGCTTCTAGAAATCTTTTAGATCCGGCCGCAGGAGGCACTTTCATGGAAACTACCTTAGGAGAAGCTACCAAACTCCTAGATAATATTATGGTTAACTATTCTCAATGGCACACTGAAAGATCTACTAGTAAAAAAGTGCATGCTATTGAAGAGATTAGTGTTTTGAGTGGAAAGATGGATGAACTTATGAAATTATTTGCTGTTAAGAGTGCTTCTTCTGATCCTAATGATATGCCTTTATCCACGTCGATTGAAAATAATGATGAATCTTTGGATGTGAATTTTGTTGGTAGGAATAATTTTGGTAACAATGCTTATAGAGGAAACTTTAATCCTAGGCCTTTTTCTAGTAATTCCTCTAATAATTATGGTAATTCCTACAACAACTCTTATGGAAAGATGTCTTCTGAATTTGAAACTAGTGTTAAGGAGTTTATGAATTTGCAAAAGAATTTCAATGCCTTGCTTGAAGAAAAATTGCTTAAGATTGATGATTTGGCTACAAGTGTGGATAGAATTACTCTTGATGTTGATTCTTTGAAACTTAGATCTATCCCACCTAAGCATGTGTCGGTGTAAAAAAAGAGGGGTACACTTTTTGTACCCCTATGACTGTGCACGGGCAGTCTGAGCCACGGGCACCACCACACCAAGCACAGCAGGGGAGGTGAGCCAAGGTAAGACCGAAGCTCGATGGAACTTGAGCAACGCCAAGAACAAGACCACAAAGAGCAAAGGGACAAAGCGGCTTCCCCCGGCAAGATCCTTGCCGGGAGCCAGTTTCAGCAGCCCTGGCAAGATCCTTGCCGAGGCCGGCTCTGGTAGCCCCGACAAGACACTTGCCGCGGCAGCTCGCCCCACGCCTATGGAGCGGATCACCCTTGAGTCCACTGCCCCCATGGGGCAAGGATTCGGGAGATATCCCCGTGGTGGCATGCAGATCTTTGTGAAGACATTCAAGGACAGATACACACACTAAGAGGACGATGACCCTTGGCGGGATCCCTGCCAAGGAGGACCACAAGGCCTCCGGCAAGCACCTTGTTGGGGATGACAGCAGGCACCGCGGCAAGACCCTTGCCGAGTCCGCCCGCAGGGCCATCGTCAGGCCCGCACCAACTGAGTTTCCACCGCCCCATGCAGCTGCCGACCCAACCAGCTGGGCAGGCTCCTGCGTGGCAACATGCAGATCTTCGTGGAGACCCGCCGTTGTGCCACCTCAGCTGCCTGCCTGCCTACATGGCACCTCAGGCACCGCTGGCCAGGGCGCGTGTCAACACAAGGAGGAGCGGCGACGAACAAGACGGACGTCTCCCCTCGTCCCCGATAAAGCGAGGACACCTAAGCTAAGCGCATTAAATGCGCCTTATCCTGTAATGCGAGGGATAACCTTGCATCACTGTACCCTTTCCACCTCCTGTGTGCCACTTTGGCAACCCCTTTTTCCTATAAAAGGAGGCCCGAGGCGACCAGGAGAAGGATTCGGCTTTTTAGAACTCCTCACGACTCGGCTTTTGGAGCTCCTCACTAGCTGAAGAACACAAACATATAATCCACCAAAGCAGGAGTTGGGTTTTACGCATCTTTGCGGCCCGAACCTGGGTAAAGGAACCGTGTGCTAACTGTTAGATCCGCTCCTCTCTTAACCCCGCGCCCCGCAACCGTAGTAGGGATTCTTGTGATCCCATAGGTGTCGATCCAAATATACCGACATCATTGGCGTGCCAGGTAGGGGGCACAGTTGTGAGAATCGGCTCTAGCAGTTGGCTCGACGCTCTCTCGTCTTCGTGGCCCTTTGAGAAGGAAGGAGGCCGGAAGATCCGCGTTCAAGCGGCTACAAATAGAAGCTAAGTTACATCGAACCCTGGATATCTCTATCCTATTATTTAAGGTTGTTATCCTCAGAGTTGTCACTCTTTGTACGAGAAACCTGCACGCAAATGGGGCCCTTCCCGATCCGCAACGCCTTTGTTCTGTTTCGAGTCCGCTCAACAGTTCAAACGGCTGTGTTGGAAACGGTAGGGTAGCCTTCCGCAATTGGCAAGGCTCTCGACTCTGACTCGAGTCAAGCTCGACAGTTTGAGCGGCTGCGTTAAGGGCGGCAAGGTGGCTCACCCGGCAGCACGCTCGCCCGGCAGGCCAATGGGGACCCGTCCCCAAGACGCCGCCTTGGGTTTTTCACGCCGGCAAGCCTACCCAGCTAGCGTAGGGTGGACATACAAAGGAGCAGCAAACAGGAAAATAACATGCATGATTCCAAAGATATTTCAAAGTTATATTACATCATGTCATCGCTGCGGTTCTAACTAATGATAAAATTTGTCTTGGTCATGAACCCGCAGCGGCGAAGAAAAGCGGGATGCCTAATCTCGGCGCTGGCCCTCTACCCTCTTGATTTTGTCGATGCGGCTGATGACGGGCTTGATGCGCTCCTTGAGCACCGTGAGGTCAGCATCCTCCTGCAAGCTGTCCATCACTGCTTCGAAGTCGAGGGCGGGGTTCCAGAACACCATCTTGGTGAGGACCTTGGTCATGACCCCCCGGCAAAGCCGCCGGGCCTCCCTAGCGAGCTTGGCCGTTCTGTTGGAGTGAAGATTAGCCAAGGCACCGAGGACGCCCTCGTAAAACAGGACCAGCTTGGCATTGACGAACCCGCTCCACTCAGGGGCATACCTCACGTTTGGCATCCCCATGATGGCCAACTGTGAGGTAACCCTGCCAGCGATGTCCTCCAGCCGGCTGATCCACCTGTTCTCGCACGCCACATATTCTTGGTGGGAGGTGCCCTCGTCCGCCCGTAGCTGCTTCTCCTCCTCCAGGCTCTTGGTCAAGGTCTCCTCCCGAGCTGAGCTCTTCGACAACATCTTCTCGAGATTCTCCAGCCTCAGCTTGAGATCTTTGATGGAGTCTTGCGCCTCGGAGAGCTCCCCAGCTCTGCTGACGACCGCTCCCTGCGCCTCCGTCAAGGCGCAGTTGAGCCTGTTCTTCTCGTCAGACAGCTTGAGGGCCTTCTCCCTCAGCCCGTCCCGCTCTACCTCCAGCTCCTTCACGTTGTCGGCGAAGACCAGAGCCTGGGCATGGAGTGCCTCCTTGTGCCTCTGCCCCAGCTCGCGAGTCTGTCGCTCGACAAGGACCTCGAGCTCCTCATCCTTGCCGCGGAGCGTTGCGACAAGCTTCGCCGCACGCGCGGAGAGGTCTTCTTCCTGGGAATCGAGGGCGGCTTGATGCTAGTTCCGGGCGGCCTCCACCGCGGCAGCCAAGTTCGCTGCCTCTTCCTGGGCCTTCTCAATGTTGTCCATCTTCATGATGAGCTCCGCATCACGCTTGGCCAGTTCTTCCTGGAAGGCCCTCTGCTCCTCACGGGACTGGTGGAACCAGGTTTGTGCCTCAGCAACGCGCGCCTGGAAGTCCACCTCCGCCTCGTCCACCTCTGCCGTTCTGGACTTAACCTTGTCCAGACGGGCGCGGTAGAGCGCTTGGAGCTTCCGGAAATTGGCCCCCATGGCCCAGAAGAGCTGCCCTTCTGGAGAGCCATCGCCACCGGTGCCCGGTTCATCAACAACCTCGAGCCCGATGGCGGTGAGCACCTCGCCATCGAAGACTTCCCCTCCGGCGGGTGCTCGGGAGCTTGACGCTCCTGCGAGATGGACGAAGAGGTCGTCGCCCACCTTCAGATACCTGCTGGGGCCCAAGGTTGCGGAGGAAGAAGGTTGATCATCAATCGCCTCTTCCTCGGCTGTGGCCTTGCCGGCCTCCCCGGCAGGCCCACCGCCGGCACCCTCGGTGGCGCGCTTGGCGGCATCCTCGGCGGCCTTATCCGCGGCGGCCCCGGCAGCGTCCTTGGCGGCCTCCTCGGCGGCAATCTTGTCGGCCTCCGCCGCGGCCTCCTCGATGACGGCGTCCACATCCTCCATATCCGTTGGAGGAGGGCCCGGGCAGTGATGGGGATCATGAAGCCAAGAAAAAGGATAAGGGAAAAGCAAAGACAGAAGACAGGCGACTCACCAGTGCCGGGCTGCGAAGCAGAAGTCCCCTCCCCGTCAGGGTCTGGCGCCGTGGCAGAGCCACCAGCGCCCAAGTTCCCCTCTTCCTCCATACGTGTGGGCTCCATGCTTGGTGCCATTGCCGGGGACGCCCCTCGTGGCGGCGTGGTCGATGGGGGTGGTGTGTTGGGGATGGCCCCCTCCGGCTCCTCCTCCTGCTGCTCCCGTCCTACGAAACCGGCAAGGTCAGCACCGTAGCATCAAACACCTACTGCATGTCGAGTGAGAATAGGATGATGAACTTACGCTGGGGGCTGTGTCGGGGGCTGCCGTCTGGGCTGCTCGACACCACCAGTGGTGTCCCTGAAGCCCCAGCCGGGGGCTGGCTGCTCGCCGAAGCCTTGGCCCTCTTTATCCTCTCGGCCAACGTCTGTGCGTCCCTGAAGAAGCAAGAATGGACCAAGATGAGTGGCATGGTTCAGGAGGATGGAAATGGCAGTAAGGAATGGAGTACGTACTCGTCGTCCATCTCCTCCTCCGCCGCTACTTTCCTCTTCCTCTTCGGGCTGAGAGGCCCGAGATCGAAGGGGAACTCCGCGTCGCCATCCGAGTCGACGTCTGCCGGGGGAGGCGAAGAAGGGGGCGGAGTTTATGCGTGCCTAGACGGAGAAAGGGCTGTTGCCTTCTTCTTCTCGGCGGCCTTCGTCGACCTCCTCGCCGCCGTGGCCCTCGTGTGGCGCCCGGACCCCTCCAGGGCCAATTGAGGCTGCGCAGTCTTGCCGGGCCGGACTGGCTCGCCGGAACAGGCCCGCCGTAGGACTCGCCCTCTTCCCCTGGCTGGCACCGGGCCGGCCACCGCGTCCTCCTCCGAGGACGACTCATCAGCCGCGTCTTCGACCAGCGGAGCTCTGGTGGCGGCGCTGCTAGCCTCTCCGGCGGCCGCCGCCCACTAGGCGAGCTCCTCCTCCTCCGCTGCAGTGGCGTCTTTGTCTTCCATACCCCCGATGCTGCCGGCCTCCATGACGAGATGTGCCTCCCTCGCCCTAGCGGCGATGTAGTCCAACTCCTCCTGGTGGTGTCCCTGACAAGCCACTGCTCGGCGTCAAGCTTGACACACACCTCGACCAGAGTGTCGAAGAATTGTTGCACGACCTCGTCCGCCGGCTCCTGCCAGCTCGGGATGGGGCCGTGCGCGTTGCATTCCGGCATCATGGCGACGATCTTGGACTGGCGCGAATTGTTGCACAGCGGGACCACCCCCGCTGGCAGCTTGAAGAGCTCAAGCTGCCCTTTGACGGCCTTGCCGGCCTTTGCGGCAGCCTTCGCGGCCTTGCCGGTCCGTTCGACCTCGCCGTCGCGACCCACATCAAGCTGGAAGAGCCGCTGGCAGAAATGGGCGTGTCCCATCACTGTGAGGTTATGGTCGAGGCCAGGGCGAAGCTGCATGACGTTAGCCGGATTCCTAAAGAGCCACGCGGGGCTCCCCTTGTTGTGCAACGGGGCGATCCGACGGCGGATGAAGTCCGCCCCGATCATCTCAAGGGTGAGCCCGGCCTGGGCGAGCTGGTGGATCCTGGTGGTGGCGACGGTGAGCCTCCCGTCGGCAGCGTCGACGTCGCCCCAGTCGCTGCCACGGACCGGCGGCACCCGGCGGACCCTGCAGAATGTTGGCGGCTCGTCTTCTTCAATCCAGTACCACCGGCCACGCCATTCGTCCCACCTCTCCTTCACGGTGCCCTCCGGGTACGCTCCCTTGGATCTCGGAATCCAGGTGATGCATCCAGAGACGGCGCCTCCGGGCTGGATCCTGTTGGGGAACGTAGCAGAATTCAAAAAATTTCTACGCTTTCACCAAGATCCAACTAAGGAGACATCTAGCAACGAGCAAGTAAGAGTGCATCTACATACCGTTATGTAGATCGCGTGCGGAAGCTTTCGAAGAAGCGTGGATGAAGTAGTTGTACTCTTCGCGTTCTTCGTCACCGATGATCTAGCGCCGAACGGACGGCACCTCCGCGTTCAACACACGTCCGGTACAGCAACGTCACCTCCTTCTTGATCCAGCAAGGGGGGAGGAGAAGTCGTCAGAGATCCAGCAGCACAACGGCGTGGTGGTGGATGCAGTGGAGATCGCAGCAGGGCTTCGCCGGGCGCCCTGCGTTGGGAGTATGGAGGTGTGACGGGAAGGGGAGAGGCGCCAGGGCAAGGGTACGGCTGCCCTCTCCCCCCCCCCCCACATATATATATAGGGGGCCAGGGGGTGCGCGAGGGCCCTGCAGATCCAATCTGCAGGGGGGCGGCGGCCAAGGGGGTGTCCTTGCCCCCCAAGGCAAGTGGGGCGCCCCCTCCCCCCTAGGGTTTCAACCCTAGGCACATGGGGAGGTGGGCCCCTAGTGGTGCGCCAGCCCATTAGGGCTGGACACTTCCCCTTGCGGCCTAGGGGCCCCACCCGGTGGACCCCCGGGGCCCCTCCGGTGGTCCCGGGACGCTCCCGGTGACCCCCGGAGATCACCCGATGGCCGAAACTGGACTTCCTATATATCAATCTTTACCTCCGGACCATTCCGGAACTCCTCGTGACGTCCCGGATCTCATCCGGGACTCCGAACAACTTTCAGGTTTCCACGTGCATGTATCTCTACGACCCTAGCGTTACCGAACCTTAAGTGTGTAGACCCTACGGGTTCGGGAGACACGTAGACATGACCGAGACCACTCTCCGGTCAATAACCAACAGCGGGATCTGGATACCCATGTTGATTCACACGTGTTCCTCGATGATCTTCATCGGATGAACCACCGTGTCAAGGATTCACTCAATCCCGTATGTTATTCCCTTTGTCCATCGGTACGGTACTTGCCCGAGATTCGATCGTCGGTATTCCCGATACCTTGTTCAATCTCGTCATGGCAAGTCTCTTTACTCGATCCGTAATCCATCATCCCGTGACTAACCACTTAGTCACATTGAGCTCATTATGATGATGTCTTACCAAGTGGGCCCAGAGGTACCTCTCCCTCACACGGAGTGACAACATCCCAGTCTCGGTTCATACCAACTCAACAGACACTTTCGGAGATACCCGATGCGTACCTTTATAGCCACCCAGTTACGTTGTGACGTTTGGCACACCCAAAGTATTCCTACGGCATCCGGGAGTTGTACAACCTCATGGTCTAAGGAATAAATACTTGACACCGAAAAGCTTATGCATTACGAACTATACGATCTCGTGCTATGCTCAGGATTGGGTCTTGTCCATCACATCATTCTCCTAATGATGTGATCCCGTTATCACTGACATCCTATGTCCATGGTCAGGAAACCGTGACCATCTGTTGATCAACGAGCTGGCAACTAGAGGCCTACCAGGGACTCATTTTGGTCTATGTATTCACACATGTATCGCTGTTTCCGTACAATACAATTCAAGCATGAATAACAGACAATTATCATGAACAAGGAAATATAATAATAATACTTTTATTATTGCCTCTAGGGCATATTTCCAACAGTCTCCCACTTGCACTAGAGTCAATAATCTAGTTACATTGTGATGAATCGAACACCCATAGAGTTCTGGTGTTGATCAAGTTTCGCCCGTGAAAGAGGTTTAGCCAATGGGTCTGCGACATTCAGATCCGTATGCACTGTACAAATATCTATATCTCCATCTTGAACATAATTCCGGATGGAGTTGAAACGACGCTTGATGTGCTTGGTCTTCTTGTAGAACCTGGGCTCCTTGGTAATGGCAATAGCACCAGTGTTGTCACAGAAGAGAGTCATCGGGCTTGACGCGCTTGGAATGACTCCTAGGTCGGTGATGAACTCCTTCATCCAGACTCCTTCCTGCGCTGCTTCAGAAGCAGCTATGTACTCCGCTTCACATGTAGATGCTGCCACCACGCTCTGTTTGCAACTGCACCAGCTGACTGCCCCTCCATTCAAAATATACACGTATCCGGTTTGAGACTTAGAGTCATCCAGATCGGTGTCGAAGCTAGCATCGACGTAACCCTTTACGACGAGCTCTTCGTCACCTCCATAAACGAGAAACATATCCTTAGTCCTTTTCAGGTACTTCAGGATGTTCTTGACCGCTGTCCAGTGTTCCGTACCGGGATCACTTTGGTACCTCCCTACCAAACTTATGGCAAGGTTCACATCAGGTCTGGTACACAGCATGGCATACATGATAGAACCTATGGCCGAGGCATAGGGAATGACACTCATCTTTTCTCTATCTTCTGCCGTGGTCGGCGACTGAGCCTTGCTCAATCTCATACCTTGCAAAACAGGCAAGAATCCTTTCTTTGACTGATCCATATTGAACTTCTTCAATATTTTGTCAAGGTATGTACTTTGTGAAAGACCAATGAGGCGTCTCGATCTATCTCTATAGATTTTGATGCCTAATATGTAAGCAGCTTCTCCAAGGTCCTTCATTGAAAAACTTTTATTCAAGTAGGCCTTTACATTTTCCAAGAATTCTATATCAATTCCCATCAGCAATATGTCATCCACATATAATATGAGAAATGCCATAGAGCTCCCACTCACTTTCTTTTAAATACAGGCTTCTCCATAAGTCTGTATAAATCCAAACGCTTTGATCACTTCATCAAAGCGAATATTCCAAATCCGAGATGCTTGCACCAGCTCGTAAATCGAGCGCTGGAGCTTGCATACCTTGTTAGCGTTCTCTGGATCGACAAAACCTTCCGGTTGCATCATATACAACTCTTCCTTGAGGAAGCCATTAAGGAATGTTGTTTTGACGTCCATTTGCCATATCTCATAATCATAGAATGCGGCAATAGCTAACATGATTCTGACTGACTTCAGCATCGCTACGGGTGAGAAAGTCTCGTCGTAGTCAATCCCTTGAACTTGTCGATAACCCTTAGCGACAAGCCGAGCCTTATAGATGGTCACATTACCATCCGCGCCTGTCTTCTTCTTGAATATCCATTTGTTTTCTATGGCGTGCCTATCATCAGGCAAGTCCACCAAAGTCCATACTTTGTTTTCATACATGGATTCTATCTCGGATTTCATGGCTCCAAGCCATTTATTGGAATCCGGGCCCGCCATCACTTCTTCATAGTTCGAAGGTTCACCGTTGTCTAACAACATGATTTCCAGGATAGGGTTGCCGTACCACTCTGGTGCGGAACGTGCCCTTGTGAACCTTCGAAGTTCAGTAGTAACTTGATCTGTTTCTTCATGATCATTATCATTAACTCCTCCCTTGTCGGTGCAGGCACCTCAGGAACAGTTTCCTGTGCTGCGCTACTTTCCGGTACAAGAGGGGTGACTGTAACCTCATCAAGTTCTACTTTCCTCCCACTCACTTCTTTCGAGAGAAACTCTTTCTCCAGAAAACATCCATTCTTGGCAACAAAGACTTTGCCTTCGGATCTGTGGTAGAAGGTGTACCCAATCGTTTCCTTTGGGTATCCTATGAAGACGCATTTTTCCGATTTGGGTTCGAGCTTTTCAGGTTGAAGTTTCTTGACATAAGCATCGCAACCCCAAACTTTTAGAAACGACAGCTTCGGTTTCTTGCCAAACCAAAGTTCATACGGAGTCGTCTCAACGGATTTCGACGGAGCCCTATTTAAAGTGAATGCGGCAGTCTCTAAAGCATAACCCCAAAAGATAGCGGCAAATCAGTCAGGGACATCATAGATCGCACCATGTCCAACAGAGTACGATTTCGACGTTCGGACACACCGTTACGTTGAGGTGTTCCGGGCGGTGTCAATTGTGAAACAATTCCACAGCTCCTAAGGTGTGTGCCAAATTCATGACTTAAATATTCAGCCCCACGATCCGATCGCAAGAACTTTATTTTTCTGTCACGTTGATTCTCAACCTCATTCTGAAATTCCTTGAACTTTTCAAAGGTCTCCGACTTGTGTTTCATCAAATAGATATACCCATATCTACTCAAGTCATCCGTGAGGGTGAGAACATAACGATGGAGAACGGAGTCTTGGTCATCTTGCCCAAGAGGCATGGTTCGCACGTGTCAAATGATTCATAATCAAGAGACTCTAGAAGTCCATCTGAATGGAGCTTCTTCATACGTTTGACACCAATATGACCAAGGCGGCAATGCCACAAGTATGTGGGACTATCATTATCAACTTTACATCTTTTGGCATCTACACTATGAATATGTGTATCATCATGTTCGAGATTCATCAAAAATAAACCATTGACCAGCGGGGCATGACCATAAAACATATCTCTCAAATAAATAGAACAACCATTATTCTCCGATTTGAAAGAGTAGCCATCTCGCATAAGACGAGATCCAGAAACAATGTTCATGCTCAAAGTTGGTACTAAATAACAATTATTGAGGTTTAAAACTAATCCCGAGGGTAGATGTAGAGGCAGCGTGCCGACGGCGATCACATCGACCTTGGAACCATTCCCGACGCGCATCGTCACCTCATCCTTCGCCAGTCTCCGTTTATTCCGCAGCTCCTGTTTTGAGTTACAAATGTGAGCAACTGCACCGGTATCAAATACCCAGGAGCTACTATGAGTGCGGGTAAGGTACACATCAATAACATGTATATCATATATACCTTTGACGTTGTCGGCCTTCTTGTCTGCTAAGTATTTGGGGCAGTTCCGCTTCCAGTGACCCGTTCCCTTGCAATAAAAGAACTCTGTCTCAGGCTTGGGTCCATACTTTGGCTTCTTCCCGGCAACTGGCTTACCGGGCGCGGCAACTCCCTTGCCGTCCTTCTTGAAGTTCTTCTTACCCTTGCCTTTCTTGAACTTAGTGGTTTTATTGACCATCAACACTTGATGTTCTTTCTTGATGTCCACCTCCGCTGATTTCAGCATCGAATACACCTCGGGAATGGACTTCTCCATCCCCTGCATATTGAAGTTCAACACGAAGCTCTTGAAGCTTGGTGGGAGCGACTGGAGGATTCTGTCAACGACCGCTTCATCTGGGAGATTCATTCCCAGCTGAGACAAGCGATTGTGCAATCCTGAAATCTTGAGGATGTGCTCACCGACAGAACTATTCTCCTCCATCTTACAGCTGTAGAATGCGTCGGAGACATCATATCTCTCGACTCGGGCATGAGCTTGGAAAACCATTTTCAGCTCTTCGAACATCTCATATGCTCTGTGGTGCTCAAAACGCTTTTGGAGCCCCGACTCTAAGCTTTAAAGCA
Organism: Secale cereale; assembly: GCA_902687465.1. Taxonomy (NCBI): domain Eukaryota; kingdom Viridiplantae; phylum Streptophyta; class Magnoliopsida; order Poales; family Poaceae; genus Secale; species Secale cereale. Next base: position 825,572,471 of record LR738711.1, on the reverse strand, counting down.
TGCCGCACTGAACCAGGGAGTAATCATCACTACGTGACTGCCAGACGTTCAAAACGTCTTGGGCCACATCGGAAGCAGGTGCATCACCTAGCGGTGCTTCAAGGACATATGATCTCTTGGCAGCTATGAGGATAATCCTCAGGTTACGGACCCAATCCGTATAGTTGCTACCATCGTCTTTCAGCTTGGTTTTCTCTAGGAACGCGTTGAAGTTGAGGGAAACTGGAGCGTGGGCCATTTGATCTACAAGAGATATTGTAAAGAATTTAGACTAAGTTCATGATAATTAAGTTCATCTTAATCAAATTTTAATGAACTCCCACTCAGAATGACATCTCTCTAGTCATCTAAGTGATACACGATCCGAATCGACTAGCCCGTGTCCGATCATCACGTGAGACGGACTAGTCATCAACGGTGAACATCTTCATGTTGATCGTATCTTCTATACGACTCGTGTTCGACCTTTCGGTCTTCCGTGTTCCGAGGCCATGTATGTACATGCTAGGCTCGTCAAGTGAACCCTAAGTGTATCGCGTGTGTAAATCTGGCTTACACCCGTTGTATGCGAACGTTAGAACCTATCACACCCGATCATCACGTGGTGCTTCGGAGCAACGAACTTTAGCAACGGTGCACAGTTAGGGGAAACACAATTCTTGAAATTTTTAGTGAGAGATCATCTTATTTACTACCGTCGTTCTAAGTAAACAAGATGCATAAACATGATAAACATCACATGCAATCAATTAAAGTGACATGATATGGCCAATATCATCTTGCTCCTTGGATCTCCATCTTCGGGGCACCATGTTCATCTTGTTACCGGCTCGACACCATGATCTTCATCATCATGATCTTCATCATCGTGTATCGAAGAAGTCGTCACGCCAACTATTACTTCTACTACTATAGCTAACGTTTAGCAATGAAGTAAAGTAATTACATAGCGTTATTCAGTGACACGCAGGTCATACAATAATTAAGACAACTCCTATGGCTCCTGCCGGTTGTCAAGTTCATCGACATGCAAGTCGTGATTCCCTATTACAAGAACATGATCAATCTCATACATCACATATATCATTCATCACATCTTCATTTTGGCCATACCACGTCACATAGCACATGCTGCAAAAACAAGTTAGACGTCCTCTAATTGTTGTTGCAAATTTTTACGTGGCTTCTATAGGATTTCTAGCAAGAACGTTTCTTACCTACGCCAAAACCACAACGTGATTTGTCAACTTCTATTTACTTTTCATAAGGACCCTTTTCATCGAATCCGATCCGACTAAAGTAGGAAAGACAGACACCCGCCAGCCACCTTATGCATCTAGTGCATGTCTGTCGGTGGAACCAGTCTCACGTAAGCGTACGTGTAAAGTCGGTCCGGGCCGCTTCATCCCACAAGACCGCCGAATCAAGATTGACTAGTAACGGTAAGAAAGTTGAACAAACTCAAACGAACACAACTGCTTTGTGTTCTACTCGTGCAAGATGCTACGCATAAAACCTAGCTCTGATGCCACTGTTGGGGAACGTAGCAGAATTCAAAAAAATTCTACGCTTTCACCAAGATCCAACTAAGGAGACATCTAGCAACGAGCAAGTAAGAGTGCATCTACATACCGTTATGTAGATCGCGTGCGGAAGCTTTCGAAGAAGCGTGGATGAAGTAGTCGTACTCTTCGCGTTCTTCGTCACCGATGATCTAGCGCCGAACGGACGGCACCTCCGCGTTCAACACACGTCCGGTACAGCAACGTCACCTCCTTCTTGATCCAGCAAGGGGGGAGGAGAAGTCGTCAGAGATCCAGCAGCACAACGGCGTGGTGGTGGATGCAGTGGATATCGCAGCAGGGCTTCGCCGGGCGCCCTGCGTTGGGAGTATGGAGGTGTGACGGGAGGGGGAGAGGCGCCAGGGCAAGGGTACGGCTGCCCTCTCCCCCCCCCACATATATATAGGGGGCCAGGGGGTGCGCCAGGGCCCTGCAGATCCAATCTGCAGGGGGGCGGCGGCCAGGGGGGTGTCCTTACCCCCCAAGGCAAGTGGGGCGCCCCCTCCCCCCTAGGGTTTCAACCCTAGGCGCATGGGAAGGTGGGCCCCTAGTGGTGCGCCAGCCCAGTAAGGCTGGAAACTTCCCTTTGCGGACTAGGGGCCCCACCGGGATGGGTGGCCCCACCCGGTGGACCCCCGGGGCCCCTCCGGTGGACCCGGGACGCTCCCGGTGACCCCCGGAGATCACCCGATGGCCGAAACTGGACTTCCTATATATCAATCTTTACCTCCGGACCATTCCGGAACTTCTCGTGACGTCCGGGATCTCATCCGGGACTCCGAACAACTTTCGGGTTTCCACGTGCATGTATCTCTACGACCCTAGCGTTACCGAACCTTAAGTGTGTAGACCCTACGGGTTCGGGAGACACGTAGACATGACCGAGACCACTCTCCGGTCAATAACCAACAGCGGGATCTGGATACCCATGTTGGTTCCCATGTGTTCCTCGATGATCTTCATCGGATGAACCACCGTGTCAAGGATTCACTCAATCCCGTATGTTATTCCCTTTGTCCATCGGTACGGTACTTGCCCGAGATTCGATCGTCGGTATTCCCGATACCTTGTTCAATCTCGTCATGGCAAGTCTCTTTACTCGATCCGTAATCCATCATCCCGTGACTAACCACTTAGTCACATTGAGCTCATTATGATGATGTCTTACCGAGTGGGCCCAGAGGTACCTCTCCGTCACACGGAGTGACAACATCCAAGTCTCGGTTCGTACCAACTCAACAGACACTTTCGGAGATACCCGATGCGTACCTTTATAGCCACCCAGTTACGTTGTGACGTTTGGCACACCCAAAGTATTCCTACGGCATCCGGGAGTTGTACAACCTCATGGTCTAAGGAATAAATACTTGACACCGAAAAGCTTATGCATTACGAACTATATGATCTCGTGCTATGCTCAGGATTGGGTCTTGTCCATCACATCATTCTCCTAATGATGTGATCCCGTTATCACTGACATCCTATGTCCATGGTCAGGAAACCGTGACCATCTGTTGATCAACGAGCTGGCAACTAGAGGCCTACCAGGGACTCATTTTGGTCTATGTATTCACACATGTATCGCTGTTTCCGTACAATACAATTCAAGCATGAATAACAGACAATTATCATGAACAAGGAAATATAATAATAATACTTTTATTATTGCCTCTAGGGCATATTTCCAACAGATCCGATGGGTGAAATAGTGGCGGAAGAGCGCCGTGTTGGGCTGCACCCCGACGAAGCCTTCGCAAAGGTGCGTGAAGAAAGCCATGCACGCCACCGCGTTCGGAGTAAAATCCAAGAGGCGGAAGCCAAAGGTGTGCATGACATCACAGAAGAAATCAGAGAAGGGGGGACACAACCCACAAGAAAAGTAGTCGACGAAGAAGGGGTACCGATTTGGGCCAGGTTCGGCGCAAGCAGCCGGAACGACGCGCGTCGCCGGATGACCCAAGTTCTCCCCCCC